>VXAC01008358.1:0-133119 GCA_013399225.1 Rhipidura dahli | reverse complement strand
CCCCGCCTGCCCCCTCCGGTCAGGGAGTTGTGCAGAGCCACAAGGTCCCCCCTGAGCCTCCTTTGCTCCAGGCTGAGCCCCTTTCCCAGCTCCCTCAGCCTCTCCAGGGGCTCCAGCCCCTTCCCAGCCCCATTCCCTGGGCACACTCCAGCCCCTCAGTGCATTTATGGAAAGCTCTCAAGTATTTTGGGATCCCTCAGGGAGAGCATGCTGTGGAAGTTGTCCCGTTGGTTATCCAGAGGAACATTTCTGAAAGGAGTTTTTTTCACTTGCAGCTTGTGATCGATGGTCTGTCCTTCCCCGCCCGGGGCTCCACCACGATGTGAACAGGTTTGGCCACTCTGCTGTGCTCTACAACAGGTAAGGGCACTGCCATTCCGCCTCTCCCTGCACGGGCAACTGGAGATCAGCGGCTCTGGACACGGGGCTCCTCCTTGCCCAGGGAGGTTCGTGCTGTCCCATCCCTTAAGTGTCCAAGGCCAGGTTGGATGGGGTTTGGAACAACCTGGTCTAGTGGGAGGTGTCCCTGCCAATGGCATGGAGTGGAATGAGATGGGTTTTAAGGTTCCTTCCCACCCAAACCACTCTGTCATTCTGTGAGTCTTTGAAACTTTTCAGATCTTCACTCTTGCATGTCTTCAGTATTTACCTGTTCCCATCAGCCCTTCCTCACTGGGCTAAACTGTCTCAGCTCACTTAGTTTCTTCAATAATTTGATTTTTTCATTGTTTTTATATATATTTCTATTTTTTTATTTATTCCACAATTGTGCATTTCAATGTATTTCACATTAATTTCTTAGCTGCACTGACAGCATTTATTTCCAAATTTGAATTTCCCTCATGCTTTTAAAAATTGTCCATGTTTCACTTTGCACACCTTATCCTATGGGGTGCTCTTCCCCAGGCACGTGATGTCCAGTATTTGGGTGAAATCTTGGGTGAGATTTTGGCTGTGAAGCCTTACACACTGTGGCAATATCCCTGCTTCCAGATGAACAGCTGTTACTGAACCAGCTGTTACTGAATCAGTGGAACCAAGTTGGAGATATTCATTTCATAGGAGTCCTAAAATAGAATGAAAATCAGATTAAAAATACTTATTACTCAACCAAAACTTCTCTTTTCAGTTTCCTTGACCCTTCTTCACAGTATTTTTAAGGGTGCATTGACAAACAGATGCACAGAGGACTTCTGGGTGGCGTTTTTATGTAATTACTAAAATTTGATGCTTTGCCTGGTGCAGTTGTGATACTGAAGGAAGTTTAAAATCCCTCACTTCTACCCCTACAAAATATTACTTGTTTTGGGGGTTGTTTGGGGTTTTTTAGTTGACACAAAGACTCTGTGCAGTTGTTACCAGCCATGCAAAGTGTGGTTTTCTGACAGAGAATCAGAGACAGTGACAGCACCAAATTGTTTTGTCACAGTTTCTGAACCATCTCCCCAGTTTTTAGCCTTCCTCCATGTCTTGCCACTGCAGATTACCGGAGGATCCCACATTTTTGCAGCATTTTGTGTATAATCATGTTGATTGCGTACCCCCAAAGTTTTGGCTGAAGGGGAAGATTGGTTGATGACCTTGAATAGCTTTGACTTTGTGTTGAGTCTCTCTGGCTTCTCTGAAACAGTGAAATTTGACTGACCTTTTCTTTAGTGCCTCCCTTAACCTAGAGCTATTTATTTGGATTTATATATGCTGGCATGTAATAAAACACTTCCCTCAGACCTTAAATCCCATTTACCTGGAGCAGTGCTCTGTCCATAAAAACAGCTATGAGTTTTTCTCTCTTTGCTTCCATATTGCCCAGCACCATGTATGTGTTTGGAGGCTTCAACAGCCTCCTCCTGAGTGACATCCTGAAGTTCACACCTGAGAGATGTGAGGCTTTTGACAACGTCACGTCCTGCCTGCGGGCAGGTCCTGGTGTCAGATGTGTGTGGGCTCCCAGCCCCCCGCGCTGCATCCCCTGGGAAAATGCAACACTGGAGCAGCAGCAGAAGGTCTTTGAAGACTGTCCTCCCAAGCCAGGTATGTGTCACGTTCTTTCTTTCCCTCTTCTGAAGTGTGTGCAGGGTCTGTTTCTTTTTGCAAATGCTGTCACATGTTAATTGTCTGCTATTACAGTGTCAGGTTTTAGATGGGGGGCTGTGGTGATTCTTCCATGTGTCCTGGGAGCCCTTCCTCTGACCAAATGTCATGGAGATGTGGAGAAGTGTCTATCTCCTGCTCCTGAAGCTGCTTGTTCATGAGATCTTCTTCCTACCCTGCTTCTTGGACTTACTTTTCTATCCCAAATAAGCATCATCAGGCAGGAACCAGGCCTGGATGATCATTCTGTAAATGTTTGCTCCAAGAATTGACCTTGTGAGAGCCAAGAATTTGCTGATGAACACCACGGGGTGAGGAAGGGCATCTGGATCTGGTGGAGAGACAGCAGGAATACTGCTTCAGGAAAAGTTACTGGATCTTTGTGGTAGGGGGAAGGAACGAGATGATCTTTAAGGTCCCTTCCAATCCAAACCATTCTGGAATTCTGTGTATAGAGGCAGACAAAATCAATGAACGTTTTCAGGTCTGACTCCTGTATTTCTCCATAGGATAATTTTAAACAACTTTATCCTGATACATTTATTGCTCTGAATTCATTATACAACCTTTGATTCTGTAACAGATGTGCAGCCTTTAATTATTTAATAGAAACTGATATAAGGGGGCATTACTTTGCTGGGCTCTCAATGCACAATAAATTTTCACAAAACACAGGCAATAAATAATTGGAAAGATGAATAAAAAGTTCAAGCTTCGCATGGAAATGCTCCACTTGAAGTCCAGGCTTGCAGGAAGATGGGCCTGTGATGGGAGATAGCCAGTGTCCTGATGGAATATCCTCTGGCACCATTTCCCTGGGCATTAGTGTGTCTTAGTTCATGTGCTTCCATGTCTTGGTGCATTATTTTCTGGTGGTGTGTTTTAGGGCTCCTTGGGCACTAAAAATGATTGCTGCTGTAAATAAAAGCAATTTTCTATCAGTTCAAACACATGAAAGTACCTGATTTTAACTGCTAACAGAAAATCTACAGGCACTGCTATTTGGTTGTATCTTTTGCTGTAAATAATCAAGTTCTTAGAGCTCGGTCAGGAAATGCCTGTTTTTGGTCATGCAGATTTTTTTCTTTAATAGTTGTAGACAATGAAAAATGTGATCAGATTACAGACTGCTACAGCTGCACAGCCAACACAAACAGCTGTCAGTGGTGTTCTGACCAGTGTATCCCAGCACACAACAACTGCACGGAGGAACAGGTAATGGCTCTTAACACTTCCTTAGTTTAATTTTACCCCTTGAATAGCAAATGTCCACATGTTTTCATCTGTCGGTGTTATGATCCCTGTTTTGTTATTCCCAGTGCATGTCTAGCTCCAAAGTGCTACATGCTTGGATTTTTTCAATTTGATCCAAGGGTTTTGCATGGTATTTTCCAACGAATTTAGGAGGATGGCTGTGGACAGGGGAAGAGGTGGAGATTTCACCATGGTATGATTATTCATTAATCACATTTTGGGCTGGATATCAATAGGGCTTTCCTTAGGAAAAACAAAATAACCCTCTTGTAAAAGCTTCAGTACAGAAAACATGTCAGGTGGTGTTTTGGGGGAATATCTTGGATAACCAGTCCAGGCTATGCCCAGTTCCACAGCTTTTGGATATCTAAATTGCTTTGTAGAGCTGAACTGTGATATTTAGTGTTGTAATTATGGCTGTTATAAACCCACATGGGCTGGATATCAGAAAAAGCCTCACCTGTGCTATTTGTTTTAGGTTCCTGTTACTCTCTATGACAATTGTCCCAAGGATAATCCTGCCTATTACTGTAACAAAAAGACGAGTTGTAAAAGCTGTGCCATGGATCAAAACTGTCAGTGGGAACCCAGGAATCAGGAGTGCATCGCTTTGCCAGGTACGTACTGGTGGCATAACCCAAATTCACCCAGTCCAAAAGTTGTTGCAGGGTGCTTTTTAAATTTTTGTTGGTTTTATGCTCAAATCTGTAATTTTTAGTGTTAAGCTGGAGCAAATAATGTTTAATCATACCAGCTTTGGTATGAAACTTAATTTGTGGTAAATCCAGCAAGTCTGCTGGAATATTTTTCAGTCCCAGTTGTCCGAAGAGGACTATGATCGCTCATATAATTATTAGGCTGTATTTCATTTCCCCCTTTTCATTTGATAAAAGCTGTTGATAATAGGCTTCTGCAAGATATTATATTTAATAATGCATGCTATTTAATTTAGGAACTAAAATTGTGCAAAAGCATAATGGCACATACTGGACAAATGAGGCAAGTAACACCTGAAGTGTCTTGAGGGAAATTCTCCTGTTAGAGTGTTCCAATGCAGCTCACAGGAGTTGGTTATTAGTTCTATGCAGTGTTTTTTTGGTTTTTTTTTATCCCAATGACTAGGAGAGAAATACAGGATCTTCAGTGGTTAGCATTTGTAGGGAATAAAATATAGAGAAAGAGGAGAAAACCCATTAGACAGGATATTTTAATGGACATGGAACGCCTTCCTTAAGGAGCTGGTAGGTCTGGACATGTCCAGGTCTGGTGTTTGCTAGTCTGCAACAGCTAAAAAATGAGGAGACTTTGAAGAAGAGCAATGAGAGTGAGAAAAACATCTTTTAGTGAGATAGATAAAGAGCTTGGTCTGTTTTATTTGATGTAGAAAAGGTGATGACTTGATCATATGTGTAAAAAACTCATATGAAAAATTGACACTTGGGTGCTTTTTCATCTGCTAAGTCTGAATTCACACTGGAAATGCCCATCAGGGTTTTTTCTGTAAGTGAAATAATTAATCACAAAGTGCAAGGAGTTCTCCAGTAGTGGGGTTGTGCTCCAGATGAAGCAGGGATTAATCCTGGAATTTTGTGCTGTGGAGAGGATTGGCCCAGCAACCCTCTCCTGCCAAAAGGTCCCCTGACAACTGTGGGTGAATAAGTGGCTTTAAGACATCAACAAAATACAAGTTTGGTTTCTTTTCCTCTTCCTCCTTCAACAATTTTACTATTGAGTGTTGTAATAAGTGCTTTGATGACATACTGCAGATAACTAAATGTTGATGTCGGACTTCAGCTCCCTTAAACAGATTTTCTTCTCCTCCAATATTATTCTACATCAACATTTCTGAACACACCTCTAAGTCATACTGGTTTGGGATGGGGCTGTAGGTGTTTTTTAGTGGAAGGGAATAGAATCATGAAGGCTGGAAAATACCTATAGATCATAATCATCAGCAAGTTCAACCTTTGTTCCAATGTCACCATGGCCACTAAGCCACAGCACTGAGGGTTACATCTGCTTGTTTTCTGAACACTTCCAGGGCTGGGGACTCCACCACTCACCTGGACAGCCCCTTCCAATGCCTGACAACCCTTTCCATGGAGAAATTTTCCTTATTATGCAACCTAAACCTTCCCTGACACAACTTGAGGGCATTTCCCTTGTTCCCTGTGAGCAGAGCCTGACCCCCCCCCCGGCTGCCCTCTCCTGTCAGGGAGTTGTGCAGAGCCACAAGGTCCCCCCTGAGCCTCCTTTGCTCCAGGCTGAGCCCCTTTCCCAGCTCCCTCAGGAATTCTCCAGCCCCTTCCCAGCCCCGTTCCCTTCCCTGGACTCGCTGCAGCCCCTCAGGGTCTCTCCAGAGCTGCGCCCGGCACTGGAGGTGCCCCAGCAGTGCCAGCACAGGGACGGGCACTGCCCTGGCCCTGCTGCCACCCCAGAGCTGGCACAGCCCAGGGACCACTGGCCTCTTGCCCACCTGGGCTCATGTTTTTTCATGGTTCTTTCACTACCTGGATTGTTGGGAAGGTCATCTACATCTCTGGGTTTACTTTCTTTCCCCCTCCTTGTCCCCCAGAAAATATCTGTGGAACAAACTGGCATTTGGTTGGCAACTCCTGCCTGAAGATCACCAATGCCAAGGAGAACTACGATCATGCCAAACTGTCCTGCAGGTCCAACAGTGCTTTATTGGCTTCTCTCACCACCCAGAAGAAGGTGGAATTTGTTCTGAAGGAGCTGCAGAAGATGCAGTCTTCGGTGAGTGCTTCTCTGTATGTCCCTTGCGTAATGGAGAAGTCCTTGCTGGGGTATTGTGTGCTCTGTACACAATGGAAACGCCTCTTAACCAAAACCAACTGATTTTCTTTTGAAATTCAGTGGGCCCTCTAGGTGCTTCTGAGCTGATATTGTAGAGAATGTAAATGGGAAAGATAAATATAAATACACACAGTGCCTAGGAGATACCACTTTCTGCTCTGGAATCACACCCGCATTTCCTCAGTGGAATACAGGACTGCAGCGGGAACCCTCTGATGACTTGTGCACAATATTTTATAAATAAGGGTCCCTTTGGGACACTGGAGGTGTTTAATGTAAAGTACTGAGTTATTTACTCCACTTAGAAAAGCAGCTGTTTAAAATGTCGCCTTCTCATTCCACAGAGCTCCTTGGCTTACTTGGTGTTATTAGTGTGTGATTTAGTGGCAGGTGCTTTTCTGTCAGGCCCAGGGAGAAGTGAATTGGAATTTTTCTCTCTTCATGCATCAATGAAGTAAATACATATTTTTTCCAGTCCTTGGGAGAAACAGGGAGATGTTCAGGGCAGGTTGTGTAGGTGGTGCTACAGCCCTGACAGAGTGTGATGCTGTGCATCTTTTCTAAAATCCTGGATTAGGCTGGAAAGCTGCTGTGGCCTGATGGCACATCAGAACAACAACTCCTGGGTCCCAGAGGCCACTGTGGGAAGCAATCTTTTAGGAAAAATGAGGCCAGAGGCAATAGGATTGCTTTTTGTCAGGGGAGAATATGCTTCAGTATTTAAAAGAAATATTCCACTATTAAAACAAGAACATTCCGTCTTGATTCTAAAGTGGAGTTTCAACAATTACAGTGCTTTAGAAGAGAGTCAATTTAGCCAAGGAAAGGTAACATGCAATTTAAGCAAGATTGTTCATAAAATCTTTTGTAAAATGAGGAAGCCAAGCCTGGGATAGTGTAAAAAAATATGTGATTCCGATACCTCCAGGTCTTTCTGGATATTCCAGTAGTTGAGTGTAGAGTAAATTCCTAAAGACACATGGTAACCCTTCCCTCACAGTGTTTAAATCTTGACACAATGTGAAAAAGAATTGTTAATTTACCGTTTTGTTTCCACCTGCAGAGTACTTTGAAAATTGAGCCTAAAGAGACTAGGAGCCTGTTTTAAAGGATTGTAGTATAGAATGCTTGTGAGGTGGGAAACTATCCTGAGCTGATCCCAGAGTGTGGGCAGCAGGAAGGGTGGAAATTCTGTGCCTGGGCCCCCTCAGGTGAGACCCCACCTGCAGAGCTGCCCCAGCCTCGGGGCCAACAGCAGCAGGACCTGGAGCTGCTGGATAGAGTCCAGAGGAGGCCCCGGAGCTGCTGCAGGGCTGGAGCCCCTCTGCTCTGGAGGCAGGCTGGGAGAGCTGGGAATGTTCCCCTGCAGAAGGGAAGGCTCCAGGGAGAGCTGGGAGCCCCTTGCAGGGCCTGAAGGGGCTCCAGGAGAGCTGCAGAGGGACTGGGGACAAGGGCTGGAGGGCCAGGAGCCAGGGAATGGCTTCCCAGTGCCAGAGGGCAGGGATGGATGGGATATTGGGAAGGAATTGTTCCCTGGCAGGGTGGGCAGGCCCTTGCACAGGGTCCCCAGAAAAACTGCATCTGCTCCATCACTGGAGCTGTTCCAGGCCAGGCTGGATGGGGCTTGGAGCCCTGGTGCATGTGCTGGGGGAGACTCTGCTTTGCAATTAGTCCTTGTTCAAGTAAACTGTATGTAGATGTTTAGTCATAACAAGAAAATATGTTGGTGTTAGCACAATATGCTTTGCAACCCTGGAGTTGTTGGAAGCTGCAGCTCTAGGGTACAAAAGGTATAAATATTTTGGAGTAGGTGATGTTTACATATTTTAACAGTAAAACAACGTATTGTAGCAATGGAGCTCAAATGCTCCTCCCTAAAATGAAAGTGTGCCAAAAAATAAATTGCCAGTAGAAACAGTTGTCTTATGGGATCTTTATATTAGGAGGTTTGTGGCCAGCAACACTAACTTAGATTTGACCTGCTCCTTTATTTCTAGCCCAGAACTTTGACTCCATGGGTTGGACTGAGGAAAATCAATGTGTCTTACTGGTGCTGGGAAGACATGTCTCCCTTCACCAACACCCTCGTCCAGTGGCTCCCCAATGAACCAAGTGATGCTGGATTTTGTGGATATTTAGCTGAGCCTTCCCAACACGGATTGAAGGCAGCAACATGCATCAACGAGGTCAACGGCACTGTTTGTGAAAGGCCAGGTAACAACAGCTGTCTGGGTGATGTGTATTTCTTAGAGAGTTAAGAGAATGCAATTTATTGCCTTTCAAACCAGCTGCTTTATGACTTTGCCAAAGAAAAGTAGTTCTGAACCCATGTCTTGTGTACATATTTCATGCAGGAACTAGAAATTTTAAAATTAGCTCAGCATTTATGCTGTCAACTGTAAAATATTTGAAGTACATTATTTTAATTATTTTTTCTCAGTTGCATACCTACATGTGACATTTAGGTTAATTATGGTATGGAGCAATCTCCTTTTTAAAAAAAAAACCTGTAACTTTCCAATTGAATTCCCCTTTTTCCCCGCCCCTGCTATGTAGCCAGAGGAGGATTTTATCAAAGTTTGAAATTAATTGGCCAAGACACTTTGGAGATACGAGAACTTTGAAAAAAAGAAGCTATTTGCTTTTGGGAAAAGTCTTCCAGCTTTCTTGAAACTGCATATCTTTTCAGATGGCTTAACTCTCCACTGCAGCTGATTATTTCTGAATACCAATTAGTGCCTCTTTAAGTGTCAGGGAAGTTGGTTGATTAAATAAAAATTTTAAGTACAGTACACCAGTTGAAATCATTCTTTGTGGAGGTGCAGGATGGAAATCCTGAATGTGGAACCTGAACTCAAAATTCTGTATGTTTTCACTTGTAGCACTTGGGTTTAAGCTTTGCCTTGTTTTTTATGGTCTGAGAACAGTCACTTGAAGCAAAGCTTAAAGCGTTGGCTCACATTACAAACTGCTGAGTTCATTCTGCTTTGAGTGCTCATTTATGTCTGGAACTGATCAAATCACTTAAAACACGTCCCTGTGTGCTCATGTAAAACGTGGGGGTTCTTCCCTGTGCTTTGCTGGGGAGGGCAACTGCGGAATACATCAACAGAACTGCAGAGAAAAAGAGACCATACTCATAACACCATTCCCGGGGAAGCAGCTGTGGCTGCCCCCCTGGATCCCTGGCAGTGTCCAAGGCCTGGCTGGACATTGGGGCTTGGAGCAGCCTGGGACAGTGGAAGTTGGCCCTGCCTATGGTGGGGGGTGGGATGAGATGTTTTTTGTGGTCCCTTCCACCCCATGATTCTTTCTGGCAGAGAACTGATTGTTTCCTCCCCCCGCAGCCAACCACAGCGCCAAGCAGTGCCGCACGCCCTGCGCGCTGCGCTCCGCCTGCGGGGAGTGCACCAGCGGCAGCTCCGAGTGCATGTGGTGCAGCAACATGAAGCAGTGCGTGGACTCCAACGCCTACGTGGCCTCCTTCCCCTACGGGCAGTGCATGGAGTGGTACACCATGAGCAGCTGTCCACGTGAGTGCCCGCTCCTGGCTTCTGGGGGCAGCTGGGCGCTTGTGTTTTGGTGGTAAAAGCCATTGAGAGCCACATGGGTTGTGCTGAAAATGCCCTGGATGAAAGGAACAAGACCAGGCTGGATGGGGTTTGGAGCAACCTGGTCTGGTGGAAGGTTTCCTGCCCGTGGCAGGGGGTGGAATGACACTCTCTGTAAGGTCCTTTCCAACCCAAACCACTCTGGGGTTGCCTGATTATCAAATCCAAATTAGGGTTTACACAAGTGTTTTATTCTGTATTGTCTACTTACAGACTGTAGTAGGAATTTCTACCTCATTATAAATAAATGATTTACTTTTTTGCCCCTTTTAGGTAGGTGTGAGTAGACTGCAAAAGCTTCATGGCTCTTTGGAATACTGTGTTTTCTTTTCAAACTGGGGTAAAAGAGCCTAAAAACTTAAAACAAGTGATGATGAAGAAATTATTTGATATATGTTGAATTCTTTAGGAGCTGGGTGTGAGCAGGGCTGTCACCAGTAGGTCAAAGTGTTGCAAAATAAGAGATGAAGAAAATAAATTTAAGGAACTAGAGAGTGTGAACTGCCCATATTGCCAGGGGTCAAAAGTTGGAGGAAGAATCAGGCAGGAGATGACTAAGCTAAAATAATGGACAACCGTGTTTTTCTACTACCCTTTTTTCTTTTTAAAGGCAAATATTGTCAATTTAAACATCAAAATAGAAAGTCTGCTCATCTTGCAACACCAAGAATCCAGAAAATATTTTTCAAGCTGGTCTGGGGAAAGGAATAGAAAAAGTTTTCTGTATGTAAAGAGTTTGTCACCCTTGAAATCCAATCCCATTAGAGAAAGGAGGGGCTAAAGGGTGGAATTTTATTCTCCTACTTGTGTTGTATGCTTTTTGACTTAGATAAATACTTGAAATAATAGTGTGTGATACTGAAATGTGGCAGGAAGAGGCTCAAAGTGACTAAACTGACCTGTTTTTAGCCTTTGCTTCCAGATGGATCATTTGATCATCTGATCTATTATAAATCAATCAGAGATGTTTTCTAGAGGGAACATTAACCTCTGGTCTTAGAGGGTGGTATGTAATGGTTCGAAAAACCTCTGTGTGTGTTGTGCCGTTTCGTAACTCATTGATTAATGAAACCTTTGTTAATAGTTAGTTTAGATTCTGGAATAAATACAGTGTTACTGTGAATATCAGAATAAATATTTCTAGATTGGATGAGATAAATATTTTGGTGAGGTAAAAATAGAAGGTTTTCTGCATTTTTTGTTGCCTGTGTTTGAGATAGTGATTTATTTCACAATTCCATGGGGTTTTTTTACAGCTGAGAACTGCTCAGGCTACTGCACGTGTGCTCAGTGCTTGGAGCAGCCTGGCTGTGGGTGGTGCACGGATCCCAGCAACACCGGCAAGGGGAAGTGCATCGAAGGCTCTTACCGGGGTCCCGTCAAGATGCCAACCCCATCCACGCCAGGGAAACATAGCTTGGAGCCTGCCCTTAATGTCAGCATGTGTCCTGTGGAGAACAACTATAATTGGTCCTTTATTCAGTGTCCAGGTAAATGAGCAGCGTTTAATTGTCCAACATTTTGATTAAATGCAAGGGGAGAGGGTTTTTAAGGCTGTAGTGATGTCTGTGTTCCCTCCTGCTAGTAGAGGGAGGAGAAGAGATCGAATATAGGTAGGAACTACACACTTGGAGATGGAAGGAGCTGTGCAGCTGAGCTGCACAGGTTTGCTGCATGAAGACATTATTATTTATTACTTGAGAGTATTAATCACTTTCCCTACAAACCTTTAATGAGATTTTAACTTTTGTTTGTTTATTTATTTTAAGGCTGTTTGAAAGAAAGGCGGATCTTCCTTTGAAAGTTGTCTTAAGTATTAATAATGCTTAGGGTGATTTTTAACTAATGTTTTTGACACAAAACCAACACTCTCCTCCCTGTTCCTTGTAAATCCATCCCACCAGCAGCTTCCAGTCCAATGTGCACATAATGTTTTGCAGTTCCGTTTTCTGTGTGTTGCATTCAATTTCAGTTTTTTGGCACACACCTGTCTTTGGGTCCAGGTATCGCTAGCAAGAGACAAGAACCCCTCGGGAAGGTGCAGGAAATGGTTTCATTTATCCTCTGCACAGTGCAGACTCCTGAGGGTCTCTGTGAACTGTATTTGAGCACCAATACTCACAATTTTCCTGTTCTCTGCAGCGTGTCAGTGTAATGGGCACAGCAAGTGTGTGAATGAGAGCATTTGTGAGAAGTGTGAAAACCTGACCACGGGCAAGCACTGTGAGACCTGCATCTCGGGCTACTACGGGGACCCCACCAACGGGGGCACGTGCCAGCGTAAGTGCTGCCTCACAGCTTCCTGCACTGAGCTTTACCATGTTCTTCACTCTTTGCTCATTCCTCCACTGTCTTAACACAAATTATATCCTGATAATTCATGTTTTCTTTCCTGCAGGCAAGGCTCAATTCTTGTTTCTTCAAATCAAAGACACTCAAACTGCTGAGTGAAATTACTTTCATTGCACATAAAGATGATTTTATACCCTCCTTTCTAAACTTGGAATGACCACAGTGAAAAATGTTTATATTTTAGTGTTTGATGATCCTGTTTTTAAAAGAAACAGTGTTGATCCAAATGTCTCGAACAAATGTCTGCTAATCTAAGTTTCACCTTCTATTCCATTTGGCTAATGTGTTGTGTGTTTATAGCTAAAATTGTGTGCTTCATAAAGGCTTGCCATGTTCCACTGAGAACTTGGCTGGATTTCAATTGAGGATTAGAAGAACCCTGTTAAAATTACATTTCGGTTTGTAAAATCCTTTGGGACTCTCTGGCACAAAGAACTGTTTTCAGCTGTGCAAATCCAGTTAACCAACTGGGAAAGACCAATGCATTTAATACTGAGAAACATACATGGAAGTCTTGGAGTTTTGACCTGCAGCCTTGTGACATGGTTTTGAACTGCTGTGAATTTTTCAGTGTTGTGGCACTGGGGAGACCAATTGTAAACCATAATCCAGCTGTGAGAGGTGCAGATGTGCAGATGTGAGGGAAGGTGCTTCTTTTTCCTAAGAGATTTAATCATAGAATCATGGAAGTCTTTGGGTTGGAGGGGACCTTAAAACTCATCCTGCTCCAAACCCCCTGCCATGGGCAGGGACACCTCCCACTGTCCCAGGTGTTCCAAGCCCCATCCAGCCTGGCCTGGAACAGCTCCAGGGATGGAGCAGATGCAGTTTTTCTGGGGACCCTGTGCCAGGGCCTGCCCACCCTGCCAGGGAACAATTCCTTCCCAATATCCCATCCATCCCTGCCCTCTGGCACTGGGAAGCCATTCCCTGGCTCCTGGCCCTCCAGCCCTTGTCCCCAGTCCCTCTGCAGCTCTCCTGGAGCCCCTTCAGGCCCTGCAAGGGGCTCCCAGCTCTCCCTGGAGCCTTCCCTTCTGCAGGGGAACATTCCCAGCTCTCCCAGCCTGCCTCCAGAGCAGAGGGGCTCCAGCCCTGCAGCAGCTCCGGGGCCTCCTCTGGACTCTCTCCAGCAGCTCCAGGTCCTGCTGCTGTTGGCCCCAGGGCTGGGGCAGCTCTGCAGGTGGGGTCTCACCTGAGGGGGCCCAGGTACAGAATTTCCACCCTTCCTGCTGCCCACTCTGGGGATCAGCCCAGGGCACAGGGGGTTTCTGGGCTGGGGCACATCCAGCTCTCACTCACCTGCACCCCCAAGTCCTTCTGCACAGGGGTCCTCACCAGCCATTTGCCACCCATGTTGTGTTTGTGCTCTGGCTTGCACCAACCCCAGCTGCAGGACCTCGCACTTGGCCTTGTTGTAATTCATGAGGTTCACACAGTCCCATGTCTCCAGTCTGTCCAGCTCCCTCTTGATGCCCTCCAGGTACCGTTGGATGCTGTCCAGGTCCTTCTGGATGTCCCCTCTTCCCTCTAGCATGCTGACTGTACCAGTTTGTTGTCACCAGAAAACTTGCTGTGGGTTCCTCAATCCCACTGCCCCTGTCACCAACAGAGATGTTAAACAGCAGTGGTGCCAGTGGATTATGTTAATGGAGTGTAGTGAGGTGGAATTAGATACAGTGATGGGAGAGGTAGAATAAAAATAACATTGCTCAGAGTAGTGTCAGTACTTCTGTGAAATGAGTGTGGGTGGTTTGTGGCCATCCTGGAAAATCAAAGTGGAGGTTATTAATGAGTGGGCATTGAAGACTTTTTGTTGCTTCTTTCAAGTGTGGAGACAATCCAGTAGAAAATAGTTGGATATTCATTTAGTGTGTTTATTGGAAGTACTGCTGACCTTTTGGATGAAGGTAAGAGTCAGTAGCAGGAGCATGGAGTCCTATTTCCTCAGGTAGGAGGAAGGTGGTAATGGTTGAGGCTATGAAGAACTTCCCAATGGACAGATTTGAGGAAGGGGGTGAAGAACTCACAGGGATGCAGCTGCCTCCCTTAGAGAAAAGGGATATGGAATTCCAGCATGGGTACAGAGGAAAAGGTGCATTCCTGACGCTTGAGTTCACAACTTTATCTGCCAGATTAAATACTGCTGATACTCATAAAATCATTTTGGGTAAAGATACTTTAAAATGCAGTAATGAATAAATTGAGGCTGAGTTGCCTGAGAAAATACAGAATTCTCCCCTGAGCTTTCATGTTTAATCACTGGATCACAACGGGCCTGTTGGTAGGTGTTGTTTTTCTATGCGTCTGCAAATGGAGAGTAAGTTCCTTTGTGCAGAAGGATTGTCCCAAAATAGTTTGTTGTTAGATAATGAATGACAGACTGAAATCATCCAGATGCCTGAAAAAGAAATTAGAAAATGTGTTGAGAGGTTGTGGAACAGTGTTTGTTCCTTATCTGATGGAACCAGTAGCTCATATCAGAAGTGCTTTGCTCTCAAGTGCTTTGGACCCAGGTTTTTAATTTGCTGTGATTTAACACTATTTACCAGGAAGGGGAAAGAATGAGGGAAGTAGGAACCTGGGCAGAAAGACTGAGGTGGTTTGGGAAAGGGAAAGCAAGAGCAAATCACCCTATCTGGTGCAGGCAGGCTGACTGCTGCCCATTAGTTATTTTTGCTTGGTGAAAACCTTTCCAGAGGGGAATTCTTCAGATAAGGATTGTCTGACAGGCAGCAGAGCCAGCTCCTATTTTCTCCCTTCTCTGAGTTATGGTCCCTCCATCCTTTCCCATTACTAATGTGCTGATTTCACTCTTTTTGTGCATTTGTGAGCGATACTTTGTGCTGCTCTGTTTTTAGAGCCCCCAGTCACAGCTGTGCTGGAGACAGTTGTTGTACACTCCAGCCTGACACACAAACGTCTGTGTGTCTGCGCACTCATTGCCCAGTGTGAGCCATGGGATCATGGAATGGCTGGGTTGGAAGGGTTCTAATAGGCCATCCCATCCCACCCCTGCCGTGGCAGGGACACCTCCCACGCATCCAGGCTGCTCCCAGCCCCAATGTCCAGCCTGGCCTGGGACACTGCCAGGGATCCAGGGGCAGCCACAGCTGCTCTGGGCACCCTGTGCCAGGGCCTGCCCACCCTTGCAGGGAGGAATTTCTTCCCCATACCCCATCTAACTCCGCCCTCTTTTATTTCAATGCCTTCACTCATACATAGCCCTGTAAAAAATCCCAACACAAGGTTATATTACTTGTGTTGAAAATAATTTGTCAAACTGCAGTTATTTCCCTGAAAAAATTGTTTGCATCACATCATACACCCTGGTGCTGGCAGAGCTAGGCAGATAATAACTAAATGGCAGGTAAATCACTCCTCAGAGGTTGCTTTTAGGAAGTGTCCAAGTAGAGGAGTATTAATCAGGAAGGGCAGGAAATACAGCATATCAAATGTAAAAATAGCTGCAAGGTGCTTTCTCTGCATTCAGGATTTTTCTGAATTTTCTGATTAAAGTTTCCCATGAAAATATGCTGGTAGGAGATAAGGAAGTTATTTGCAAGTGAAGTGAAGGCACTATTATGCCTGAAATCAGATTGCAGCTGTGGCAGTGCTTCCCAACACATCCATGCAGCCTTCGCTGGTGGCCCATGAGCTGCTGGTGCCGTGGGACTGCCTGTGTTTCCCTCTTCCAGGGCTCAAGGGGGTCCTGCAGGGCCGCTAAAGCACGTGGCATGGAAGAATAGTGTTGGGCAGGTGGTGATGGTGTTGCCGTTGGGATCCCCATGACCATCTCCGAATGAGCCCGTGACCCATGGTTTGCGAAGAAGGTGGAAGAAGACTCACTGCAAGGTGGTTCATCATCAGGCTGTTACCATGATTCACAGTCAAAAAGTCATTTCCAGTGGCTTTGGATTTCTGCTCCATCATCCAACTCTGGCAGGAAATTGTCATTTGTAGACTCCAGCGAGGTTGTCTTGTACATTCTGTCAGTAGTTTGTTTCCAAAGTTCAAAGTTCTCTGAAAAGCCACGAGAAAATGTCTCTTTGTGCGTATTCCAGTTCTTTAGTGAATGATCTCCAGTTACAGGCTTGTAGGAAAGTGGATAAATGAATAAATTCAGTTGTTTTAAATAAGAATATTTGAGTGTTCAGTCTTCTTGATATGCATGTGGCTAAAGAGCAGAGAGGAAAGAAAACTTAATTGTTGTTGCTCAAGATGCTGCAATCTGCCTCTAAACAACCTGACGTTTAAAAATCAGGAGGAATTTCACGTGTGTTCATATTGAATATTGATCCAGCTTCATTTTGCTTCCCTTGTGCAAAGTGTAAGAAAAGAAGACATTCTCAATGGTACTAAGACTTATTTTTCTTTAAGTGGCACTAATGAAAAGTGTGTTTCCTTCACAGAATACAATTATTTTGTTGAATTTTCACTCTGTCTCCTTGTTCCCACAATAGGCCTTTTAGCTTCTTCCTATTATGCTCTGTGTTGCTGCTAGGAAACCTCTGATCTGCATCTGAGAAGCACAATTAAGTGGCCCTGATACAGTATAGCTTCCTTTATGTGCCAACAGAAAGGAGATATCAAAAGGATTTCTATTATAAGGTCCAAAGCTGGCAGAGATATTCAGGATGGGGGAACTTCATGTCTAAGAATCTGCTGGTGCATTGATTGGCACGACTGCTTGATGAGGAGGAATGTGTCTTCTTAACAAGGAGGCTCCGGCCTTCAAAGCATCTTGTTCCCAGCAAGCTCAGGGGCCATAAACAAGAGATCTTTGCTTGGTGTAGTTTTTCTCTTGTATTGTACACTCTGCTGTGTGCACCTCCAGATGGATGCACCTTCATTGCCAGGACAACTACTAAAAGGCACCTGCATGCCAGGAGAAGTTGTTAAATCTGTGATTGTGAACAAGATATCAAAGTCAACTGGTTGTGTAGGCTTTGTTCTTATTTGTTGATTTGGTTTGGGGTTTTTTTTGTATGTTTCTCTTCTACATCTTTATAAATAAAGATCTCAAAGTGTGTCAATATGAGCATTTAGTTTAAATCAGGAGCATTTTTGTGAAGGAAATCTCCTGTATGTCCCCACCATACTACCTTGGATTGGATCTTGAGCAGACTCAGGTGTATGAGATGCTCTGTTTTAAAAGGGCATGCCCCAAACCTGGAGTTGTTTAGGGCTGTGCAGGTTTGCTTCAACCACAACTTGATGACATTCAGTGCAAAGTTATCCTAAAATATATTGGGGAATGCACCCCAAACTAGTTCCACCATGGACATAATCATCTTAGCACCATGTGTTTTCTGCTGATGCTGTTGGTACTGACACTATTGCCTCAACAGGACCAATGAGACATCATTTTTCAAGGCCTATTTATTTATTTCTAGAAAAAGCCCTTGAAGTCCCACAGGCTTTGTTTTATTTTCCAAACTCTTCTCTCAAGAGTTTTGAGTTTGGCTGAAATGTTTTAGCAAGCCCAAAATTATTCCAAATACTGTCTTTTCCTTCCCAGTTACGATATCACCCCTGGTGTCTAACAACAGGAGAGGAAGTTAAATAAATTTTTGAGGCTAAAAAGCACAGTCTGATGATGATTTCATACAAAACATCATTCCTGGGTAGCCTGCGCCTGCTCTGTTTTGACGCACGGTTCTATTTTTGTCTGCCTTCTGTAGCTCAGAGAAAGCAAAGAGCACCAAATGGGTTTTCATCTGCACGTTAATTGTTGATGTATCTCAGTTTGACAACTAAAGGACTTAATTGCTGCTGAATTTGTTTCTCTTCATTCAACGTTGCATCTTCTCCCCTCTGTTCTCAACAGCTTGCAAGTGCAATGGCCACGCATCCGTCTGCAACACAAACACAGGGAAATGTTTCTGCACAACCAAGGGAATCAAAGGAGATGAGTGCCAACTGTGAGTTCATTTCCCTTTGTTATTTGAAATCAAAAAGTTGTGCACATACCACATTGGACACCCCCCCTTTTTTAATGGTTGTGTTTATGGTGTCTCTGCTGATTTCTTCCTCCTGACAGTTGACTGAGTGCACTGAGGGTGAAGCCAGCCTTGCTTCCATTGGGGAATGTCTTGAACAGAAAGATTTCCTGAAGAATTCCAATTTTCAAAACATTTCAACTGGGAATGTCATGCAGAAGGGATGGGTGAAAAAATCCCCACCTCCCAAACTGTACACATAATCACAGAATGGTTTGGGTTGGAAGGGACCTTAGGGCTCATCCCGTTACACCCTGTGCCACGGGCAGGGACACCTCCCACTGTCCCAGGCTGCTCCCAGCCCCAATGTCCAGCCTGGCTTTGGGCACTGCCAGGGATCCAGGGGCAGCCCCAGCTGCTCTGGGCACCCTGTGCCAGGGCCTGCCCCCCCTCCCAGGGAACAATTCCTTCCCAGTATCCCATCCAGCCCTGCACTTTCCCACTGGGAAGCCATTCCCGGGCTCCTGGCCCTCCAGCCCTTGTCCCCAGTCCCTCTGCAGCTCTCCTGGAGCCCCTTCAGGCCCTGCAAGGGGCTCCCAGCTCTCCCTGGAGCCTTCCCTTCTCCAGGGGAACATTCCCAGCTCTCCCAGCCTGCCTCCAGAGCAGAGGGGCTCCAGCCCTGCAGCAGCTCCAAGGCCTCCTCTGGACTCTCTGCTTTGCTTTATCCCTCAATAGTTTCTTTTTAATTGGTAGATTTTACTGTCCATGCTCTCTGATGTTGTTCTGTGGGAGTGTAAATATATCTGAAATGAGCCTTTGACATTCAAGCAGTTTAATGGAGCAGTTTTAGAGTAACAAATTTGCTGGAGGTTTCTCTGTAACGTAACAGAAATGCTTTTAGTGTAATGTTAGTGGAAATAATTTAATTCCAAATAATTTCACTGCCAGGTTTATTTTTAAAGCATTGCTCACATGAATAAACGTTTATGGGATAGAACCTGGAATGGCCATAAATGACTAAGCTAATCCAGTTCCATGCATTGTGAAGAGCTAATAAATATCTTCCAAGTGGATGCAAACATTAATATCCAGAACTTTACATTTTATTTTTATTGCATATGAGTTGGACGCAGGGAACATGGAATTGCTTCATCAGCCCAGTCTGGCTCAGACATTCATCTTTAATCGTGTGCTGTTATCAGCACAGGTTGTATTTTCTGGTATTTAGTGGCTGGGAATAAACAGAACTGCAAACAAAATCCATTTGTTAAAAAATCTGTATTCTTTTTAGGTGTGAAGTGGAAAACAGATATCAGGGAAATCCACTTAAAGGAACGTGTTACTGTGAGTACCCTTGGGATTTTGTTTGGAGATAAAAAATGTGCTTGAAGTTTAAAATACCTTCCTAAAACTTGTTTTAGTTGCCTCAACATGTGTTTAAAATATGGGGGATTAAGGAAAGGATGAAAAAATAGGTTTAAAAACCTTTACTTTTCTCAAAAAACAAATTCTTGTTTAAAGAGAGTGCAAATGCTTTTCTTGATAAGGTCTGTGTGATGATTGGATTTTTTGAGCAATATTTAGAATGTTTTTCATATGACTGAGATGAAATCTGTTCTTATGCAGAGCACTCTAAACTGTATTCCTGGTAGGTAAAAAACAAAGAACATCAAGAATTTTTATAATGCAAAATACTGTTTATTTTAAATTCTGGTCCATGTTAGAATGGATTTCAAAATTGCCACGTTTCCTCTGAAATGAGCAGTTGGATTCCCATGCAGTCCCAGAAGATCCTTTGCCAAGATTCAGATTACCTAATGGAAACTTTCCAGCCTCTATTTGCAAATATTAGCAACCAGCAGCCTGGCAGGTATGGAGAGATGGAATCTTAAATCACATAAAGTCTCCAAGAATGGTTTTGTCCAGCACAGAAATTATCAACTGGCTGGTTTTGGCTTATTTGAGTTCTGCTTGTGTGGCCAAACAAGGGCACTGCTGGCTTCTCGTGACAATCTCTGTGTAAGAGTGACCAAATTCCTTGCTGAAATGGCAGGGATGGTTAAATGGGCAAAAAGTGAGGAAAGGCAAAATTTACCAACACTTACAGGAAGGACCTTGTGCTGTCCAGATCCAGTCTTGCTTGTTTCCATTCCTTGAATATTTCTTTGTGCTGTGCATTATCCCCTTCCAAGTGGGAATTACACAGCTATTGAATTTTTCTTCTATTCCCTTAGATCACAGAGGTATTGCAGGCTGGAAGAGTAAATCTTTTGGCATGTTTTTTACAATATATAGGTAGGAATATTGATTTGGATCAAGGCTGGAGGCTGTTGCCTGGCAAGTATAAGCCACCTCTGTTTCCCCTCTAGGCTGAACTCCCAGAGTTTTTTGTGGGATCATGTGTAGATTGGAGTCATTGGTAGCAGGGTCATGTCCCATTTGTCCAAGAAACCCTTCAGTGAGATTGTGTCTTCCTTTACATAAGTGACTCTATTCCAGGAGATGGGATAACTATCTCCCTGCATTCCTTACAGATACTCTCCTCATCGACTATCAGTTCACCTTCAGCCTTTCCCAGGAGGACGATCGCTATTACACAGCAATCAATTTTGTAGCAACACCTGAAGAGGTAAATTTTCTATTTTCCCCTTTGACTTTGTTATTTGTCTTCTCTTAGCCCTGGAGGCGATGGATTGTTACAGTTCTGTGGGTCCCCAGGTGTAGTCTTGGGATATGGAAGGTGTGTCCAGCTCCCTGGAACAAGCAGAGCTTTCTGACCTTGGCTTGGCTGTGCAGTCCCAAATCAGCACAGTAAAATTTCGTAAGGAATCACATCTTATTCTGTCCAGTTGCTTGAACAACTTCTGAGCCATTCCAGTGTTTTAAAATCACAGAACAGTTGGTGTTGAAAGGGACCTTAAAGCTCATCATGCTCCAAATCCCTGCCATGGCAGGGACACCTCCCACTGTCCCAGGCGGCTCCCAGCCCCAGTGTTCAGCCTGGCCTTGGACACTGCCAGGGATCCAGGGGCAGCCCCAGCTGCTCTGGGCACCCTGTGCCAGGGCCTGCCCACCCTCCCAGGGAGCAATTCCTTCCCAAGATCCTGTCCATCCGTGCCCTGTGGCAGTGGGAAGCCATTCCCTGTGTCCTGTCCCTCCAGCCCTTGTCCAAAGTCCTTCTCCAGCTCTCTTGGGGCCCCTTGTGGTACTCTTAGGCACTTCTCTTCTGCAGGCTGAACAATCCCATCTCTCTCAGCCTGTCTCCAGAGCAGAGACGTTTTGCTTGTTTTCACCCCATATCTTGTCTCAGTTTTTCCTGTGATACTCCATACACATGGCTTTCTTATTCTTTGTTGTGTTTTCCTTGAGGAGGAGAATGCTTCTTTCAGAAAATATAGTATATAGTTTTTAGCTTGATGTATTTTCTTTATGTAAGTAACAAATTTCAGGATAATTTTTTGTAGTGAAGATTTCCTAGGAAACAGTACAGTAAAATTGCTTATCCTAAAAATGGGGTTTCCTCTTTGCTTTCTTCATTTAGCAAAACAGAGACCTGGACATGTTCATCAATGCATCTAAAAACTTCAACCTCAACATTACCTGGTCCACAAGTTTTGCAGGTGAATTGAGGATGATCTCAGTAACTTGGGAGCTTCTTTAATTTATCAGTTTCTGACAAATGCAAATTTAATTGGGAAAACTTGGGGGGGGTTTAACCTATGTACTTTTTGCATAGTGTTCTTAAATAGTCAGCCTGAGGGGGAAGGTAAAATGTTTAAAAATCTTACGTTTTTCAACTTCAGTTGTGTATTTTGTAAACATGAAAAGTGCAAATTTTATTTTTAACAATGCAACATCTTGGCGCACATTGATTTTGTTAATGCAGTGCATCTTAAAATAGTTGGTTTTGAATGAATAGTTAATTTTTAAACATTAAAATTTAGGATGGTTTGCCCTTTTGTTTGTTTTCTTAAATACACACTGAAACATCTTTTCTTGCTACTCCTTACAACAGCTGGCACACAGGCTGGGGAGGAAATTCCAGTTGTTTCCAGAACCAATATAAAAGAATACAAGGACAGTTTCTCCAATGAGAAATTTGATTTCCGCAACAACCCAAACATCACATTCTTTGTTTACGTCAGCAATTTCACCTGGCCCATAAAAATACAGGTAAGAGCTGCTAATATATGTAAAATTATTTAAAGGTGCTTTTTTTATTTCTCTCAAGAAGTGTGGCAGTTTGCTGTGCTTGGGGTTTCCAAGCTGAACCAGCCTTGGTGTAATCCCAGAGCAGACAGAGTTTGATGTTCCTGGCTAAGAGGAAGGTGTGAGGCACCTTCTGATGTTGTCTCAGCCCAGTGGATCTGAAGATGTGCTGTGAAATAAGAGACACTTATTAGCAGGGCTATGTTTGACGAGGTGTCTGACTTCAAATGTGTAGATGTTGATGTTGTAGAAGACTGACAAAGCTAAAAGTGAAGCCTGGAAAGAGCAGGTAGAGGATATACTTTAGTGGCACTTTACTGTCTGGTTCTGAAATGGCACAGCTCGAGGGCCATCCCTTTGCTCCCACTGCTGCCTAAGGCTGGTGGCACATGCAGGACAAGAGGGACAAGCTCATTCTTTCCGTTCATTCAGTATAGCTGGTTGACAGGCAATGCCTTGGGTGTCAGGCTGTTTGTGGTGATGAAGCTGGTGCAGGAGAAGCAGTGGATGAAGCTTAGTGGTCATAAAATCAGGCAGAATTGCTCTGTGGTTGCAGTCACAGGGAGTCTGCAGCTGCTGAGGCAGCTCTCAATTCACAGGATCCTTGGCCTCCTTCTTGCAGTGGGCTGGTCAAGTATCAACTCCCTGAGTGCTCCAAGTGTTCTTTGAAGGACAAAATCCTTTGAGGTCTGGAACAGAGATCATGGAATGGTTTGGGTTGGAATGAGCCGTAAAAATCATCTCGTTGCACCCCCTGCCATGGGCAGGGACACCTCCCACTGTCCCAGGGTGTGCCAAGCCCTGTCCAGCCTGGCCTTGGGCACTGCCAGGGATCCAGGGGCAGCCAGGGGTGCAGGCAGCTGCTCTGGACACCCTGTGCCAGGGCCTGCCCACCCTCCCAGGGAACAATTCCTTCCCAGTATCTCATCCAGCCCTGCCCTCTGGCACTGGGAAGCCATTCCCTGGCTCCTGGCCCTCCAGCCCTTGTCCCCAGTCCCTCTGCAGCTCTCCTGGAGCCCCTTCAGGCCCTGCAAGGGGCTCCCAGCTCTCCCTGGAGCCTTCCCTTCTGCAGGGGAACATTCCCAGCTCTCCCAGCCTGCCTCCAGAGCAGAGGGGCTCCAGCCCTGCAGCAGCTCCAAGGCCTCCTCTGGACTTTCTGAGGACGTGAGTATATCAGTCACTGTTCAAATGCCATCCTTGAACTAACTTCAGCCTTCTTTAACCACTCTTAACTCTTGAAATATTCTTCACCATTTTTATCTCACCCAGGAATTCCCATTATATTGATGATATCCACAATGAAACTTGAATTTGCTCTGTTCTGTTGCCTAGGTCTATAAAATAACTTATTTTTCCAAACAGAAAATAGTGAACTGGCATGGCACAGGTTACTGTTGTCAGCTCCACTGCTTGTTTATTTGAATTTTTCATTTACTAATTAAGTTCTTTCATTCAAACTTGTCTTGAAACTTTGCTTTCTCTAGAGGTCTTGGGAGGGGGAATATTTAGGTTCTCCCTCCTTCCCGAAGTACAAGTTTTAAATGTTCCATGCTCAGCCATGCTCAGATGGTAAACTGCTTTAACAGCTTTATTCCAGATTATACTATTTCATGAACCATTTCTTTTGCAGTTGGGATGCACGTTGTCTGCCTTCCCTGGCTCTGAATGCATCAAAACACTTGTGTTTTGTCTCCACCTTTGTTGTGTATCTCTTGTAATTTCATTCCCATTAAACACTGCCTTGCACCCATGTTTAGTGTCCTTATCCCTAATGAAAACTCTTAATGCCTCTTCTTACAGCATCACCTCTTCCCTTCCCCTCCTGGTTTTCTTTGCTTGTATGGCTGAAGCATCTCTTGCTTTGTTTTCATTTGCTGAGCTCTGGCACATCTTGACTTCTGGCAGTTCTTACTTGGTCTCTCTACTTCTTGCTGGCTTTAAAGACACTGCTAATGAATCCTTTCCTCTCCTTAATATGAAGTCTCTGTAACTGATCCTCATGTCCCTTTTGAGGTTAGCTCTGAGGATGCAGCTTTCAAATAGTTTCGCATCTTTGACCTGAGAGAAATATTTAGATGGCAGCTTTCCCATTCCTGATCTCCTTAGCCACTTGATTTTACTGTTTCATTTAATTTCTTATAGTTAAAGAGTGAACTTTGATTCTCTTACAACGTTTAACCTCTCTTTATCCTTAATTTAATGTGAATGTGCTTGTATGCACTCCATCCAAGGTAATGTTTTATCACCAGCTCTTCTTAATGCTGTTATTACTTGCCAAAACAAAGTCTAAAATAGCATCAGCTCTTATTCATTGAGACACAGTTTTTGTGAAGAAGTCTGGCAGCAACCAGCAATCTGTGGTCCCTAGAATTTCTGTTAGTTTCCTTTTCAGTTCATTTTTAGCTTTTCATAGCTGAAAACCAGGACTGACCGTGTCCTTTCAGGTCCTGTACAATCTGCCGTGATGGATTGAGCTTCCCTCAGTTGCAATCTGTGTTTCTACCTGTCCTTTCCATACCCATACTCAGCACCGACAAATGTGTTTCATTTTTGTGAAGTCGTGGCTCTCTGTGGTTTGTGTTCAATATGATAAAATAGAAGGTAAATCATGATATAGGTTTTTGGGAGAAATATTTTTTTGGACAAATGCCCAGAGAAGCTGTGGCTGCTCCGTCCCTGGCAGTGTCCAAGGCCAGGTTGGATGGGGCTTGGAGCAGCCTGGGATAGTGGAAGGTGTCCCTGCCCATGGCAGGGGGTGGATTGAGATGAGCTTTAAGGTCCCTTCCAACCCACCTCATTCTCTGATTCCATGATTTTAAGAGTTCTTGGCTGTCAGTCCTTGACTCATCCCATGATACTTTCTTCTCAGGAATAGTTTTTATTCAGACCTTTCCCTCTCTCATTTATTTTTCCAAGGGGTTCATCCCTGATTTCAGTGCAGAGAAGTTCCTATGCTGTTGGGATCAGTCCTTCAGGGCAAGCTGGCTTGTTAATTAAACTCCATGCTGCAGTATGTGCAGGATGCAAACTGTTGTCTTATCTCCTAGCCTGTCTCCCCCAGTATTCCTCATTGCAGCTCCACTATTAAACTGTCACGCAGCTACAGAGCATGTTTCAGTTTCCCTTTGGAAATTACAATGATTTTAATAGAGTATGTCAAAATCAGGAAAAATTCGCTCCTGCTGAGCTGCTGGAAATTATTCTGTCCTCATGTGTGTGCATCACCTGGCAGCTCACGCGTGTGTTTGGGCTGTTCCTGGGCAGTGCAGCGTGTCCAAATCATATTACTGGGGGTTTTTCTTTGTTTGACTATCGTAGTAAACTGTCATTGTGCATGCACTCACTTATTTCCTGGCTTATTTTCAATTTCAGTACAACAGATGTATTTAAACATGAGTGTTTATGTCTATACAAAACCTTGCAATAGAAAAGTTCAGAAATGTAGTTTTTACTGCAAAGCAATTCTGTAATCCACTTTTTTTTTTTTTTTTAAGTATTGCAAACATTATCTTGAAGTCCTTGATTGAAATCTGTCTCTTACTCACTCTCTCTCCTTGCCTTGCACTTGGAAAGTATAAATGCTCCTTTGTGTGAGAGATGGCTGGGTCCCTGCCAGTGCTCAGCTCTGGCTCTACTTTCCCCGTCTTGCTCCACATCTTTTCCAAACCACTTCAGTTCCTTTCTTTTTAAAAGTATATTGGTTTAGGATGTCTTTCCCTGCCTGGTTAATGACTTAAAATGATTATTCAGTGAAAGAACTAAAGCAGCAAAATACAAAAAGCCTTCAAAATACATCAGTTGTCTTCTAATTCCTCCTTTCTGAGCAGTTCCAAGCATGAAGGAGCTCACTTGAAGCCTTACCTTGCCAAGCTTTCCTGAAAATCCAGGTAAGGTCTTGTCTACAGTGTCTGGATATTTCCATTCTCTCTGCTTTGTGAGCTTATCTTTGCTGCAAAGTGTTGGACACGTGGAATTTTGAAGCATTTAGCAAACCCCAGCTGTTCACCTTCCTCTCTTCAGCTTTGCTCTAAATATTCCCTATCTTCCCCCAAAGTGGGAATGCACCCTTTAGGAAAGGACATTAGTGGGCATTGAAGGGTTGAGCTTTGTTTTCACTTATGTAAATGGAATAATAATCTTTACCCCACTACTTTTCCTGTTTGCTTAATCTTCATTGTGAGTGTGCTTTGTTATTCTTTCCAAATTTAGCTCAGAGTAGGAGAGAGATACTGACTATAAATCATGAGCTGTACAAAAGCACAGTAAGAAGCAAAGGAATTCAGTGCAGAAACTTTCAGAGGAGTTCTCTTCATGGGTTTCAATCCATGCAAAGTCAGCTCACTCTGAGGTGAAACTGCAGTTCCGGAGCTGACAAGTAGTTATGGTGAGAATTTGAATTTCTCTTTGATACCTGTGTAAATGTCAGCAGGTTTTGACACTGTTTAAACTAGTATGTATTTACCTGGAGCTGATTCCAGTGAGTGAATTCCTCCCCAGAGTAGACAGGGGACTGAAAATTCCATCTACTAATGCAGCAAATTCTCCCCTGGCTGTAAGCTTCTGCTTTGTTACAATTTACTGCTGATGGTGTTTGCTGCCACTCACTAAATAGAAATTGGTGATTTAGTCTTGTTTCATACCCAAACTATTGTTTATATTCACTAACATTCTGTCCCATTTGATATTCGATTTTTTCCTCTCAGATTCAGAGCATCTTGCATTGATCTCTACGTCCTGAGAATGTGTAAGATGTTTAGGAACTGATTAAGGCAAAACCAGTTTGTAATTGTATCATTAACTGGCAATTGCCTTCTCTCTTTCCTTTGTGTTGGTTGAAGGATTTTGATTTGAACATGTTTAGATGTTAATTATGAGCCAAATGCTTCAAGAAACAAAAAGAGATGAAGGAATTTTGCAGCCTTTGCATACAAAGTGTGCCATTTGCAAAATCTCATTGGACATTCACTGTATAGAATTTTCTTGGCAATTCATCTTTGTGTTGGGCTTCAAAAAGTGCCACTGTAACTACGTAGCATCGCTGCATGTGCAGCATGGTGGGGGCTGCAGCAGCACTGCATATCTCCCACTGTTTGGAGAGTATTTGAGGACCAGTGGGAAACATTCAACTCACCTAAATTGTTGCCTTCCACTCAGATTTCATAAAGACTAACGGAAAAATAGCTAAAATTGCCTCTGCTGCCTTCAATTTTAGTTTCTCAAACTTTCTTCTGGTTTCCTCTATTTGATTTATTTCAGGATGGTCTATCTCTATAGTCTTCTTTATATCTTTATCCCTTTCTACGCAGAAAGTTCATTGAATGAACAGGATTGGAGGGACCTTAAAGACCATCTGTGGATTGCTTAACTCGGTCACTTCATGTGTTGTCATAATTATTCTATTTCCAAACATGCTGTTTACCCTGATAGGAAGATATTGGTGAACCCACTCAAAATGTTGCATTGCTCTCTGGTTTATCTGCTGAAAGGTGAGTGGTGAACGGAGAGGGGGAAACAATTCATGTCCCTTCAGTGATCCCAGCTGGCACAGACAGTGTCAGGAGGTCAAGTGCACAAACTGCAACTAATGGGAGACCTGGAAATTGAAGGCAAATGTGCTGTAATTAATCCATAATTTGGTCTGTGGTGCTTTATTTTGGCAGTATCCAGGTGACTGTCACAGGTGACTGTGTTTGGACTGGCACATCGAATCCCAGAATCACAAACTGGGCTGGATTGGAAGGGACTTTAAAGTCCATCTCATGCAAACCCCTGCCATGGGCAGGGACACTTTCCACTATCCCAGGGTGCTCCAAGCCCTGTCCAGCCTGGCCTGGGACACTGCCAGGGATGGGGCAGCCACAGCTCCTCTGGGCAAACTGTGCCATGGCCTCACAGGGAAGAATTTCTTCCCAAATCCCATCTAACCCTGCTGTCTGGCAGTGGGAAGCCATTCCCCCTCATCCTGGCACTCCAGGCCTTGTCCAGTCCCTCTCCAGCTCTCCTGGAACCCTTTAGGCCCTGGGAGGGGCTCTAAGGTCTCCCCAGAGACTTTTCTTTCCAGGCTGAGCACCCCCAGCTCTCCCAGCCCGGCTCCATAGGAGAAATCCAGGAGTCACAGCTCTAGGAGTCACAAATCCAGGAGTCTGCTCTCCACAGATCCGTGGCAGGTGCCATCCCCAGGAATGAGATGTCAGCCATTAGCTTATGTGCTCTTTAATGAATCCCCTTCCTTCAGGGCCCTCTCTCTCTGCCTTCTGTTTCTTTTCTTAAATTCCCATAGCAAGGATGACTGGTCCAGCTTTGGAAGGAAAATGCTCATTTTAGTGCTGCAGTGAAGAGCTGCACTGCTGCCTCATGTGAGATTTCTGACAGATCTGGGAATATGACTGGACTCCTGTTAAACATCTCAGAACTGGCACTTTCTTGAATTCAAGTGCCTTGTGTATTAGACCTGTGACTACTAATTTTTTTAAGACCTTTTCTTCTATCCTGAGTTGTTTTAAGGGAATAGCCAAAGCTCTGTTGTTTCACAGGCATCAAAAGACTTCTCTGCCTCTCTCTGCAACCCCAGGGTTTGCCATAGGATTGTGTTATAGTTACTAATTGCCTCCTTGGACCTGGGAAACAATTTCCACTGGTTTCCAGTGATGTGCTGAAAATGTCTGTAGGTTTGTAGGAGAGCAAATTCCCTTCACATCTCTTTGGCTTAGCAGAGCTGGCAATGATGTTGGAAGTAGGTCTTTTCCTTAGCCAGGAGGTATTTCCTTGTCATAGTATGTAAGCAAAGTTTAGGTGGAGCCACCTGGTGTCAGCTGCATTTCAGAGTCAAGGTGAAATAAATCTACGCCAGACTTGAGATTCTGATGAGGAATGGGTCTTGTTTTTTCTTATGCTGAATGTGGCTATTTAAGTTGGAAATATTAACCAGTGTTTTACAGACTGCCAGGAATTACATTCCTAAGAAGACTCCACAATCCTCAGACAAAGCTGTTGATCTGATCTTATTTCAATGTTTCATTGCTGTTGTTTTCTGCAGTACATAAATATTGAAACCTTCTGAAATTCTCATTTTTCAAAGTAAAGCTTCTTCATTAAAGCAATTTTGATTTGAAATTCTTCTTCTAGTGCTCTTCCCCATCACCCTGCTAGTTTTATTGGCAACATTACCCCTAAAACAGGTGGTCTGCATTAGCAGGAATATTAATACCACTTTCAATTAAGCTTTAATTTTACGTGCCATTCATGTTTAGTGTAGTTTAGGAAACATTTGTTTTCTTCCAGGGCTAAATGATGGATGACACTTAGCTACAGGCAAGGAGAGCTTTTGGGTACCCTTAGCTCCCGCCAGGTGAGGAAGGACCCAAAACAGAGCTGGAGGAGCAGCAGATCTGACACACTCCTTTTATGTTAGGCTTTCAGCCTCTTTGAGGTGACATGGATATTGCCAGCAGTGGTGCTCTCTGCATTTCCCCTCGTTGAGGTTTACAGCCTGACTAAAAGGCTTTGATAATACATAGGAAAAGATCGAGCAAAGAAACCATCCACAGTTAAAAAGCAGGGCCTGAACTGTCTCTAATTCCTTGATTCCTCTCTGGAGGAAGCATCAGGTATTTGATACAGGGCATAAATAACCCCTGAGGACTGGACATGGTCCATGGAGGTTTCCAGCCTTTCTCTAAATTAGTGTCTTTCTCAAATCAGAAGCCACAGGCTCATCGTGTGAGAGCTCTCAGTCAGGGTGAAGAAGAAGTGTCTTTGTTGTTGGCCAAAGAGAATGCAATACATTGAGATAGTGATTGCTTTGATAAAATAATTATGTAGGCTTGAAATCGCAGTGAGGTTGCTGATCTGGACAGCTTTCCTGCATATGTGCCTCATGCATATTTAACAAGGAAGAGATGTAGGTGCAGAGATAAAATCATCCTCAACTCTCTGAGACCTTTTATTCCAAAAATGTTCTTTTTTTCTGTTGCTTCTGAAAGCACTGTAATGCCAAAGTTGTTTCCTAATGATGTCCCTTGCCTTTCTTTAGTTATAACTGCAGGTGCTTTTGGGCCTCTCTCCCTGTATTCTCTCTCTCCATCTGAGAGGTTTTCTTGAAAAACAACAGTGAAATGTAAATCAATTTGTTAATCTGATGAAATTTGCTGTTGAATGTAATTACTTTTGGAGACATGCAATTACATGCTGAACAGGCAAACTGACATCTTCTACTGTGGGATGGAAAGATTTAAAACAGAGCAGTTAAATGGTCCTTTAAAACATGAAACAGCTGCTTGTGTTTTATCTGCTCCTGCTGCCTTATTTTTGGGATCAACCGATGACATTTTTCTCCTTTTAGAAGTTGTTCCCTTTTCGATTAAGTAATATTTTTATTAGCACCTTAAATCCTTTAAAAGGAGGATTTCTCTCAAAGGCAGTTAACCCTTGGCAGGATGTGGTACCACTTCAGTCCTTTTTACAGGAGGTTGTAGCTTCAGCAACCCTGGAAATTGTTCATGGCGAACTTTCCCCAGGTGCTGTGTCGAGGGGGCAGATTTTCATCAGAGATTCATGGAATGGTTTGGGTTGGAAGGGAGATGAAGGAGCACCTTGTTCCACCCCTGCCATGGCAGGGACACCTCCCATTATCCCACCAGGGCTCCCAGCCCCAATGTCCAGCCTGGCCTTGGACATTCCCAGGGATCCAGGGGCAGCCCCAGCTGCTCCTCTGGGAATTCCAGCCCAGCCCCTCCCCACCCTCCCAGCCAGCAGTTCCTTGCCAAGATCCCAGCCCAAGCTCCCCTTTCCCAGTGGGAAGCCATTCCCTGTGTCCTGGCACACCAGGCCCTTGACTCTCCAGCTCTCCTGAAGCCCCTGTAGGCACTGGAAGGGGAACCATTAAAATCTTGGAGTTTTACATCTGCAACTTGGGATTTCTTTGGATGAACTGTAGTGACTCGCGTAACTTTTGTGAGGTTTATTGTAATATCTTCCTACGGCACTGGAAGTCTTTTTGTGTGCCTGTTGCAAAAGTTCAGCTGCATAAGTAAGAAAAGTTATAGGAGAACAGAGAGAGAATAGCCTGCAATTCAGATTTAACAATATCAGGAGCATTTCTTAGGTTGTGTTTTATTGAGATCTGACAGTGACATATGTATTGATTGCCTTAATTTTAAGGAAGCTGATTTTTTGTCTTTTCAAATGAGGGGCTGGAAAATATAATATATAAATATAATATATAAATATATAAATTATATAATATATAATGTATAATATATAAAAATTTGCAGAATTAATCTTCTATGGAAGGAAAGTCTGAATTAGGCATTAGTTTCTCCTGTTTAAGGCCAAGTGCTGGTTGCCTGAAGTTGCTGTATTTCTGTGATGAATAACTCTTGAAAACACCGTAACCTACCACCAAATGTAAATACAGACACCAAATTCAAATATATTTAAGAAAATGAGTGCTGCGAGCCATTGCTGGGGAGGCAAAAGGATGAGATACTTTTCTTTATCTAAAAGCTGATTTAAAGAGTTGAAGAATAGTGAGCAGAGTTAACAAAGAAGAAAAAAGTGTATTGGCAAAAAAATAGAAGCAGCCGCACACTGAAATGTGACAGTGGATTCAGCCTGGCTAAACCACAGGGGAAAGTATATCCAGACCTAGGGGAGGGTGACAAACCCAAAATCCTGTGGCTGGTTTGGCTCACAGACACAGAGCCAGAGACACCAGCATTCCACTGACAGCTCTCAGCTGAATCTGCAGTGCTGCTTTTGGGAAAAAAAAAAAAAAACATTCCTGAAATGTCCTGAAAACTTCATTTTCTCCCACTTATTTTCCTGACACTGTATTATTAAGATTTTGATTTTTTTTTTTTTTTTTTACTGTATTGGCAAATGTTGCTCACAGCAATGTTGGCAAGCAAGAGCTGGGGTCAGGGCAAGGCAGTGCTGTCACAGTCCTGTATAGGAATAAAATTCTGGAATGATTGGGGATTTCATAGAGTTTTTTCCAAAATTGATTCTCTCTTAATTTTTTTTTTTAATTGTAAGTGTTGTGAATAGTTATTTCTTTAAACAGTCTGTTTTGCATGCAAGATTAGCACTGTCCATCTTCCCATACTTGGACCCAAACCATCAATAAATTACATTGCTATTCTGACTGAGGATTGAAGTAAATTCCATCAATTGATTTATCACTTCAGTATTTTACTGAAAACTCTTCATGACAAAATGGTGAATTGCATGTTCTAGAAATCCTTTAGTGATAGACAGTGACTACCTGGCCTTTTTAATGCAAATATAAGAGCTTACAGAGAGGTTGTTCATTTCGCCCTACCCAGCACGGTTATGCTTTTCACGTTAAGATTTCTTGAACACCAGATCATAGCCAAGGCTCTCAACAGAAAAACCTGTGATGAGTAAAACAGCCCAGCCCTATGATTCTGATTCCATGGCTCTTTAAAATTGATTGTGATGCTATGTAGTTTGTTTAAAGCAAATTTGGTGGATTTTAATTACTGCCACTTCAGGTCGTGATGTGACACCAGCTTAGAGACAATGTGTGGCTTCAGTATTGTGTAACAATGTGAGAATGTTGTCATTCAAAGGTATTTAAATTTGGTTATTTATATAAATATATATTTCATTTGGAGCTGGAACTAGGTAATCTTTAAGGTCCCTTCCAACCCAAACCATTCTATGATTCTGTATGTAATATGTATAAATATATATACACTTACTTTACTATCTTATTTTACTACTGTATTTACTACTTCTATTTTTAAAGATGAAAAGTCCTTAAAATTTCCGTAGAGATTCCTGCAGCTGGAATATTGCAGGAGTTTTTGCAACTAACTTGAAGTTTCTCACCCAATACGATCCTTAGAATTCATGGCCTCCTCAGGGAAGGAGACAGAGCTTGTTTAATACCACTGCAACCCTGAACTCTACCTTGCATTTATTCCCGTTTCGTCTGGTCAGAAATGATGCAAGACAGAAGGTTTTGCCTGTTTCCATCTGTCAGCTATTTTGGAGCCTAAAAAAATAACCTTGCAAATATTGCTTTTGCTGCTTTATTCTTTTTATTCTAGATTCCCTCTTGTGTACTTACATCACCAGCTCTTTAGGAAAATGACTTTTATTCCCTTCAAGCTCAGTGGACTGTAGAGCTCATTTTTACTGAACTTCAAGGGTCTGAGTGACTGTTTGAGCTGTTATGTGCTACGTTTTAATTTTTTCCATGCTGAAACTCTCCAGCAATAGTTGGGATGCTGCTGAATGTGACTGAGCCTGCATGCAGATGGTGTCAGAGCTCTGCTCTGCTCGGCACGAAGCCAGGAACAGGATCCTTCCCAAACACAACGGCATCCTTCCCAGATGCATCCACACTGCGGTGTCTGGGACTGGAGGGAGTTGCTTGAGGACCTGGAGCTCAGAGGATTGGAATGTTTTCCTGCTGGTGACTTGCCTTCTGTCTCAAGGTTTAGGATCTTTATTTTTAACCACTCTTACCAAACAACTGTGAGCTTCCTTGTCTCCAGAGCAATTGTTGAAATTGTGGGATCACAGAATCATTTATGTTGGAAAACCCTGTAAAACCATCCAGTCCAACTGTTGCCCCAGCACTGCAAAGGCCACCCTGACCCGTGTCCCCGAGTGCCACATGTACCTGGCTGTTAAATCCCTGCAGGATGGGGTACTCCATCACCACCCTGGCCAGGCCAGGACAGCCCTTTCCCTGTTTTTCCTAATGTCCACCCTGAGCCTCCCCTGGCCCAACCTGAGGCCGTTCCCTCTCCTCCTGTCCCTGTTCCCTGCGAGCAGAGCCCGACCCCCCCCGGCTGACCCCTCCTGTCAGGGGGCTGTGCAGAGCCACAAGGTCCCCCCTGCGCCTCCTTTGCTCCAGGCTGAGCCCCTTTCCCAGCTCCCTCAGGAATTCTCCAGCCCCTTCCCAGCTCCGTTCCCTGCCCTGGACTCACCCCAGCCCCTCCAGGTCTTTCTTCTTGTGAGCAGCCTGAAAGAAGAACTGAGAAGTTCAGAGAATTCAGGAGAATTCACTGAGGGTTCAGAAGAACTGAGTTTTTTGCCTCAGCTTTCTTGGGGTATGTTTCAGTCAGGTGGAGGTGTGCAGGGTCTGAGCTGAGTTTGCTGTTTCAATTAAGGGACTTTCCAGAATTTTATTTCTTAGTGCACTTTAAATTTAGATGAGCATCACAATTCAAACCCTGGCTGTTTATTGAACAAATACTTCTCATTTGTCAGATTTGTGTGATAATTTCTGGGATGCAGTGAAATTTGGGACCACATCTTAAGCACTGTTTTTAATTTAGAGACAGTCGTGCCTGTGTTCGCTCTGCACAACATCAGAGAGTTCACATGGGAAGACAAAACACGTATAATTGGCATTTCTGAGCCAACTGCTGACTGCAGCCAATTAGCTGAGAAGTGACAATTTGTGACTGCTGCAGGAAGGCAGCACAGTATTGGAATATAAATCGATTTTCATCTCAGAATAAGTTCAAAAATGAACCAGGTTTTATATTTGCACAGTAGCGAGTGTTTGTGCCATAAAGCTCAATGGCTCAGTTAATACTGCAGCAGGTGAGGAGTAAGTCATTAATCTCTTTCATCCTTCATGCAGGAGCAGAGCGACTCGGGGTAGTAGGTGTGAAAATCAAATTTGAGTGAGGGTTTTATTTTTGCTTGTTGTAGAATGCAAATATGAGCATGGGAACCTCTTCAGCTGCACCAAGTTCTCTCTGATTTGGAGAAAGATGGATTTGATGGGTGAGCTGTTTAGTAGATGAGGAATTGGTCCAGAGGAGGCCATGGAGGTGCTCCAAGTGCTGGAGCCTCTCTGCTCCGGGGACAGAATGGGAGCTGGGGGTGTTCAGCCTGGAAAAGAGAAGACTCCAGGGAGACCTTAGAGCCCCTTCCAGTGCTGCTTCTGCTGTCCACACCTGCAGCATCAGGTGTATTACAAACTCTGGGATCTCCCACTTCAGATCATGCTCACTTCAACTTGTTGTGTGTCAGAGTTTTGCAATCTTTCCCCGTGGATACAGTTAAATTTTCTTCCTAACCTTCAACTTTGGGTGTAGTCTTGCTGTTCATTTAAAATAGAGATCAGTGGTGCCGCTGAAAGAAAATGTCCTTCTGCTTCCATGGTGTGACTGGGGTATGGATTCACCCAGAAGCTCTTGGATGGGGCTTGGAACACCCTGGTCAGGTGGAAATGGTCCCTGCCCATGGCAGGGGGTTCTAATGAGATGGTCTTTAAGGTCCCGTCCAGCCCATCCCTTTCTGTGGTTCTGGAGCCGCAGCTGGAGGCCAGGTGAGATGTCCCAGGGCAGTTGCAATGGCTTTTACCCCTCTTTGGGCAACAAATGGAGCTTCTAGAGCATCCAAGGGCAAGGATGCACCATGGAAATTCAAACTATCTCAATGTAGGGGTCTGCAAATAGATGTCTTTGTGTGCCTCAGTGTTTACAGTTCTGGTATGGAACTGGTCAGGAAATAATTTTTTAGGCACCTGCATTGGTCAGCTGAATCACAGATGAGGTTTCCATTGAGTGTAAAAGGCTTATAGGAATACCCCCATGCCTGTGATCCTGGATTTGGATGTCTTAAACTGTGTCTGGATCCCATAAATCATTTGTAGAGGTGAACAAATGCTTCCTTCTGGAAAGCGTTCCTTGAAACTGACATTGTTGAGGTGATTTAAGAGCCACCTGCCTGAAAAAGGCTCATCTGAGGTTGCTGCTGTGTTTGTTCATCCCTCAGTGAGCAGGGTCAGCTCTAAAATCCCAGCTTCTGAAGGGTGTTTTTGAAGGGCTTTTTGCCCTTCATTCCTATGATTAGCTTTCCACTGCCTTAACGACTTCCATGGCTCATTAAAGATGTTCACAGAACACAGGCAGCAGCAGCATGTGGCAGAACTGAGACCGTGTTCAGGTGGTGGAGCTGGAGTGCTGTGCTGGCTCATTCTTCCCTAAAACCTCACGGCCAGGGCTCTTGGAGTTGGCTCACTGCTCCTCTGGAGTGGAGAGCACCAAGATCAGCGTGGCTCTTGGCCATGTGTTTCATCAGAGCACACTGTGTTTGTGTTTAGAGGAGAGCGGGAACAGGGAAGGACGATACTCTCGAGCAGAAGAGAAGTTTGCCCCCCAGCATTATTCTAGAGGGCAAAATGAATGTTTTGATGACTTTGGCATCACTCAGGAATACTTAAACCCTCTTTGTTTTACAGCAGCTTTGACAAAAGCACAGGCACTCAGCATTCAGGCCATGGCATCCTGTTAGTGTTGTCTGTATTCTCCAAGGTCAGAGTGAATCCTTGCCTGTAACCATAGGAAAAAAAAGACAAGACAGGGGAGTTTTAGGGAAGAAATAGAGGAAGATGTGCATAAATGTTACCTACAGCTTATTTGGCCTGTGGCTTTCTCTCGCTGGAGGCCTCTGGAACTCCCAGCTTTCCCCTTTTCCCTGCTGCTTTTTGTTCGTTAACTTTGGTGCTGGGGCTAGATTGAAATAAAAAGCAAAACACAGCCCAAAAATCTCTAAATTTCTGTGTGGTCCTGTAGACTTTCAAAAGCTGAGTGCTGTAGCATTCTCCCGCCTGCCAGGTGAGGTTAATGGATGTAGCAGTAGGACCTTTTGATACCTTCTGAATTCACAGCAAGCCCCAAGCTCTGGGAACCAGCTTCCCATCACCCTCCTCTGCTGGACCCCTCTGGTTTCAGAAGTTAATGAGACTTTTATTTTTCTTTCTTACACAGTTCTGTTCTAGGAGCAAGTCCAGTGCAAAATATCATTTTTGGTTTCTCTTTTTCTCATCCCTGATACGAAATAGGGATGAAAAGGAAGGTACCACCAGTGGGAATTTAGTCACTTTATATATTTGTGAAGAAAGATAGAAGTATGATGAGTCAATAATCCTGAGTTGTTACCAAGGTAAAAAAGTTGTGGAAACACTATTTTCTGTGTTTGTTCATGTTTTCTCAAGTGTTTAGAGACCCAGAATGTACCAAATTATGGTATCAAATTGCCATACTTGAAATATTCTTCAGCACATTCACAGAATCCCAGAATGGTTTGGGTGGGAAATGACCTCAAAGCCCACCCAGTGCCAGCCCTGCCATGGGCAGGGACACCTCCCACTGTCCCAGGCTGCTCCCAGCCCCAATGTCCAGCCTGGCCTTGGGCACTGCCAGGGATCCAGGGGCAGCCACAGCTGCTCTGGGCACCCTGTGCCAGGGCCTCACCTCCCTCACAGAGAACAATTCCTGCCCAAGAGCCCATCCAGCCCTGCCCTCTGGCAGTGGGAAGCCATTCCCAGCCTCCTGTCTCCAGGTCCTTGTCCAAAGTCCCTCTCCAGCTTTCTTGGGGCCCCTTTAGGTACTGGAAGGTCTCCCCAGAGCCTTCTGCAGTGACCCCAACTCTTTCATTATCAGGTCTTTAGTTAATTTTAGATTAGGGGTGCTAATACAATGTATAATACTGGAAATTATTCAAGTTTGGAGAAGGAGTTGTCCTAATCCTATTGTGGCGAATAGTTTGGCTTCCTCTAAAGTATCAGTAGCTTCCAGCACAAGTGGAAAGAGTTATGCTGCAATGAATTACCTGTACATCTATTTACTACTGTTAAATGAGAGGAGTTACTCAAATCTGGTTCTTGCTGGATTTAACAAAAAAATTCTGCATAATTTCTTATTTGGATGGGGACTGAGTTTTCTGAGTGGTATGTGAAACTCAAGTTGTTTTTAAAGAGTTCAGGGCACTTGTAGATCACAAGAATAGAGGTTTATATAATTTTGAGTATCGTTGCATGTACAGGTTTAAGGTGGACTTAGATCTTCGTTGACCTACTTTTATACAAAATTGTTCCTTCAAAATTATTTCAGTTTTCTGTTGTCTTGAAGAACAAACTCTGGTGCTTATGCAAACCAAGTCCTGGTATGTAATTGTGCTAATTTGTTTTTCAAAATTTCTATCAGTCACAGGCGGTATTTTAGCTCCAGCAATGCTTTGAGTTTGAAATACCAGCTGTTACTGAAATGTTAGTTGGGTTCAAATACACTTTTCCTTTGCTTATATTATTTTGTGGCCAAGTCATTTGCCATTAACTCCTTTGAAGTTTGTGTGTACTGATTTCGAAACCAGTGCAATTTTTAGATGTTGGCTAGTTAGAGGGAGCCAAGTTTTCTTCTTGGCTTCATACTTTATGCTAATCAAATGATAAAAAATGTAAAGCTCTTCATTATAAATTTTTGTCAGTCCATACAGCCAGCTATTTCTGGTCCTCTGGAAAGCAGGTGGATTTTTTTGGTACTTCAAATGAAGTGGCAGTAGAAAAAGCAGGGTAGGCAGTTGTGCTCTCCAAGGTACCTTTTCAGAAAAGATAAACACAAGCATTGTAATATTCTTTGGAGTTAACATAATTAAGTATCTGATCTTAGCTACCTGAGGGTAGTGTGTTCTTCTTAAGAACAGGCTATAAAACATCCTTGGATGCTGTGCATGGCTTGGGAAAAGTCAGGTAGCTGCTCTATGGAAAAGGACCTGGGGGTGCTGCTGGAGGTGGCTCCAGGTGTGCCCAGGCAGAGGTTTAGATTGGACATTGAGGAAAAGTTCTTCCTGCAAAGGGCAGTCCAGCTCTGGCTGCTCAGGGCAGTGCTGGGGGTGGTTGGACTGGGTGGGCTCAGAGCCTAAACCTGAACAATTCTGGGACTCTTTGATCTGAAAGTGGGGATTTGATTTTGCAGCTGAGCTGAGGTTCTGCCCTGTACCTGGAGGAGGCTTTCCAGGTCCCCAGCATGAGCTACACAGAGCTTTCCTGCAGCTAAACTGCTTCATCCTTTGGTACAAAATGAGTTTTTTCAGAATGGATAAATGAATCTTCTACCGTCAGTTAAAGTTAATTAAAAATCCGGACTGCTAAGAAATTGGTGCCATATTTTTCATGGATCCAGAATGAACAGCCTACTTTCAGCAGCTATTTCCAACCAAACTTTCAATGTAACTGAATTAATTAAGTCCTGGGAACAGATTATATTAGGGAAAATTAAGCTCTAAGTAAGCAAACCATTAACAATTATGAGACCAAATTGCCTGTGACACAGATTGGTCAGGTTTGATGGCACAAAGTATTTTCAGCTTGTGAGGAATAAATTGTAGAAACAACCTGGGTTTTTGTACTCCATGTATGAGGTGCAGGTCCTCAATTGGGCTTTACAGGAGAAGAACTCCAACAGGTTGAGAAAAGAATCACTGGTAAAGCATTTGTAAGGCTTCTGTGTGAAATAAACCTAAATTATTTTTTGTTTGTTTTTGTTTTATTTGTTTCCTGCAGTTGTTATCAAAAAATGAGAAGCCCTTCTCTGGTAACAGTCTCATTAATCTTTCATAGAATCTCTGTTATTTTAAAATTAACAGATTCTTGTTTTTTCTAATGGGAGCAAGTTCTGGTTTCCATCAGAGAAACTGGTCCTGATGGTCATCCACACAGGACTGGCCTGTTTATGATTCCTTTGTGCTTTTAATTTTCTGCTAAAGGACTGTTGATACATAACAATGGCTTTATTTTGAAATGCATCTCTTACAGTCACTCAGCATCATGGTTATTCTCAGAAATAATAAGTCAAGTTATTATTTTTATGCTGGCCGTGTTACATGTTTGTATATTGGGATTTGATATTTTAGTAAGGATTATCTTTGCCTTAAAGACATTCCAGAATATAGGTTTATTCCAGAATATCCATTTTTGCAAATATTGTACCACCATAGTTACCAGTCACTGATTTTTTACACAAAAAGTGAAATCTTGCTCACTGTCTTTTTGTAATCAGAAAACTATTGGGAAGCACTTCAGAAGCAAAAATCAACAAAAAACTCTGTGTTTCCTTGTCTTTTGTAGGCAGGACTGTTGAGGTTGCAGCATCTGGTGTGCAGGTTTGGAGTTCACTTTGCAGCCACACAGTGGTTGTGCACTGCAAAGGAGCTTTCAACTTCAAAGTATTTCAATATAATTATAAGAAAACTATTTGGGGCAGCTTCTCTACCAAGTCACAATGGATATTTAAAGCAAATATGATCACAGAAGGTGTTCCAGAGCAATAGAAACCCAAGCAATGACTCACTTTACACATATTCATGAGTTTTGGGATGTGGCTATTGCTGGGAGGAGGGATTTGTGTTTATGCTGATGTTACCATAAGTATTGTTTATTAAGGAAGAAACACAGCAAATGACGCCAGAAATGGATTTAATGTCCGTGAAAAGCTTTTGTCAGTCCAGATTCCACTTTAATTCTGGAATAGATTCTGTTACTTCATGAAAGAGTTAATATCCTGTTGTGGTGCTGACAGATTGATAGGCAGAGGAAATAGGAGGTACCTGGAAAGAACTTCTGATTCCTAATATTGCACAAGTTGCTTTTCTCTTGGCTCAACTCCCCTCCACATTGTTATTTTTACCCAGGCTCCCTAATCTTCCCTTTTGCCTCTAACCACCTCCCAGTTTCCTGTTCGCCTCTTCCCTCTGGTTTTTGTCCCAAATATTCCGTTGTTTTTCCCTTCTCTCTGCCGTGGGATTGCAGGGAAGTGAGCTAAGATGAATGCTGTAGCTGTTTTCACAATATCCATCATCTTCTGTGTTTCGTGCCTCTTTGCAGCTCTTGGTGTAAGTTCCTTTTTTGAAGAGATTTTGCTGTCTGGGTATTGTTTGAAATATAAATATTTAATTCTGGATTGCTGTGTAAACAATAATTAAAGATTTTCGCTTTTAATTAAAGATTATTTGCAGCTCTGTGAAACCTCTATTCTAAGTTTTTGAAGTAGTTTTTTTCAGTGTGCACTGAAGAATATTCCTTGGAACATGTCTGGGAGAGAGAGTTACTTGTTCAGTTGCATTTTTGGGATATGTTTTCAAAACAATATGAAGTTGCAATTTATTTTCTTTTTCCTCAGAATATTTCCATTCTTTTTCAAAAACAGTGTTCAAAAATATGAATTGATCTGAGTCAAGATGCTTTTCATTGTCATTTTAAATCCTTTTAAAATATCTTGAAGCATGAATTTTTTTTCCAGTAAGTAACAGAAAGCATTTGCTTTTCTTTTGCAGATTGCATTCTCACAGCACAGCAACTTTATGGACCTGGTGCAGTTCTTTGTGACATTTTTCAGGTACTTTTCATTTAAGACAGCTACATGTTACTTCTTTAGGTTTTGGGCTTTGGTGTTTGGGTTCTTGTTGGTTTGGTTTTCTAACTTAAACATCCTGCTTACAGCACAGCCTAGAAAATGGAAATCTTCAGTCTGTTTAAAAATCTTTAATTAGGAATTATATTAAGAAAATTGATTGTCTCCCCATTTTTGCCAATATATTGTGTCCTGTGCATGCAGGGAAAGGGAGGATGGGGCTGGGAGAGGCTTTTGGAAAAGGAGAAGTTCTTTTTGAGATGGTATAGAAAACAGTGACTTCCCTCATCATACAGATAATGTGTGACTTACTGCAGATTTTCACACCTCGTCAGACACCAGTCATAAATTAGGGGAGTAATTTTGCAGAGAGTTAAGTCTGGAGTCATTTCCAGCTCTTTAGGTCCCACCTTTTGGTTTTAAACTGAACTCTGAAAGTATGTCAAGTTAAATACAAGCATATGTTGCAGTACAGTAGAAGCCAAATACTTCTGTTTTTCATACACTGCTCTAAGTTAATTTCTTAGTGCAAAGTGAACTGATGATTCCCTCGGAGTGGGAACCAACAGAAGCCACTTCAATACTTGTTTCCTCTTCCGTCCTCCAAGAGGTGCGGCCCTAGCAAAGCAGTGAAACACTTCCCAAGGCACAGCAGGCCCTCTCTTCAAGGCTTCCATTCACGTGTGTTGGCCTCTGTTTTAGGGACTGTTAATACTCCAGAAGGACAAGCCAATAGCTGATTGATAAGAAGTCCTTCAGGAGGGATATACATGGAGTAAACACTACTCCAGGTCTTACAACGTGTTCTAAAGTAGGCAGTATTATGCCTGGGATAAAATGAGCAGTGGGAATAATATCTTGCTTTATATTTCATGCTAAATTTAATTAAAGCAAGAAGCTCCAGATGGATCCTTCAGACAAGTGGTTTATATTAATTTTTTTTTTTTCATATGGAGCTTTCAGAGAGTAGAATCTGCTTTAGTACAGTCCCTGGGAAACAGCAGGTTTGAACCACCACCTTCCTGCCATTGGAGTGGAGTAGGTGGCTACTTCTGGCTCAGATTAAGCATTTGTTTGGCTGAATTAATCACTGTCAACATCTTCCCTAAAAATCTTTGTGGCAGGGTAATTACTTGCTAAAAAAATAAAGAGGGAAGCAGTTGGTTCCTTAGTTCTTTTCTAATTGTGTAAGATAAATCTGCACTCCAAAACTGTCCATTAGTACTTTACAGACCCAGCTACATCTGCATATGAGGGATTGCTCCAGATTCATTATTTGAAGAGTATCCTGGAGAAGCTGTGGCTGCCACATCCCTGAAAGTGCCCAAGGCCAGGTTGGACAGGGCTTGGAGCACCCTGGGACAGTGGAAGGTGTCCCTGCCCATGGCAGGGGTGTGGAACTGGATGGTCTTTGCGGATCCTTCCAACCCAAGTCCTCCCGTGCTTCCAGTCCCAGTGTAAAGCAGAAGAGTGCACTGTGTATCTCAGTGAGCACATGCAGCTGGACACACGTCCAAAGGCTGCAAGTTGAAGTTGATTTGCCTTTCCTCCATCACTGTTACCACATGGATCTCCTTGAGAAGTAATATTGTAATATTATTTAACATCCTAACAAGCCAGAGGAATAAGAACGTGTGGATTTGGGAGAAGACAGTTTATTGGTGTTTTCCAATGAAGCATTTATAATTGTTAGAAATGCTTTGGTTCTTTCACTACTCTTAAGCTCCTCTCCAAGTGTTTTATTTTACAGTCACTATAACTCCCTAATTAACCATGTGATTCATCTCACTAGGTGTAGGGGAAACTATTGAAACGTTTGCATTTTTAATGCTCTAGGGCACATTTCAGACTTACTGTTGGATCCAAGGCAGACCATAAATAAGTAATACCTGAGAGCCCCCTGCGCTGTTAATGAGCAACATTTGGCTGAGAATTTGCTCTCTGAAATAGAGGCAAGGAAAATGCTTTGTGAGAACCTAAAACCAGTTGGTAACACTAACACCAAACTCAGAAACTGGAGTATGTGTCAATTTCTTAGGTGTAATGGAGACATAAAGAGATGTTGTCCTGGAAAATAGATGTTTAGAGTGACTTTCTGTTTGCACATTTAAGGGTGTTGCTTCATTTTACTGTTCTGCAGGAAGTGTAGGAATTGCCCAGAGCAGCTGTGGCTGCCCCATCCCTGGAAGTGTCCAAGGCCAGGTTGGGCTGGGCTTGGATCAACCTGGGATAGTGGGAGGTGTCCCTGCCCATGGCAGGGGGGTTGGAACAACATGATTTTTAAGATCACTTCCAACCCAAACCATTCTGTGATTCTATGAATTTGGGGAATCTTTCTGAGCTGGAGAAACTGTGGCACATTTCATATTCTAGAAGCCACTTCCTCCACCTGGCTGTAAGCCTGTCCTGACTGTGCTCTTCTGCTGTGCAGCCAGAGGCATCAGCTGTGCCTTGAGCTGTGTGGAGAACCTGAGAGGGAAACGGGATTTTCACTTTCACTGAGATGCATTAGGTCAGTCCTGTCCTCACAACGGGCAAGCCAGATTGCCAAACCCCAGCAGTGCTGAGTTTGTGATACCCCAGGCACTGGCAGGGCTGCCTGTGAGACACACAGTGGTGGGGAGAAGCAGGAACCTGCTCCTGCATTCAGCCAACAGCCGGCACTGTGGAGCAGGACATGGGACTGGTTTACATTTCATTTAGGAGCTGGCTACTGTGATCAGAGGGATGTGCCTCACTTTTAGAGGTGCTCTTGGACTCTTGGTGCTCCTTCTGGATTCAGAGTTCAGCACCAAGCCAGGCAGGGGGCTGTGTGTAACCCTTAATTTGTACCACATGAATGTTTTATTTTAAGCTAAGAAAATGTCAGTGGATAAAGGCTGGGTAGAACAGTGAAGTACTGAGGTTGTTAATACTGCATTATAATCAGAGCCGGAGGAGAAATGATATTCCAACCATTGTTAACCTTTGCAAAGCTAATGAATTGCAAGTAAACTGGGTTTTCTCTTTCCTCCTCTCTGCTTTTCATAATACGGCTCTTTAATTTATGGATTGTGCAGTTGTCTTTCAGCACATAGTTTGAGCTATTTTGACAATTTCTAGTGAACATTTTTAATTGATATCTGTGCTTCTTTTTCTTCCACAAAATCTGTCTGCCAGCACACCTATCACAGATATTTATCACCTGTGTACCTTTATGTACAGAAGATGTAAAAATATCTGTGGCATTGTAAGAACATACTACTGCCCAATAATCCTTCCTCCTTTTTCTTTCTACCTTTTTCTTTCCCCCTTTTTCTTTCTTTTCCTCTCTTCCCTTCTTCCCTTTCCTTTTTCTTCCCTTCCCTTTCCCCTTCCTCTGCCCCTTCCTCTTTCCCTTCCCATATCTCTGTGTTCCATGCACCTCTGGTTTATTGACCAGTTCTGTAGTGATTTATAAAGAGTTTTAAGATGGATTTGAATTTAATAAGGATGTGGAAGCAGCACAAGAAACAGCAGGACAGGAGTTGGAGGCATGGCCTGTGCTGTCTCCGCTGCCTTTGCTTTTCCTGGTGTAGCAGCCAGAGAGACTCTGATGAGAACATGGAGGCATTGGCCTGAAAGGTCAGAGGTGTGAGGGGAACAAGGCTGAACCCAAAAATCTGTTGGGACCTACAGGGTGTAAAAGACCTATAAGCCCTCTGAACCAGGTTTGTTTGTTTCCAGGTTTCCCTCCTGGAAAGAAGGGAGGAGCTGTGGTGAGGACCTGAGAACCAGCAGGTCCTCTCCTGTCTGTGGGACACAAATGATGTCACCTAGACCAGCTCCCACTGGGCATTTGTGAGTGTGAGGGTGTGAATAGTTAATCAGTTTTTCTCTGAGGTTCACTTAAATATAATCAAGCTCAGCCTAGAGAAAATTTGGGAGACCTTACTGGGATCTCTATGTACTTGAAAGGGGGTTCAAAGGAAAATGAGGATGGACATTTAAGTGGGGTCTGTAGTGACAGAACAAAGGGTGATGCCTTTAAATTAAGAGAGTCTATTAAGGCTAGATTAGGGAGGAAATTCTTTATGGTGAGGGTGGTGAAACACTGGACTAGGCTTCCCAGAGAGGTGGTGAATACCCCATCCCTCAAAACATTCCAGTCAGGTTGGACAGGGCTCTGAGCAGTCTGGTGAAGTTGAAGCTGTTCCTACTCACGGCAGAGGGTTTGGACTGGATGACCTTTTAAGGTCTCTTCAAGCCAAACCATCCCATGATTCCATTCTATGATCTCATCCTGAGCTTTATTACCCTGTACCCCTGGTGTGTTCTACTGCACTTCTCTTCTGGGTTCTCACATGCCCAGTTCATCTCATTTCTTGCCTGCTTTTTGTCTTGTCTTCATTATCTGTCCTTGAAACAACCTTCTAAGGGAGACTAGAGTCTGGTTTAGTCTAGTGGGAGGTGTTCCTGCTGCTGGCAGGGTGGTTGAAGGTGGATATAAGGTCCTTTCCAGCCCAAACCAGTGTGAGATTCCATGGTCCAACTCTCCTGTCCCACCGTAGGCTTACAATAACTGCTGGAGAAATGGGTGTTATGTCACAAATGGAACAAAAGGTGCCAGTTTAGTGTTTTCATGGTGGCACATCAAACCTCATGCCTCTCTTAGCATTTGAGTATCAAATGGCAATGGTGTAATTTTAGTTTGATACAAATAATTGGACTTGTTCCTCAGAAAAGCTTGAGCAGGAGCACTGTTTGCTCAGTACAAGACTCAGGCAGATGCTTTTGTGTGCCATATATTGTTTTTCCTGACTATAAGTGTTTTCCCAGTGTTTTCATTAAGTGGGAATGGCCTTTTGCAATAATTCAAATCTGGAGTTAATGCTGCAGATATTTTATTTACTCTTGTTGCTTATTAAATAATTTTTTACTGCAGCACAAATGGAATTACTAAATATGTGTCTAAAATACAGTCTGAGTCCCTTTTTTGTTTTAGGAAAAGGAAGAGTTTGGGAATATCTTTACATTATTTCTAACAAAATTAAGATTAACATTTCAGCATCCATAACTTCCTTCTTTCCATGTTATTCTCAGCACTCTTTACTTCATTCTCCATAATCATAGAATAGAATCATAAAATCATCTGGGCTGGAAACGCCCTCTGAGACCATCAAGTTCAAGCACTCCCCCAGCCCTGCCAGGGCCAGCACTGCCCCACGTCCCCAAGTGCCACATCCACAGGGCTCTGGAATCCCTGCAGGGATGGGGACTCCACCCCTGCCCTGGGCAGCTGTGCCAGGCCTGGACAGCCCTTTCCAGGAAGGAATTTCCCCCAAATCCACCCTGCCCCTCCCCTGGCCCAGCCTGAGGCCGTTCCCTCTCCTCCTGTCCCTGTTCCCTGCGAGCAGAGCCCGACCCCCCCCCGCTGTCCCCTCCTGTCAGGGAGCTGTGCAGAGCCACAAGGTCCCCCCTGAGCCTCCTCTGCTCCAGGCTGAGCCCCTTTCCCAGTTCCTTCAGCTGCTCCTGATCAGACCTGTTGTCCTGGTTTTGGCTGGGACAGAGTTGATTTCTTCTCAGGAGCTGTTCTAGTGCTGTGTTTCGGGTTCAGAATGAGAATAATATTGATAATACACTGATGCTTTGGGCTTTGCTAAGTTGTGTTTTTCAGAAGTTTGTTGGGTTTTTTTTCCCCCTCTTCCTCTGCCAGTGAGAAGTTACTCAAACTGGGAGGGATCATAGCTGGGACAGGTGACTCCAACTGGCCAAATGGATTTTCCACACCACGGGACATCAAGCCCAGTGCATAAACTGGGGGAGTTACCTGGAAGGGTCTGGTCTGGGAAGGGGGGCTGGCCCTGGTCAGCAGATGGTGAGCAATTATATTGTGCATCAGCTGTTTGGTTGGGTTTTCTTCTTTCTCTTTCTAATATAATCATCATTATTATTAGCTATTGTTATTGTATTTTACTTTTTTTTCAATTATTAAACTGTTCTTCTCTCAACCTACAAATTTTCCTTTTGCATCTCCTCCCCACTCCACCAGGGTGGGGGAGAAGAGACGGGGGTTGAGTGGCTTTGCAGTGCTTAATTTACACCTGGGTTTAACCCGTGCCCCCTGTGCTCCTGCCCTCTCTCCACTGCCCTTCTGTGCCACAGCTGAGGTGAGCTGTGGCTTGTTGATGGCTCCTGGCTTCTTCCATCTTCAGCACAAAGATGAGGTCAGGAATCTGCCCTGAGGGGCTGCAGGCAGCTGTTTGGCAAAACCCAACCAACCACATGCATGTTTTATATTTGTTCCAATCATTTCAAGGTTTAATGCATCTAGTACTTTAAAATGTGTCCTGTAACTCTCCAGCATGTTAAAATTTACTTAATAGCACTTAAATAGCTTCCAATTCATCAAAATAATTTGGGCTGTGTTTCTAGTAATCATAGCAGTGCTTTCTGAAATTATTAAGTGACCTGTATATGTTAAGGCACATTAGCAGTGAGGCTGCTGTACATTTTGGTGTTTAAAGCTGCCATTTTTTACAAGCAATTCTGATGTGGATAACCATTTCACGAGGGTTCAGTAATTGAGCCCTAATACACCAGATGGATTATTTTCTCCCCTCCTGAAAATGCATCATGGTAAAGTGCTGATGGAGTTTTCCAGACATTTAAAAATGAAAGTGGAATTGTTTGAAAAGCTTTAAGGGTCCTGGGAGTGGAGAGAATATTCCTTCTGTGGTGAAAAGGAGATTAAAGTCCAGAATAAAATCAGACAGTGTGTGTAAGCTCAGATTTTGTGCCAGTGTGGGGATACCCTGTGGTATAACAAACATTGAAGGCTGATCAGCTACAGTTTCATGCATGTGTTGAGGCTATCTGAGGAGAGATTATTTATAACTGCATTGCTCATTTATTGTACTTAAATAATTAATGAATAATTAAGAATGAATTAACAAAGCTATTTGCCAAATAGAATACTGTCCATAAAATTTAAATGTATCTCCTCCCTGCATTGCAGTACTTATGCTGTGTAAGCACGAATTTTTATAACTGTATGAGCCAAGGGAAGCTCTGCTGGGTAGAACCTGACCAGAATGGAGTCATGTTCAAATTTCCCTGGGATGAAAAGCTCTCGGGGGGTGTTAGATGGCTCTTGATGGTTCTTTTTCCTTCCAGTCTGGTTTCACACCTGAGTTTTCTGGTTTTCTTTTTTTCTGTTGGAAAAATTTAACTGGTCATAAACTGGACTTGTCACAGGCCATAGGAAAATGGAAATCCAACAGCTGATAGAATCACAGGATAGTTTGGGTTGGAAGAGAACTTAAACATCACCTTGTTTCACCCCCCTGCCAAGGGCAGGGACACCTTCCACTATCCCAGGTCTCTCCAAGCCCCATCCAGCCTGGCCTTGGACACTGCCAGGCATCCAGGGGCAGCCACAGCTGCTCTGGGCACCCTGTGCGAGGGCCTACCCACGCTCCCAGGGAACAATTCCTGCCCAAGATGCCATCCAGCCCTGCCCCCTGGCACTGGGAAGCCATTCTCCTGTCCCTCTGTCTCTTGCCCAAAGTCCCTCTGCAGCTCTCCTGGAGCCCCTTTTGGCTCTTTAAGGGGCACTGAGGTCTCCCTGGAGCCATTTGAGATGGGGGAAGCTGTAGCGAGAAGACCTGGGGGAAGAGTGGATTTCCAGGATGAAGGGGGTCTTGGTAGGCTCTTATTTTTGGAGAAGAAAGAGGAGAGGGCAAAGCAAATCCCGCAGCAAAATTTGATTTTTAAAGCCATTTGTAAGCAGGTGGATTTTCCTGGCTGGCAGAGATGTGTCTGGAGCTGCTGAGGAGAAAGCGGGGCAGGGCACCAGCGTTTAACCAGAACCCTGCCGGCCGTCGGCTCTCGCTCCAAACCATTTCCCAGCACATCTCTCTCTGCACACAGCTGTTCCTTTCTGCTGGTTCTGTATCTACAAAGTCGCTTTTCCAGAGAAAGTAGGGAAAAAAAACTTCTCCAAAGCTACTGATGCTCACGTTGGGTCTTTTAACTTATTTCAGGATGGTTTAGGCTGAGTAAACGCAACAATAGATCTTGACTTTGCTCTACCCCTGGGGCTCTTCCAGCAGGTGATGGACTGCAGCAGGCTCTGCCTTTTATTTCTCCCCGAGTGCTTCCAAGGGTTGTTAGTTCAAGGGGGAAAATATATTTCCTTAGTGATTTTATAGCTTTTGTGGATATTTGCTGCCTCCTTGTGACAATACAAAGATGTATGGTGCTGTTCCTCTGAAATACAAGGCTACTGTGCTGAGCGTTTTAGGAGGAGTTTTTATTGGTCTTTAATTGTTAATTCCTTGCTGTGTTTTTTTCCTGAAAATCTTGTCTATGGTGCCAGAAATGGGCAGGAAAGGGAAACAAGTGAAAGGCTCTGGGACATGTAGACTTGTGCTGTGTTTATTTTGGAAAGGGGATTTAGAAATAAAGGTGATCCTCTTAGTTCTCCACTCTAGCTTTCTTCTCGGAGGGAGTAAATGATACACAGGGAGACATATTTACAGTGTCACTGCAAATGTGGCACCTGGGGACACGGTTCAGTGGTGGCCTTGGCTGTGCCGAGTTAATGGTTGGATTTGATGATCTTAGAGGTTTTTTCCAACATAAATGATTCTGTGATTCTATGAAATCAACCCAAAATAAGAGGTCCAACAGTTTTCAAATTGCTGAGGTCACTTTTTTCCTAAAAAGGGGCCATCCTATAGCAGTTAAGCATGTTTTGATGAGCATCTTCCACTTGCTGTGTGTATTTTGGGAGCTGTCTGACAGATATATGTGGCTGGAGTGTGGTGCTGTGCAAGGGTGGGGACCTTGTTGGCTTTGCTGGCTGTGGGAGGCAAAAGCAAGTTCATCCATATCCCTGCCCTCCTGAGAAACTCCTGCTGGAGAAACTCCTCTGAAATAGGTAATTTAACAGAGGGGCTTGAGGTTAATGGCATTTTAGCTCTTGGTGGCATTTTTTCTCTGCCCTTTGGACTTCAATCTTGTTTCCCCAAATAAAGGTGTATTGAGGAGATAAACCATGGATAAGCTGTGGCAGCAGCTTATATTGCATATAAACTGCATCTAAAATCTTAGTCATGGTATGGTTTGAGTTGGAAGGAACCTCAAAGCCCATCCAGTTTCCTGGGCAGGGACACCTCCCACTGTCCCAGGCTGCTCCCAGCCCCAATGTCCAGCCTGGCCTTGGGCACTGCCAGGGATCCAGGGGCAGCCCCAGCTGCTCTGGGCACCCTGTGCCAGGGCCTCCCACCCTCCCAGGGAAGCATTTCCTCCCCATGCTCCATCCAGCCTGCCCTCTGGCAGTTTGAGTGCTTTCTTCTGAGATGAGGTTTCTTGCTGGAGTCATGAGGTGAGGACAATTGCCTGGCAGGTGTTGGCTTTGGCAGCCTGTCCTGGGCACTCCTGCAGATATTTTGAATCTTATTTCTTTTTCATGGTTAAATGTAAAGAGCAGCCAGGATCACTTTCCCCCGCTGCCTTGAATATTTTGTTGTATTTTCACTCTCCATTTGTACAATGATGTCAAAACTTTACTGAAAACAAAGCAGACCAAAGATTTAGCTCATGACTGGGCTGAGCTGGGTTTGCAAGAATACAATTTGGATTTTTGCTCTTCAGGGAGCACATTTAGCTTTATTGAAGGAAAAAGGAGCTTAAAAGAAGAAAAAAAAGCTTAGCAAAGCCATTAAGTGTGTTGGCATTTGTGCTGTGGGAAGCTAACAGGAATTTAATGCCCCATCCCTAGGAATGTCCAAGGCCAGGTTGGATGGGGCTTGGAGCAGCCTGAGATAGTGGGAGGTGTCCCTGCCCATGCCGGGGGTGGAACTGGGTGGGCTTTGAGGTCCCTTCCACATCCAACCATTCAGTGATTCTGTGAATCCCAAGACAAATGTCAGCACTCAAAAATTTTTCTATTCCTTCATTCAGTTGTTCTCATGCAAGTGTGGAATAAGTGCAAATCCATCTCATACAAGTGTAACCTTCTCCTGGAGAGAAATACTGTTTCCAGTATTGTAATATGATATTTAATTGTAAATACTGTTTCCAGGTGCTATGGCCAGTGTGCTATAAGGAATAGCAAGCTGATGGTATGAAACCATCAGTCCTGGATGATGCATGTTTGCTTCTGTCCTGCAAAGAGCAGGGAAATGGACTTGATCTTTATGAGTCCTGTAAAACTGAGATATTCTGTGATTCTTCAACAAAATAGCAATTAAAGATTTAATGTCTGTACCTTTTAGTTACTGGAGGCACATTGTTTTTATACTGCAAAACTCAGTAGTAATCCAGTACCTTTAAAAAAGGAAAATAGCCATTAAAATGCTTGTCCAAACTGTTTGGGTTTTTTTTCAGAAACATGGCCAGGCTTTTAAAGTGCAAGAATGTCAGATTTTAATATTTAGAGAAAATGTGGTTGAAGTGATTTCTTGAAATGAAAGAGACGAAACAGATCTCTCCATGCTCCTCCTTAAATTGATAAAGAAATAGGCACTGTAGGAGTCTGTAAAAGCTGTGCAGATATTTCAATGGTGAAGTCATGGAATCCCAAACTGGTTTGGGTCGGAAGGGACCTCAAAGCTTATCCCATTCCACCCCCTGCCATGTCACAAGGGGCACCTCTCACTTTCCCAGGCTGCTCCCAGCCCCAGTGTCCAGCCTGGCCTTGGGCACTGCCAGGGATCCAGGGGCAGCCACAGCTGCTCTGGGCACCCTGTGCCAAGACCATGAAGTCAAACAAGGGCAAATTTTTTCCTATTATGTGCTATATGATAGTAAAGCATATTTCTGTGCATATCTAAGCCTGAAAAATGCAGTCCCATCACTGACTGGCTGCCTTTGGGTGTCTGTGCCCAATCCATGGAGTTTTCATAACACGTAGCCTGTAGATGATATGGCAGCGAGAACGGTCTCCTCACCTTCTGCATTTCTCAGGGAATGGTTCCTGGGTTTTAAATATTGGTATTCCCAAGTCGTAGTATCACAGAATCATTCAAGTTGGAAAAGCCCTCTGAGACCGTTGAGTTCAAGCACTGCCCCAGCCCTGCCAGGGCCAGCACTGCCCTACGTCCCCAAGTGCCACATCCACAGGGCTCTGGAATCCCTGCAGGGATGGGGACTCCACCCCTGCCCTGGGCAGCTGTGCCAGGCCTGGACAGCCCTTTCCAGGAAGGAATTTCCCCAAATCCACCCTGAGCCTCCCCTGGCCCAGCCTGAGGCCGTTCCCTCTCCTCCTGTCCCTGTTCCCTGGGAGCAGAGCCCGACCCTCCCCCGGCTGCCCCCTCCTGTCAGGGTGGAGTGTGAGAACACCTCTGCAGTCCTTTGCAAAGTTTCTCTTCATCTTCTGGATGCTTCAAGTTGGAGCATCCAGAGCCCAGCAGTTGATGTGAATGCTGCCCTTGAGCAAATAAGTCACCTGTTCTGGTTAATTTTCCTTTCAATGGAAGTTTCCCTTTAAACTCTTTCAGCTTGTGCTGGAACATGCAGAGGGGTTTGCAGATGTTTTCTGTAACCCATCAGTGCAGTCCTTTATGAAAGAGGCTTCCACTGGGGCTCAGATTTTAATCTTTGCTTCTGTGCCTTGAAGTTGCTTATTAGGTATTCAGTGTGATAAGATCATCACTGTCAATCCAATTGTTATTATTATTGTTATTGTTGTTGTTATTAGTGTTACTATTACTACTTTTTGTTATATCTGCTTCCTTGCATTTTCCCTAGAAACTCATAAATCCATTCATCCTTTTTTTCCCCTCTTTTGACTGAAGAAAACCAATATACATTTGGGGAAATTAGGAAATGCCTGTAGTTCTGCAACAGCCTGTTTAAAAGAATTCACCTACTTTATACCGTATCTTATTTTTCTAATTTGAAAAAGAAATAATAATCAATTTTCTCTGCTTCTTTCAAGGCTTTTTCTTTTGGGGGTTATCCTCTCACTTAAAATATCACCAGAGATAGGCAACAGTGGCTTTTTGAATGTGATTCAATCTTTTGCCCTTACTGTCATTTAAGGAGGTCAGAGAACTCTGGAACAACAGTCTTCCCTCAAAATGACTGTGTCATTCCTCACTGGCTATCACAAGCACTGAACTGTGCTGAATTGTCTTTCATCAGTGTATCTCTAACTATTATTTTAACTTTTCATTTCCTAGAGTTTTTCAGCTGCCAGTATGTTATGAACAAGGGCAATAAAATATTATTTTCTATTTTTCTTTCCTTTCCAGTTGTTTCCTGTCATTGCTCCTGGTGGCAGCTGTGGTTTGGAAGATTAAACAAAGTTGCTGGGCATCACGAAGGAGAGAGGTGAGAAGGATAAGATGTTGTTCCTAAAATGTCTTTTTAGTAGTTGTTCTTGCTAGTACTTATTCACATATGCATCACTTTAACCTTAAATTAAGCCTAACCTTGAAGCCTAAGCTAATTCAGTTAATGCTGCTGTTTAGGCCTTTTTTTGATTACAGTTTCAGTGACAAATTTTGTTATTTTAGTATACTGATGCTGCAGTTTCTGTGAAGCACCAAAAAAATAGGGGTGAATATCCTGAATTCCCAGAACTTCTATTTCTAGACAGCATAAGTACAAAACCACATAAATTAGGAGATTCTTCACATCTGTTTCAAAATAGGAAACAGAAAATAGAAACATTAGCTCTTGTTTTAATATGTCAAAAAAAGAAGTCAAATCCCCATTTTCAAATTAAAACTTATTCAGATATTTTGGGTGGTTGGTTTTTCCCCCCTGGAACATAAGGAGCATAAGAAGAAGGTGGGGAAGCCACCCAGGATGTAGAAAGCTGTAGTTTACTACTTAAAAATGCGAATTTTAGAGACAAAGTTTTTTCTTCTTCACCTACCCATGGTCCAAACCAGCTTCACAACTTTTTCTGTTTGCATCATCTACATAATGTTGTGCTTCACAGCCCCAAAATCTGGTGTAAATCACTTCCTAGTTTATCCCTGATTTTTTTTTCACTGCCTTCTTTTCTTGCTTGTCAATGGAACCTGATTTCCTGTTCCACCCAAAGCACTCAAGGTGACCAGGGTGAGGTGGCCAATTGTTGTGGCACACAGAATGTGTCCTTAGTCCTCACTTTTCAGCGCAAATGCCAAATATCTGAGTTGTATTTGTGGAGAATTCCTGTGTGCCACAAGCAGCTGACCACACATTCACTGGGTTTTCTTGGTGTGCTCAGTGCTGAAGGCATGAAAGGAGAGTCCTGTATAATGTACAGGTATCAGAGGCTGGGCTGGGCTGCACCTGGAATTATTTTTAGGAGCTTTGTCTTGTTTTAATCTGTTTATTTCTATGCAAAATGAGAGAACATTATTCAAGCAAGTGCATGTGCACTTTCTGTGTATGCTTATCTGTATGTCATGACCTGAGGCCAGATTCCCTAAGGAATGAGGTGTTTCTCCCCTGCTTTGAGATTTTCAGGTGAGAGCTGCCCATTCCTATAGGTTCTCCTCCCAGCTGTCCTGGTGGGATGGAGCTCTTGGCAGCTGCAGACACCCGGCCGTGTCACTGTTGTGCTCAGGAGTGGTTTGTTCCCACAGAGGAGTTGATCAAGAGGTTCTCGGGGATTAATTTTTTCAGTGTTGGAATTCTTTACAAGTCCCTGTTTCCTGCATATCTTCAAAAATCTGTAGCGGGTTGTACTTTGCAGTGCAGTGGTGTGAATAATGTGAATTTATTCCATGTGAGGAGCTCCTCTCTGGTAATAAAGCAGGATGATGTCTGATAACTCTTCTCCTCCTCTTCCTCTTTCTGCTTCAGATGTTTCTGCTCTTACTGGTGAACTCACTGCAGAATATAATCATTGCTTTTCAAACAGATAACCCTTAATCTTGGAAATAATGGAAGTCTTCGAGGTTTTCTGTATTCTCTGAAGGTAGATAAATTTTTACTAGGGCAGATGGTTTTTTTGTGCTCGCTTTCTTGGCAAGAAACTAAACTGGAGTCAGCATAACATTCCCTGTGGCTCCTGGGGTTAAATGTTATCTAGGAATGTATAAGGAATATAGATTGAGAAGTAAACACTGTGCTTTGGAGCTCAGTTAAAGCATTTGAGCAGTGGCCTCAGTGAGAAATGTCTCTATAAATTAAGTTACAGTCTAATGCATGCTTTAAAGAAAAAAAAGCTCGAGTACAGGCAACATATTGGCATGTTTCAGTCTAAATTCAATCTACACATGTGGCTGTTTGACAAGCAGTTCATCAGGGTGGTGTTTTCCAGGCACGTTCCTTTTTCTGTTATTTATCTTGCTCTCTCTTTTTATCTAGTGACTCTATCTTGTAATTCATGGATCTCTGCAGTTCCATTCATCTTCTGTTAGAAATACTTGTAAATCTTGAGGAAACAGTTTGAAATCTTTGTCGTGCCATAATTACATGTATTAATAAAGACTGTCTCCAGAAACAAAAGTCCACCTAAAAATTTGTTATCTAAGATGATTTTATAGCTTGAAGGTAGACTTTCTTTGTACTGATTGTCAATAAACCAAAGCAAAGGGCTCTTTAGTAGTTAAAAGTAATGATCAATGCCCCGCCCCTGGAAGTGTCTAAAGCCAGGCTGGACAGGGCTTGGAGTACCCTGGTCTAGCAGAAGTGTCCCTGCCCAAGGCAGGGGTTGGAACTAGAGGATCTCCAAGGTCCCTCCCAATCCAAACTCTTCCAGAATTCCACAAAATGCTGCAGCCCTGAAGGAAGATCTTTCTCTGGTTTGGGCTGTATTTTTAGCAGTATTCAAATTACAATCACCTGTTTCCCAGGTGCTTGTTCTCTAATCCTAACCCAGAAGTCAGTAAAATGGGATGCAGTGTGCAGGTAATTCCCAGCTATCCACAACATCTGCTTCCAGCAGCAGCACTTCAAGTGCCCAACTTCTTCTCACAGTGCAGAGTGAAAAGCTGATTGCTGAGGCTTGTTCTGAGATATGAGTAGAGCAGAAATGGAGTGTGCTGACAGGTTTAGTAGTCAAAATTACTCAGCCAGGATTGCCTGGAAGATGTGGTGGGAGAAGGCCTACAGCTGTGCTTGCTGTAGCTGGTTAATGGAACACAGCAGCAGCATTTGGTTGAAACCAAGTTTGCTTTGCTCCTTTTGGAGAAGGCAGCATGCCACAAATCCAAAGTCTCCATCAGGATCTTGTGAAACATGCAAGATTCTCCTGACTTCTTTCCTCTTCTGTATTTCAGCTGCACTTCTGTGGTCAGCTGCTTGCACGTGTCTGTGTCAGTGCTTCTCAGCCTGAGGGGTCTGTTGGGGATGCAAACACAGCTCAGCCAATGTGTACTTGTAGGAAAATGAGTTGGGAACACTGAGAGAAAGTTCAGACTTGGCAGGGTGTAAAACTTGACCTGCAGTACAAATGGGAATGATTTGTGTCATATCAGGCATTCAGGAGGTGGGGTTGTAAACTCTGTGTTTATTCCCTTGCCATTGAGCCCCACGTTTGAATATCTTCAGACATCTTAGAAAGGGAAAATAGAAATAAAAAGGAAGTTTTTATAGGAGGCTTAGAATGAGGTGAATGACATCAGGAAATAGGGATAGGAAACCTTTCTGTCTTGTGTATAGAAAATGACGTTAAAGGAATCAAGGTGGTAATAGAGAATAACGCACAAAGTATGAGCATGACATTAGAATTTTAATATGCTCATCTGCTGTCAGGAATTTTCTGTCCTATTGTTCTGGTTTTGCATCCAGATCCTCTTTTCTTCAGCCTCAGTCTGCTTTGTTTCCTTCACTTGGAGCAAGGAATAGCTCCCTCCCAGCAAAGGGAGCGTGACTGACCCAGAGAGGGTCAGCTGGATCACTCTCTGTGCCTCTTTGGAATGTAGTGGGAATATCAACAGCAAGCACCCACAGAGATAACTCAATTTGGGTGTCTAGAGCTCTATTTCACCCTTAACATTAAAGGATCTATATTTTGCCTCTTTTCTTGCCAAGACTGTCTAAAACTGAATATTTTTACTCTGCGAGTCACCCAGTTATTTGGGATGGGGTTTGTGTATTTGATGTACTGCAGGAATTATCCTTCTCCTTCTTGACGTCATTGCTGAATTCTTTTTCCCTCCTGAGTGTATTCAAAACTTAGTAGTGCTTCTATTTCCACTGGCATCCTCCCCTGTAACATCCATGCACACGGAATACCATGTAGGCAAGCACATTTCTGTGTTTTTTACAGCAAAGATGTTCCAAGGGATGTGTGCTGTGTATTATATACATAAATATATATATATATATGTGTGTGTGAAATACCTGTCAGTATTTCATTCATCTCTTAGATCTTCTTTCACAGACTGTCATTAAGGGCATCCTTGGTCACAGAAAAAGCTTTAGATTTAAAACATTTTCAAACTAACTGTAATTCAGGCTCTTCATCATTGTTTAGAGTTTAGAGTGGTGTTTTGGACCCGGATCTGCTCCAAGGGATTTGGTATCAAACTTATGCAGAAATATTAAAAGATCTGGCAACAAATATCTCTAGATTTGGGCAGTCCCAGGTGCTTTGGAGGGTTTACTGGTTTATTCTCCAAGCTCACAGCACCCATTTGCCATGCAGACCTTCTTGTTCCATAGCACTGACAGCTCTATTTGGTATCTGTCAGCAAAAAGAAAATATTGAGCTTTGGTTTGGGGTGGTTTGTAGAGAAAACAATAATTGGAGGAGTGAGAAATCACAGCCAGCAGGTGACTGAGGAGGTCAAGTCACATGGTGAGCACACTAATTTCTCTCTTTACAGTGGGAACCATGAGCCTGATTGTCTTTTATTTATACAGTTAAGGTAGGTTTGCTTCCCAGAATAGCTGTTCCCAGTACTGGTGGCCATTGTGTTCTAATAATTGTGTGTAAATTTCCATTTCCTGCATTTATGAGTAGTAAAATAAGAGTGCAGTGATACTATTAGGTGTAACAAGTTATTGGAGTACCACACTACTCTCAGTAATGTTTTGGGTGTTGTAGATGGTTGAGAACACCACTGAAAAATTAATTTATTGTCTGGAAGATTAGCAAGAGTTTAAAGCATCACAAATACCTCATTTTCTCCAAGGAAGAACATATTGAGGTTTAGTGATGTGAATCAGTGGCTGTGGAAAGGAATCAGAAATTTCATGATGGGATGAGGATCTTCTAAAGGATCTGCCAAAAGTTTAAACAGAATGTCCCTGCCCATGGCAGGAGATTGGAGCTAGATGAGCTTTAGGTCCTTTCCAAACCAAACCAATCTGTAACATCCAATGTCTGCAACTGTAAAAAAGTGGAAAACTGGGGTTTTTTTCCTCTTCTTTTTAATGGCAAGAGTGGCAATGCCAATGATTTATGTTTTTAGAAACATGGCTCTCAGAATCAGTGCTTTTGGAAGGACCTTTTCTAGGTCAATCACATGGTGAAATTCAGTGACTTGTACTAGGCAGGAGGTCAGATCAAATAATCGTAACTTTCCACTCTCCCTAAATTTAAAATCCATGAATGGGAACCAGCTCATAGTGCCAGGAGGCTTTTTCCGAAATGCAAATACTGTGTGCTCTGCAGTGATCCATGTGGCTCTGGTCACCAACTAAAGGAAACTGTAGCAGAAATAAGATGCCCTGAAGAGGAAAAACATCCCAAAATATTAGAGTTGACAAGAGATCCCCGCTTAGGGGGAAAATTGATGGTCTGCTTTTGTTTGAACATGCTCCTGTCACTCCTGTGCCCAGTGGAGCTCGTCTCAGAGGAGCGTGCAGATGGCCACTTCCAGCTGACCAGTTGGGTCTTTAATCTCTCCGTGTAGGACACCCTCAGATTGGGCTGGCAGCCACAGACAAGGTGCTGGCAGACAGCTGAGCTCTTGTCACACTGGGGTTGGTGCTGGAGAGTTAAGTTGGTTTTATATCCCAAAAAGGAACTGGTGGGAAGTTGAGCAAAGGTGAAGCCGGAGTATGAAATTAGATGAAGCTCAAGTGTCATCCTTGGGATACCAACCCACTGGATCGAACCTTCTGTATGGCAGGGGGTGGAACTGGATGGGCTTTTAGGTCCCTTCCAGCCCAAACCATTCCATGATGCTATGATTCTGTCAAGCCCATCTTTAGGAGAGTTCAACCTTGTTTAAAAAAAGCTCATGACTGCAGGTGTGTTGAAGCTGTTCTCATTTGAGACTCCAGGGTCTCTTTCTGATGGTAGGCATCAGCTGTACAGGTTATTTCAAAAAGTTAGGGAGAGAAGGAGTGTTGTGTACTTGTTATTATGTACTTATGAAGCTCTACCAAGCCAAAGCTTCATTGTGCTGTTGTGTAATTATCAGGTATTGGTGTATATTTTAGTCTGCATGGACTAGATCCTTCTGGTCTTTTAAAAAGAAATGATCTTATTCTTCTTATTAAAGGTCAGGATTTCTATGGCCTCCTACTGGGCATGATTATGATGAATAACTTGCTTATCTTAATCAGCCCTGAATTAAATATCTTCTGTCATTTCAGCATGAGGCAACTTCCCAGCAGCTTTCCTTTCTGGTTTGTAATAGTTCTGAAGTGTGGAAATGCCTGTTGAGAAGGATTTGAACATTAATTCTCTCATCCTCTCTCTTTCAACTCAGCCTGCAAAGTCAGTTACAAAACTAATTAGCTAACATTAATATGTGCACTGCTCTAGGGGCTTAAAAACTTAATTTTCAGTGATGATGAAAGCATCAGAGAAAATTGTTTGTTTGTTGACTTACATGGTAGTTAGTGTAATTGTAGTTAAATGCTCTAAATCACTTAGTTCTGAGACACTGTGGCTCATCGTCATGGAATATTTATGGCTTGTATGTTTATTTTTTGCTGATGCCAATTTTTATTTTGGAAGGTAACTCCATTGTTTTCTCCCCTTTTCCCCAAGGTGACCAAGTTACAATGACATAAAGCAAATGTTCCTACAGTGGGATCTGTATGTTACTTCCAAGTCGTGTACAGTGATTGTCCTATGGAGCCAGGCTGGGAGAGCTGGGAATGCTCCCCTGGAGAAGGGAAGGCTCCAGGGAGAGCTCAGAGCCCCTTGCAGGACCTGAAGGGGCTCCAGGAGAGCTGCAGAGGGACTGGGGACAAGGGCTGGAGGGCCAGGAGCCAGGGAATGGCTTCTCACTGGGAAAGGGGAGCTTGGGCTGGGATCTTGGCAAGGAATTGCCGGCTGGGAGGGTGGGGAGACCCTGGCACAGGTTACCCTGAGAAGCTGTGTCTTCCCCATCCCTGGAAGTTGGACGCGGTTTGGAGCAGCCTGGGACAGTGGGAGCTGTCCCTGCCATGGCAGGGGTTGGAATCAGATGGTCTTTATGGTCACCTCCAATGGGGTCACCCCCATTCCAAGGGGCCTGAGCACCTGTTGGAGCTGGCCCTGCAGACACACAGATCCACCAAGCTGCCACTGCCACCAGGGCTGGAACCTTCTCCATAGGTCCTTGGGAAACCAGTGAGGGTGGTGTCCCCTTTCCACACTGATTGTCAGCAGCCTGCAAGCTGCAGTTTTGGGAGATGTCATTACAGGTGTCCTCCCAGCTAAGTTAATCGTGCCTGAAAATAGGGTGTTGATAGTTTATGTGCATACAGAAATAGTTATTTGTGCGTAAATGGGACCTGCTGCCTGCTGAATTCAAATGGAGCCCTTGAAGCTAAAGGATTTGCAGAAATAAGCTCAAAATACCAGTCTGAACAACCCAAACTAACTCAGCCTTTACTTATAGGTGTTCCGTCCCTCTAATCATCTGCATCTTCCTTATCTTCCTCCCCGTGCTGTGACACTGCAGCTGGGACCTTCTGTCGGCTTGCTGTGGTTTGTTGGGGCTCTGGGTTTTAGGCCAAGGGACTGGTGGATCTCTGCAGTACTGGCAGGGGTGTGGCTCAGAACACACAGCTGATTTTGGAGTCTCCTGGGCTTTCAGGCTGGCTGTGGACAGCAGGGAGAACACAGTGTGTGATTTTGCTTGTTCATGGGGGGAGCTTGATTTTTTCCGTGGTGGTACAGAACTACAGGATCAGAGACCCAGCTCAGCAGGGGCTTGGTCATAACCATATCTTTGAGGCACCATCTAAAATTCATTGCAACCTTGAAGGTTATCATATGAATATTTAAGGATGACTTCTAATAGTACTTGTCTTATCAGGATGAGAAGAAAGAGCCTCAAGCTGTGCCAGGAGAGGTTTAGGGTGGATATAAGGAAAAATCTCTTCACAGAAAGGGCCTTCCAGTCCTGGCACAGCTGCCCAGGGCAGGGGTGGAGTCCCCATCCCTGGAGGGATTTCAAAGCCCTGTGGATGTGGCACTTGGGGACATGGGATATTGGTGGCCTTGGCAGTGATGGGTTCATGGTTGGACTCCATGGTCTTAGAGGGTTTTCCAGCCTTAATGATTCTGTGATTCTATCAAAGTAAAGGAATGTGTAGCTTGCCATGTTGGAATGTCTTCAACAAATGTTCTTAAACCAAATATATGTCCTCAGGATGCTCAGAGTAGCTGTACTTCTAAAAAGAGCAACCCGTGGGTCCAGAAATATCTGAATTTCAGAAATACCTTGAAAAATTAGAGCTACAAATTTCCTGGGGCAAAACCCACTGTTGATCAGAGCATCACTGTTTTGTGGCTCCCCTTGTTGAAGTTCACCTCCTCTGACTGTGGCCTGCTGTGCTGGTACCAGACACCCCAGCAGACACACTCAGGCTGCCTGGCCTGAACACACCCTGGCTGCTGCAGTTTCCCCCCTTCCTGTGGGATCCTGCTGGCTTTGCTTTTGCCCTCCATTAAAATGAAAGCTCATTCATGCCCGCTGCTGGCTTAACACACCCATGGTTCTAGAATCAGAATGATAGAAAGGTTTGGCTTTTGAGGGACCTGAAAGCTCATTTTGTTCCCCCACCTGCTGTGGTCAGGGACACTTTCTACTGTCCCAGGCTGCTCCCAGCCCCAGTGTCCAGCCTGGCCTTGGGCACTGCCAGGGATCCAGGGGCAGCCCCAGCTGCCTGTACCAGCTGCCCTGTGCCAGTACTTCACTACTGTCCTCCTTGAGTTCCTACTGTTTTCCTTCCTGGTGTGTTTTCCTTCTTCAAAAAAAAATTGAGACAACCTGCTCATGTAAATACTGGAGTTTATTACGAGTTTGAGATGGCTGTTTCGATAAGCTTGTTTTTAAAGCCATTCTTCATAAGGAGCAAATAAAATCCAGAATGTGTGCCTTTCTTCTGGAAAAACCACCATTATTTCATGGCTGAAAATACCAGAGCCCTATCCCCAAAGCTCCTGGAGCTCTGTGCTCATGAAACAGTCTCTGCAGAGGGCAGTTGCTGAGATGGATGTAACAGGATGGGTATACAGAGCCTGGTGGCTGTTTTATGGTGGGAATAAAAAGTCCAGGCTTTTCTTGTCAGGAAGCACGGCATAGGTTATATTAGTCAATTAACCTGGTAACCTGAATAGCTGTTTGTCTTCTCTGTGAGAGCCTGCACTGCTGCCTGACAAGGCTTTCCTCACTTCCTCAGGAGGTTTTTCTCCCATCAGTAACACACTCTTCATTTTAGATTGTCCATTACTCAACATGTGTGAATTTAAAATATTCCTGTTAGGAATCACTTTATTTGAAGGGTTCCATGCCAGGTTGGACTGGGGTTGGAGCAACCTGGTCTAGTGGAAGGGTGGAACCATAGCAGGGGGTGGAACAAGATGGTCTTTAAGGTGTCTTCCAACCCAAACCATTTCCATTCTGTGATATGGAAAAAAAAACAAGCTCAATGCAAATAGAAGTTGTGCACATTCTCACAGTTTGCAGTTATTTAAACATTAAATGCCAGAGGTGTATTCCAGGACAGGCTTTTTGATGTGATTTCCTTCTAAGCCTGTCAAACTTTTTGCCTTTAAAATCCTCTTCCTAAGTGATTTTAAATATTCCCAGGTTGTCCTATTAATCATGTCATCTGGAAAACAAGGGTTGGCATGAATGGCTATTGAGCTTTGTTATCTGAAATCTCAGAAAGCCCATCAGCAGGAGTGAGGGAAAAGCTGGTTCTGGGGTGTCTAGATGTTAACAGCTGCTGACTTGTAAAGCCATACTCAGCCTCTTGACTGGGGAAGGGTTACAGTTTCTCCCTTACAGCATCTGAAAATCTTTTAATTAAAATTTTGACACACCAAACAAATATTGGAGGATAGATATGTGTCTGGGTTAAACAGGCATGGTACAAGCCTTGGGGGAGAGAGTGACATTGAAGTTACAGAACAATTATTTCTTAAATTAATTCTTAATTTTTAGGGGGAATTTTGTAACATGGCTTGTGCTACACCAGAAGAAAAAGGGTGTTCCCTTAGGCATTTGCTGCTTTGATTGCATTCTGGACCTCTGATTTTACCTGGTTTGGGCATTTTTATGCTCAGGTTAGACCCCACCTGCAGAGCTGCCCCAGCCCTGGGGCCAACAGCAGCAGGACCTGGAGCTGCTGGAGAGAGTCCAGAGGAGGCCCCGGAGCTGCTGCAGGGCTGGAGCCCCTCTGCTCTGGAGGCAGGCTGGGAGAGCTGGGAATGTTCCCCTGCAGAAGGGAAGGCTCCAGGGAGAGCTGGGAGCCCCTTGCAGGGCCTGAAGGGGCTCCAGGAGAGCTGCAGAGGGACTGGGGACAAGGGCTGGAGGGCCAGGAGCCAGGGAATGGCTTCCCAGTGGGAAAGGGGAGCTTGGGCTGGGATCTTGGCAAGGAATTGCTGGCTGGGAGGGTGGGGAGGGCCTGGGCTGGAATTCCCAGAGGAGCAGCTGGGGCTGCCCCTGGATCCCTGGGAATGTCCAAGGCCAGGCTGGACACTGGGGCTGGGAGCAGCCTGGGACAGTGGGAGCAGTCCCTGCCCTTGGCAGGGGTGGCACTGGATGATCTTTGGGATCCCTTCCATTCCAAACCACTCTGGGATTCTGTGATTCTCAAAGCTACTTTTGACTTCAATAGGAGTCATGTTGCCAAATTGCACGTTTTCTTTGGTAAAATAACTTCCTTTGAAGAACTAATAGCTTTTAGTTCGTCAGTCTCTTGGACATCTTCATCAGGACAGCTTGTTCATTGATTTTATAGCCATTAAACAAAGCACTTTGCGATAGCTGAAGGGGACAATTACAGCAACAACAACCCAGCAATCTGTTTCACACTTGCTTTCGTCTGCAATCTGCTGGTGTGCTTTAAATACCCGAACACTCCTTGTGTCCTTTTACCCAAGTGTGAGTTACACACAAGTTTGCTTTCGAGCAAACTCCATTTCTGTGGATATGTTGGGTTCTTGCTTAGTGACAGTATCTACAATCTGCTCAAAATGCCTTTTTCTCCCCCTTTCTTTTTTTCTTTCAAAAATTAAGGAAAACTTTATCACATGCCTTTTATGGCAGTAAAATTTTACAGTTCCTTTAACTAGACCGAGAGCCATAGAAGCTCATACACCCCCCAGGCTTATCTGCATTGACCTTATCATGCCTTGCCCAGGTTACAGAGACAGTCCTCGAGTTTTCTGCACCAAAAATGTCTCAAAATTATAGGAGATTTGGCAAAGCAAAGACCAAAAAAGTTCCCAGAGGGCCGTAGTTAGTGGCACAGGGTCTAGTTGGAGGCCTGTCACTAGTGGTGTCCCCCAAGGCTCTGTGGTGGCCCCAGAGGTGTCTGACTGGCTCCTCAGTGCTGTGGACGAGGGGTCAGTGTCCCCTCAGCAGTTCCCTGAGGCCGCAGAGGTGGCAGGAGAAGCCAGACCCCCCCAGGGACCTGTGCTGCCCTTCAGGTGAGCCAAGACAGGCCGGAGAGACTGGCCGAGAGGAACCTTCTGAAACTCAGCAGGGGCAAATGCAGGGCTCCTGCAGCCGGGCAGGACCGAGCTGCGGGTGCTGGGCACAGCCAGCGCTCCCCGAGCCAGCAGGGTGCCCTGGGGGCCAGGAAGGCCACTGGGATCCCGGGAGGCATCAGGAAGAGCTGTGCCAGCAGGTCAGGGAGGGATCCTGCCCCTCTGGGCAGCCCTGGAGGCAGCTCTGGAGTGCCATGTCCAGCTCTGCATCCTCAGGACAGGGGGGAGAACATGGATGTCCTGGAGTGGGTCCAGAGGAGACTGTGGAGCTGAGGAATGGCCTGGAGCATCACTGTGCCCAGGAAAGGCTGAGGGAGCTGGGGCTGCGTCCCTGGGTGTCCCATGGTGTCCCTGGGTGTCCCTGTGTGTCTCTGGGTGTCTCTGAGTGTCCCTGGGTGTCTTTGGGTGTCCCTGGGTGTCCCATGGTGTCCCTGTGTGCAGGGAGGGCTCAGGGCAGGGTCCAGGCTCTGCTCTGGGGGCCCAGCAGTGGCACAGAGCAGTGGGCAGAGCCTGAGCCCAGGAAGGAGGTGGAACTGGATGATCCTTCAGGTCCCTTCCAACTCAGACTGATCTGGGATTTGGTGATTCTGTGAATTAGTTCTGCCCAAACAATGCTGCTGGATAAGGGCACCTTCCTTTCACCTTCAGCTGTGCTGGATGGGGGATATTTGGGGCACCATGCATTTTGTGGTGTTTTCTGTAGCACTTTTTGAGTGCTGTAAATGATCAGTTCGGGCCTGGAGTGTTGGATTGCCCAGAATTGATGGGAAGAGAGCGTTGGTGGTGCCTCAGCCTTGGTTAAAAGCAGAGGATAACTGGTGCTGCTGTAGGAAGCAGTGATGGTAAATGTGTAAAGCTGCACAGAGGTTTGGGCACTTTCTGCACTGAAGGTTTCTGCACTGGGTTTTCACCTGCTGCACAAAGTGTTTGCCTCTTCCCTTATTAAACAGAGACACAGAGTCCCACCAGACCCCCTGCTGCAGGGAATTCTGGCTTCTGTCTCGCCTGAGATTAGTCACTGGAGCCAAAAAGAAATGTGCCCACAGCCCAGCCAAAACTGAAAATGTTTCCAGCCCAGCTGCGTAGAAAGTATCTATTTTTTTGTGTTAAAAAAGGGGAAGCTGCAATGTAATGCTTAGAAGTGCTTAAGAGCACAATAAAAAGATGTCTTGTGTCCTGAGGGCTTGTGGGGATTTGCCCAGGAAAAGCTTTTTTATTTTAATAAAACATTTTGCAATAAGGACATGTTTGCCATTTTCTGTATTCAGCAAGGAAACAATGAAAAAAGAGCATTATTCAATGGAAGCCTGACAGCATTTTGCTGGTGCTGTTATAAAAAATAGCAACTTCATTCTTATAGTAGTTACATACTGCTGCTAGTTTAATTTTAAAATGATTCCTACAAATCCTATGGAGTGGGAATCAGACAGGTGATGACAAACAGCAGCTTAAAAAGTAAATAACTGCTTTATGGAGACTCAGTCAGATCGTTTTCCCTCCCAGACGTGTCAGGCTCACATTGTGCTTTCAGCTCTACTTCCAATAACTTGTTAAATTGTAGTAATGTGAATTTTTACCATTGTCTGTATTCTTAAGCCCGGTAAAACCCCTGGAAGTTATTTTTCCATATTTATTGATACCCCTTTGCATTGGGCAAAACCTTTTAGGTACATTTGTCTTTCATCTCTGTGTTGGAACAATATGATGATAATATTTTCCTGTTTAATAAATTAGCAACTACTGCGTGAGATGCAACAGATGGCAAGTCGCCCCTTCGCCTCCATCAACGTTGCCTTAGAAACAGATGAAGAGCCACCAGATCTCATCGGGGGAAGCATAAAGGTGAGAACTGGGGCTTTGGGATGGCCTCACCATGACTAACCATGGATATTTAACACAATAATCCCAAATCCTCTCATTTTTTAATATACCTGCAAGAAACTGTAAGCCCAGGAGGTCCACCAGGTACCCTTTTAATTTGCTTTTATCCCTTCAGATATTCACTCGTAACTTTTGGGCTGGTTCAGATTAAAGTTACACTGATGTTGGATTTGAAGTGTTGGGTTGGCCTTCTTAGTTTTTATGCTTTGAAATAGAGAGGAATTCGGCTTTAAAACAGAGAACACTGGGCTGGAAATAGTTGTAGGTGCTGCAAATAGAAACCCTTTCCCGTGATATCTCAAAACAAACGTGAACATAATCGTGTGTGTGTGCTGTACCAGTGTTAACATATGTCTGATTAAAAATAGAAATTCCAATATATCTTGTGATTAGCAAATAGGAGCATGAAGAAATCATTGTCGTACACCAGGCTGGCGTGTTCTTACACACAACACGTTGAATTTTTAGGAGAAGCTTATTTAACAAGTGATGAACTGATTCAGAGGTCTTTTTGATGTGATGCTTTGACCAGCACTGGCGTTTGTACAAAAAGAAAAAATGAAGAACCTGAGAACACTATTTTTTTTTTCTCATCTAAGGCTGGATTGTTTTATTTTATTTAGACTCAGTTTTTTTGGAAGACTTTCTCATTAGGCCTTAAGGTTAAAGAGGGTAGATACTGATTAGGAATTGAGAAGTTTTTCCCTGTGAGGGAGGTGGGGCCCTGGTGCCCAGAGCAGCTGTGGCTACCCCTGGATCCCTGGCAGTGCCCAAGGCCAGGCTGGACACTGGGGCTGGGAGCAGCCTGGGACAGTGGGAGGTGTCCCTGCCAGGGCAGGGGGGTGACTGGATGATCTTTCAGGTCTGTTCCAACCCAAATCATTCTGTGAGTCTATGATTAGACCAGACACTAAGTTTCTCACATTCTCTTACTATAACAAGAGAACTAGTTCTGGTTTTCTTTAAAAAGATACGTATATTTTAATTATTGTAAAGCACATGAAAGCAGTCTGACCTCAAAATTTCTGTTTGGTGAGTAATAATTTTTAAGTCTTGGCCTAAGTATCAGGAAATGCCACCATTAAGGTTGCCTATATAGCTTTAGCTCTTCCTTATTTATGTGTAAATATGGTCTGTCATGGCAAGTTTTAATACTTTTCCACTTGACTGGTGTCCTGCTCCATGTTCTGGGTGGACACTGTGTAGAAACAGCTTTTCCATATATTGAATCACAGAATAATTAAGGTTGGAAAATCCCTTTAATCCCACTGAGTCCAGTCACTCCCCCAGCACTGCCAGGGCCAGCACTGCCCCACATCCCCAAGTGCCGCATCCACAGGGCTCTGAAATCCCTGCAGGGATGGGGACTCCACCCCTCCCCTGGGCAGCTGTGCCAGGCCTGGACAGCCCTTTCTGTGAAGACATTTTCCCTAATTTCCAATCTAAACCTCTTCTGGGGCAGCATTAGCCTGTTTCCTCTCATCCTGTTTGTCCCTGGAAGTAAAGTAAAATTTGCAAAGGTCCTCAGTAATTCGGGTGATGAGTATCTGGACCTCCCCTTGGATGCTCTGACTGGTTCTCCTCCCCAGTGACTTCCTTTTGACTCCAGATCCTCCGATTTTCTGATTTTTTTATAATTTCCCTGCTTCTGTCATGAGGCTGGTACTGGGAGTCATTACCCCTAATAGCTCACCCAGACTGGGAATCCCCACCTGCACACTTGGATTGTCACTCAGCACACTGGACTGAGCCTTTATTTCACTGCTCATCAGGAAAGATGTGGGGTGCATATGGGTGTTGCCAGGGGGCTGGAGGCAGCTCTGGGAGGATGTAGCTCAGCTGCTGATGGTTTTGGGTTGCAGTCTGTCTGTCTCAGGCCCTTTCCTTCATCTTGTTCTGTTTTCTGGAAGTAAACTGGCTAAAAACACCTCTTTTGTGGGATCAGGCTAGAACAAAGCTGTCCTAAACTTTTTGATCTCTGACAAGTTGTCTGCACTCAAACTACAGAGAGGATAAACTTTGGATCTCTTCAATTCCGATGAGTATGTTATTTCTTCTCTTGTTCTGCTGCCCTCATCTTATCTGGCCTCCTTGGGTCAATCTAGAATGGATGAAAAAACTGGTTTGGAGCACAATAAGTAAGACTGTGGAGAAATATCCTCTTTTAGACCCAGAAATCTTTATCCAATAGTAATTGCCTCTACGCTGATAACTCCTATACATGTTTCTTAATGAATTTTGGGCACAAATGAGATGGTCTGGTTCATGCAAATGGCACAAACCTGGTACAGTAATCTGGAGCCGAGTTGAGAATGTGGACCTGTAAAGTTGTGTCAGTGGGTAACTTCATAAAATCATGGAGTCAGTGTACTGGGTTGGAAGGGAACTTAAAGATCACCCCATTCCAAGTACCTGCCACGGGCAGATGTGGGTGCAGAACAAGGACACGTCTACATGACAAGGAGAGTTACTAAATTTTATGGGGTTTATTTAGTTTATTCTCATCTTGGAGAACTAGGGTAGAGAATAAAAGTAGTCATAAAAGGCTGGAATGTTTTGCAAAAGGAGAGGAGGCTCAGGAAGGTTGTGGGTTGGAAGCAGCTTGGGGAATGATGCTTCTGAGATAGTCTGACCTGTTGGTTCCTGCATGGAAATAAATTTAAATAAAAGTGAAAAACCAGTCTGAGTATCTATGGGGTGTTATAAATTAATGCTATCCAGCAACTTGGGTTTTTCTCCTCATCCCTTCTGCACCTGCATGGGAAAAAGCTCTTGGCAGGTGGGAGCTGCAGGAACCTGGGCTGGGGTGATAGAGAATTGGAGAAGTGCACTTTCTTTGTGGTTACTTTGTGGTCTGGCTGTTCTTTAACTCTTAGCCAAGAAAAGAGGGAAATGTTACTGTGGTTCTGGATGTTGTATCCACCCTCCAGTTCCTCTGCATCCACCATGTCAAAATTTGAGTCTTCATTTTAATGCAAGAAAGCCAGGCCTGCATTATCATGAATTCAGTGATGGTTTTCTTTCCCCATGGGAATCAAAGCTGTTGGTTAATGAAGAGTTGATTTGAAGGTTACAAAGGAGAAGTGGAAAATGGGATGTCTTGTCTGCAAGAGATTAATTTCCTATTCCATTGTCCATAGCCAGTTGGCAGCCAGTGTCAAACTAGTTCCATCCTAAGCTAATGTTTTCCAGCTGGACAGTATTAGAACTGTGTTTTCAATTAGTATTTTTCCCGGGGTACTTAGGAGTAATGGAAAGTGATTTACCTGCAGGGAAGCAATTCCTATTAGAGGCTGCAGCTAGGCAACTCGTAACTAGCTGCTTTGATTTATTTGCCACTCAACAAATACCCACCGAATCGCAAATCTACCACTAAATTTGCTTAGTTATTACAAAATCTGTTGGCTTCACTCTGCAGCTATTTGTGCATTCAGAGGTGCTGAATATTGCAATTTTTTTTCTAAGAGTGTTTAACTTCCTTGGGTGCCTGAGACTCATCCAAGTGTCTGAACCGGTATTGCTGTAGCCTGGGCTTTTTAAGGGCTTGTTATCGAATTAATCTAAGTCTTGTAATCCTCTGCAGCCATTTTTAGAAGCTTTCCCAAAAGAATTTGGGAAGTTTATAATTTTGACATTGATTTCCACGTATCTTGAAGTTGCTAAAGGCAAGAAGTTACCTTGAACAAAACATGCACAGCCCAGCAAGCAAATGCTGAGGTTGAGCAAAGCACTTACAGGGTCAACAAGAAAATTGTTGCATTGGGAAAAAATTATCCTCAAGTTGGAAAAAAAATACTTTGGAATCTGTTAGAGCAGAGCTGGAGCAGCCTTTGCTGTGCTGTGTTTAGGGATCCAGCACTTGAAGCCAGTGCTAAGGGTTAATTATCTGTGCATCCATGGTCTGTAGTTTCCTAAAGGGAAAGGGAGAAGCATTTGGTGAGCAAAATCCTTGTGAAGTTCATTTAGCGTGTTCTGTACCATTGTGCCAATGTGCATTTAATTCTGCTGTTTGAGGGCTTCACTGCAAATTCTGAATCAGACAGCAAGCTGATTCCTTAAAAATAGCAGAAAAATAGATGGGAAATAGCATCTTACTCTAGTAATTAGTTTGCTTTGTTACGGGATAAAGTGCTGTTGAGTGGTTTAAAGGCTGCCAGAAGATCCCATCTGTTCAAGAAGTGCAGAGCTAAAGTGATGAGCTGATTTAGGAGTGGGTCGAGGGTACCACAGATTAATTAATATATTTTCAGTCTATTTTTATTTTTTATCCAAGTGATACCCTTGTTAAATTCCTTTTATGTTGCAATGAAGTTGCAACCAGTAGTAAAGGAGCAGAGAAGTGAGTAGTAAGTCCTGTGCCACAGGGTGCAGGGTTTGGGGAAGCTGCAGCGTGAGGAATGATTTGAAATGAAGCATCTGCCAGCTCCAGCACTTCTACAGGGTGAATTCATCTTAATTTTGACGTGTAGCTTGATTTTAGGCTGTTTCATGCAGCTGGAGTTCAGTGAAGAACAAAGGGCCAAGGAAGGAACTGGTGTTTTTTACAGCTTTTATCCTGTTCTGGTTGTCACTCTGGACGACTCGCTTTCCCTTTTACTTCACACGTGGCTGACCTGCTTTTAGTCCATCAAATCTGCTGATGGAGTATAGCAGTGAGACCATCCAGGGTGTGTCCCGGGTTAGCTGATGCCTGTGCATAAGGCTACATGAATATGCATCAGACTGGAGGTCTCAAGTTTCCCGAAGTCCATGTTTGTCTCTGCTCCTCCCCTGCTGGCTCTGTATGGCCAAGTGACTGTTCCCCCATCAGCCAGTGGCTCTTCTCCCTAACCAAGGGCATAAAGAATCTGCGTGGGAGACGAGCAGGGGTCATTTGCCGTTTTCCCTTCTTGTTTGCACTTTGTTGTTACTCTGTGAGGAATAAAGTTATTTATATTAACTGCCAGTGGCCCGTCTGTCTGTTAACCTGATAACAGCAGCCACCGCCTGTCCAGGAACCGCGCTCCCGAAGCTCAGGGGGCCGTGCCAGCCCAGCACCAAACCAGGCTGGCCAGGACTGCTGCAGGAGCTACTGAGGACTGGAGAGAGGTGGCCTCCAGTGAGCCGAGAACCCACAGTGGAGCAGCTCCTGTGACCTCCCAAGCTGTTCACTCCCAGTGAGCTGGGTCAGTGTAAGTGTGGCAAGGACTGCTCCACTGAGCTGAGGCTGGGGGTCCTGTGCTAGAAGGCAGATTTGGAAGGAGGGCAGGCTCGAGATGTGGTGTATGAAAGCCACGTTTGGCAGACATATCAGGCTGTGTCAAATCATAGAATGGATAAGGCTGGAAAAGGCCTTTAAATCACAGTGTGCTTCCATGAACACAGCACCACCACTGTGTTTGCCATTACATTATGTCTTCAAGTACTGCATCCACTACGCTTTTGAACATTTCCAGGGATGGTGATGCCCATTTCCATTGGGCATTGCCTGTGCCTGTGCTTTACAAGTCTTTCCATGAAGAAGTTTTCCCTAATATCCACTCTAAACCTCCCGAGGCACAACATTTCTTCTTGTCCGATTGAGATGTGTTACAGGGGGACAGAGCAGCTTAGGGTTTTTCAAGGATGATATAAATAAGCTGAAAGTCATTCCTATCCTCAAAAGGATAATAGTTGCACGGAGGGAGTGAAACTGAGGTGGGGAAAATAAATGGAATAATCCTGATGTGTTGTGGCAGCTGCTGGAGATGGTTCACAGGCAGCCTTTGGGGCCGGAAGAGCCGGTGTGGTTCTGCCTGACCTGGCTAAGGTAGGATCTGGCCTTCTTAACTTGCCTTTGGAAAGGCAGTTTAATTTCTTAAGTCTTGTTTTTGGGCTTTCTGGCATTTACTGGTTCTAGGAGCTTTTCCATGGGTTAGCACCAAGGAATTCCAAGGCTGTCAGCTTGTAGCTGTGTCTCTGTCTTTAGCAAAACCACTTCCACTCGAGAGGCTCTCTGCTGTGGATTGGGGTGACAGAGGAACACACAAGGAGGACACCCCAGCTTGTACTCTCTATTTGCTGTTTGTTCCCCTTACGTTGGCCCACTTTTAGGTCATGGAAAGGTGTGGGATCCCCTTTGAAGGAATGTCAGAGGTAGGAAGGGAGTGTTCCCTGGGCAGCTGAGATGTGTAAAGTGGATTAGCTGCGCTAGAATTCCATATGGGCTGGCTGTGGTCCCTCTTACCAAAACACCAACAAAAAAACCTGATAAAACCTTCACCTAATGAATTATTTCCAGTTAACAAATGCCCAGTATCTTGTTTTAATCTCTATTGCAAAATTAGGGAAAAAAAAATTAGGGGAAACTTTTGCTATGCCCATAATATAATATGGAGTACAGATATTTGGAAGAGAGCTGTCATGAGATTGGCAGAGATCTCTGTTAAGCCTGCCTTGTATTTAGGGAATATTTGGCTGATAAGTGATTTTAACTGGTTTTAGATTTGAAGACTATAAACATTTCCGCAGGTTGGACCCTGATTTTAGCTGATAAGGGGGAATTTGCTGGAAGGAGAGGAAGGAGCATGAAGCTTCCCACAGGAGAAGGATTTTCTAAATTCATTTTTTCCTTCTAACGAGCATCTCTCTGATTGAAGTACTAATAACACCAGCAGCTTCTCAACAGCATTATCAAGGACTTATTTGCATTCATTTATGCCAAGCAGTTGTTTTGTGTGTTGTGTTTGCAATCTTCTTCCAACTGTCCTATTTCATTGGGTTTTTTTAATTCTCCTTTTTCCTGTGCAAAAACCAGCTGAGTGCTTGAGAAGAACTGGAAAAGTCCTGCCTGTTCACCCATACAAAATCAAAACAAATACCCACCATTAGCTATATTTGTATTCATACACACATATGTGTATATATATCTGTATCTCCCAGATTTGCTGCCCACAGTCTTATCCCCCTCCTCCCTGGGGTAGGCTGGGAACTGAAGATGAAGGACGAGTGTTGGCATCCCTGAGTGGCAAAGCCCAAACTCTGACCTGGGATTTGGTCATTTCAGGGGAGCTGCCTTGGAGATCCAAATTCACCTCACAAAATGCTTCCCTTCACCCCGAGCTGGTGGCTGGGTGCTGCTGGACTGACACGGGCACTTGCAGATACAGAGCAGTTGTTAAATAAAGGGGGAGCAGACTGGGGGCCCCGTGGAGCTGCTGCCATGTGGGCTCCAGATATGGGGTGCTTGGATCTGCATTTTCCATTTCAGGCTGTTAACATCCATATGAAGGTTTGAATATGATTTTTATTCAGTTCCTCACATGCAGCAACCCAGTTCTGGGACCAATTCAATTCATTCCCCAGCCCCTCTAAAATTCCAAGGTAGGTATCAGGGACAAGGTAAATGTAAATTTTTTATCTAAACTCATTTACTGTGAATTATTGCTGAAAGTTCATTCATCTCTATCTTGCAGGACACACATATTACCCTGAGAATACGATTTTTAAAGCCTAATAATCTATTTTTAATAGGAAATTGCTTGTAACTTGTTTTGCAAATGTTCACTCAGCTTTTAATGGCATAATTTAAAAACTTGCAAATGGAATTTGACCCTTTTTCTACAGAGTGAAATCACCTGAACAAGTGGAATCAAATAATAAAATTGAACTGTTTGGGTAATGTTCCTTTTCTCATCTACCACCATAAGATTTTTCCTTTATTTTAATTTCCTTCCTGGAAATTGAAAACCATGTAAGAGTTATTTGATCAAACCACAGAAACATGTTTTCTTGTTAAGGAAAAAAAATACTCCATGGTATTTTTTTAAAATACATCTTGAAAAGCAATATGCTGGCAGTGTATCACAGAACCTAAATAAACTGATGCTGTGTTTGTGAAATTATACAGAATATTTATTGTTCTAGCCATTAGTTTTATGTGACACATTATTAACTTCTTGAATTTGTCAAGTAAAAGCAGCGTAAATAGAAATAATGAGATGAAATAAAAATGTTTATGTGGAGCATCACACAATTCAACCTGCTTGAGGAAAGCATTTCACTGTGAAATTGACTCCCAAGGGAACTGGTGGTGTATTCCACACCTGGGTCACCTGGAAATAGCCCAGACAAATTCCTGGGAAATGCACTGTTCATGTGGAAAATCCTGCTGGAGAAGTCAGACTAATTAAATCACCCCATATGTCTCTTATTGATTTTAATGTCTGTAATGGTTTATGCTTTATGCATGTTAAATACACATCAAAACTCAGAAACAACTGCAACAACTTCGCTTTTTAGTGCTGGTTTGGGCCAGTAAAATAATCTGTGGAAACAGCTGGGCTGGAATTCCCAGAGCAGCTGTGGCTGCCCCTGGATCCCTGGCAGTGCCCAAGGCCAGGCTGGACATTGGGGCTGGGAGCAGCCTGGGACGGTGGGAGGTGTCCCTGCCCATGGCTTTAAGATGAGTTTTAAGGTCCCTTCCAACCCAAACCATTCCATGACTCTGTGGCTCCATTAAATTGTCCCTCCAGTGCACTGGAGGCAGAGTTTTCCATATTTCTTTGAGGACGAGAGGCAGCTCAGGGCAGGGGCCTGGCGGCTCCACCAGCCGCAGTTGTCTGTCCATGGCCATTGACCGTGGTCTTTGTCCACCCGCTCCAGCACCAGGGCTCTGTTCTCCCCTCTGTTTCTCCTCCCGAGGTGGGACTCTGCTGTTCAGGCACCTCGCAAAGCAGTCCTGTTGTGCTGAGTTGTCTGAGAGATGCACCTTATTTGAACAGATTTGAATAATGTCTACTTTATTGTGCCATTAAGCCTTCAATAAAAAGGAATCATTTCTACAATTCAACAATGGGTTTATCAAAACACTCTGAGTGGAAGTTGCTGGCAGAGGCAGATTTTAAGCATCTGGTAAAGGTTGTTACAAAGTTTGAAAATACACCTATTGTATGTATCTTTTTTAAGTTTGCCTTTAAAAGCCATCTCTCAGATCTGATCTCTGCTTTCCGAGTCCACTCAAAATCTTCTTGCAGGAGAACAGCAACAAGAGGGTGTGGGGCTGTGTCAGGAGAGGTTTAGGTGGAGATCAGGGAAAGGTTCTTCCCCCAGAGAGTGCTGGGCACTGCCCAGGCTCCCCAGGGAATGCCAGAGCTCCGGGAGTGTTGGGACAATGCTCTCAGGCAGAGGGTGGGATTGCTGGGGTGTCTGTGCAGGTCCAACAGTTGGACTGGATGATCCCTTTGGGTCCCTCCCAGCACAGGGGATTCCGTGGTTCTGTGATAAGAGCACTCAGAGACCACTTGAGTGGGGAAAGAAAGAAGACCTGAGCTCTTCTGAGGTCTCCCCACCAAAATTCCACTTGATGAAGCCAGCCAGCTCCTCCTTAGGCCCTTTGTGCCCTGGTGGCACCTACAGAGGTCACATCAAAGCCCAGGCAGGGCAGGGGCAGAGCAGGGCTGGCCGTGGGTGAGATCCACAGTCCCGGTCCCAGAGAAGTTGCTGGTTGAAATCTCACGTTTTCCTCACTGTGTGCAGAACCCGGTCTCTGGCTCCACCTCTGGGTTCCCTGTGTCTTGCAGAGGGCACGGTGTGTCCTTCAGCCCCGGCTGACCTCCTCCTTGCATCACATTGCTCATTCCTGTCACTGGGCTCTGAGTCATTCCCTCGGCTGCGCTTTGTCTCTTGGCCCAGCGAGCACACGCTCAGAGCGAGATGCAGAATGAGTCACAGTTCAGAAAACAGGTGCCTCGACTGGGGCTGTCAAAAATAAATGTGCAGGACTTGATTCTTTAGGCTAGTTTTTGTTGTTATTAACTGCAGCTTGTCTCAGGAAAAGCTGGATTTGATGGACAATAGGCCATTTTTTTCCCTTTAAGATGGGGCTTAGTTGCAGCAAAGTGATGTTGTGCTTAATTCCTTCCAAATTAGTTTGCAACTGCCTGACAGATTTTGGGTGCATCATTATCCTTGCTGTGCATGGTTGAGAGAAATAAAGTTCCCCATGCAGGGAAATATTAACAAGTTTTTACTAACCCTCATCTTTTTTGGGGTTGTTCAGCCTGAAAAATAAAAGGTTTTGGGTTGACCTAATTGTAGCCTTTCAGTACCTGAAAGGACCACCAGGAAAGCTGGAGAGAGATTTCACAAGGCCTGGAGTGCCAGAACCAGGGGGAATGGCTTCCCACTGCCAGAGGGCAGGGTTAGATGGGATACTGGGAAGGAATTGTTCCCTGGGAGGGTGGGCAGGCCCTGGCACAGGGTGCCCAGAGCAGCTGTGGCTGCCCCTGGATCCCTGGCAGTGCCCAAGGCCAGGCTGGACATTGGGGCTGGGAGCAGCCTGGGACAGTGGAAGGTGCCCTTGTCCACTGCAGGGCATGAGATGAGTTTTGAGGTCCCTTCCAACCCAAATCATTCCATGATTCTGGTTGTTTTCTGAGCGGGTTGACAAGGCTCAGGTCTGTGTCCTATCCCCACCTGTCTGTGCTGTGCAGTCAGGAGAGCAGGGAGGAGCAAGATGTGTGACCTTGAGGACCAAGGTAAAAATCCCATGGAAGGGGAAAGATTGTGCCCACAGGGGCTCATAACGAGAGTTTCTGCTGCACACTCAGAGTTCATTAGTTGGAGAGGGCAGAGGAGGAGAGAGGGTCTTGCCTGGGGCTGAGAGATGAGCTAAATTCCCTTCCCAAGTCCCTTCAGCTCCCTGACTGAGAGCTATATAACAAACAACTTCTATTTCTTTCTATTTTATGATGTGCAGGAGACTCAGAGTGATTTTGATACCACAACAGAGGCAGTGTCAGAGCCTGAAATGCCTCTCAGGTCACTGGTGGTTGAGAACAGCAGACGAGGTCCAGAGAGGGGCTCTTGGAGAGCTGGAGGAAGCAGTGCTTGTGTTCAGAGAAGGAATTCAGAGCATTGCTCTTTCAGTTGACCCAAAAGGAGGCTGAGATGTACAGCAGGGTAAAGCCCAGGGAGAGGGTTGAGGCACAGAAGAACGTCAGACAGATGAATAAATGGAGGTATGAAAAGTTTGAGGTTTCTGGCAGCAGACTGGTGAGATCCAGGGCCAGGGAGCCTCTGGAAAGCTCTCCCAGAGGTGATGGCACAGGCTGAAAGTGTAACTACTTTCAAAGCAGAGAATTGTGCTTTTATGTGCCATTGCCTGCGTTAGTGAAGGACTGGATTTGGTGACTCTTGAAATGGATTTTCCAGCCTCCTGTTTCTGCAGGTTGGCTGGAGGATGGTGAGTGTGCTGCTGAGCATCCTCATGGGTTGAAAGGGACTTTAAAGGTCATCTTGTTCCATTGTCTGCCATGGCAGGGACACCTTCCACTACACCAGAGTGCTCCAAGTCCCATCTAACCTGGCCTTGGACACTTCCAGGGAACAATTCCTCCCCAGTATCCCACCCAGCCCTGCCCTCTGGCAGTGGAAGCCATTCCCTGTGTCCTGTCCCTCCAGCCTTTGTCCCCAGTCCCTCTCCAGCTCTCCCAGCCTGGTTCCAGAGAAGGGGGCCTTCAGCCCTCAGAGCATCTCTGTGGCCATTAATCCATTAGGAGTTAAAAACAAATACATTAAAAAGTGTTTTAAAATATGATTTCTTCTTATCCCATTGTTCCTTCATTCTCTTCCCCCCATCACTTATCCGTGTGGTCTTTGCTGCCCATTCTGCTCAGCGCTGAGGGTGAGCACGAGAGCTCTCTGTAACCCCAGGTACCATCCTCCAAACTGTGGGATTCAGCAGAACTGTTTTATTTACAGTAGAGTAAATAAGATACTTGGGTCTCTCCAAAAGAAAATCACCTTTGTGTTCAGTTCTTGCTCCCACCCATATGCCAGAAGTCTGTGGGCTCTACTCCTGCAGTTGCCTTCTCCGTGCTCTCCCCATTACCTCTGGCAGTGGAGTCACTGTGGGATACAGCACCAGGATGTGCTCGTTTGCTTGCTGGGAAGAGCTTTGCTCTGAGTTTGATTCCTTCGCTGGGGGTGGGGAGATGAAGAAATCTGCTCTCATAAACCAGGCAGCCGGCAGCTTCCATCATCCAGCCCGTATTTATCTGCCTCGCACAGACCAACAAATCCTGCTGCAATCATTGCAGTAAATGTGAGATATGGAAAGTTTTAGGTTTCATTTTGCTTGCTGTCATCTCCTTTTGTCTTTTTTATTGAGCAGCAGTAATTTAACAGCATGTTTGACTCCCGTTCGGGCTTTTTCATGGCTTACATTGTATCGAGTTTCTGTTGAACGTTTGAGTACTGTGGTGTAGTTTGATGCCTGATGGAAAAAGCACTAATTATTTGATTAATACCAGAGCAGAATTTACCCATACTAAACAAGAAAACATAAAGCTTTGAGTGTATTGGGTAAAATAGTGCTTCTCAGCTATTTTAGCTGATGTGGACCAAAAGAAGAAGACTCTCTTAAACCTGTACTCATTGGTGTACACTTGCATCTTCATCTTATTCCTGTTGCATCCCACAATAGTGCTGATCCTGTGTAATTGTGTATGGGACTGGGGCCAGGCTCAGGTGAGAACTGGGCCGGCATTTTGGCTTTCTAATGGCATCCTGAAGTTGGCTGTTGATCATTCAGGTAAAATCTTCACAAGAGTGCAGTGGGAGGGAGATGGTCACAGACAGTGAGGGGCAGCAAGGGATGCAGTGCCCTGCTCCTCCAGGGTGGGAGGAAGCTGACTGCCTGTCATATATTAGAATCACAGACTGAAAGGGCCCTTAAAGCCCATCTAATTCCACCTCCTGCTATGGACAGGGACACCTTCCATTAGACCGGGTTGCTTCAAGCCCTGTCCAGCCTGGCATTGAACATTTCTTTTTGTTCTTGGGAAAATGTTCTTTACTGCATTAATGCACTGAGTGCTGTTATGGTGGTACATGGACTTAAATTCTGGAAATGGAATTTGGAGTACCAAATCGCTGTGGTTGGATGTGCTGATATCAGTGACACGCTGCTGATGGGGTTGATGGAAAAAACCCCTCAGTCCTGGTGATTGCATAAGCTGCTCCTTTGTTATTGAATTTAGGGAGAAATACAAGCCTTGTGTAGTGCTTGACTTTTTAATAGCCTGATTTTTATTAAGTGAATGTGTTTTCTGATGATGACTCGTGTTTTGATTGTTGCTGACAGTGGTTTTAGCTTTGCTGGCTGCATGCTGGAAATTCGCCAAGCACAGCAGTGTGGTTCCTGGTGGTTCATGCCCTGGAGCTTGTAGGAGCTGCAAAAGCAGTGCTGGGGGAAGAGGGAGGGCGTAGCACAGCGTTTAACATTTGCTCTCCCCATTGCTCCCCTCACCAGACTGTTCCAAAGCCGATCGCGCTGGAGCCCTGCTTTGGGAACAAAGCAGCCGTTCTCTCGGTGTTCGTCAGGCTGCCTCGAGGACTTGGGGGTATTCCACCACCAGGACAGTCAGGTGAGGATCACTGTTGTCTCTGATGGCTGGAATTAACTCTGTACTCCTTCCTCAACCTCACAGATTCACCTTTCCTGATCCCACTGAAGCCCCTGTAGCCACAGCTCACCTTGGGGTGTGCTCAGGGTTTTTTAGGCTCCCTGGCTTGGACCCTGCTGGCTTCCAACATGAGCTTTGAGTTAGTTACTCAGGTCATTGATGGATGAACATTTGATATTGGACTATGCTTTGATTAACAGCTGGGTGGGGGAAGGAGGGGTCTGCTACAGACATGTTTGCAGTAGTTATTTGTGAAAGTACCTTGTCACTTGGCCTATCCAACTTCATTCCCAGCTCCATTTGCAGGGGGACATCAAGTCAGAATCATGGAAAGGTTTTAGTTGGACAGGACCTTAAACACCTTCCAGTTCCAGCCCTTGCCATGGGCAGACCCATCTTCCACTAGACCAGATTGCTCCAAGCCCCTTCCAGTCTGGCCTTGGACACTTCCAGGGATGGGACAGCCTCAGGGCAACTTGTGCCAGGGCCTCCCCACCCTCACAGGGAAGAATATTCCATCTGACTCTGCCCACTGTCAGTCTGAAGCCGTTCCCCCTTGTCCCATCACTACAGGTTCTTTCAGAGCATCTCTGCCCTCCTCTTAGGAGCTCTGGACAAAGAGGTTTTCCCCATCCAGCTTAAGATTTCCTTGTTCTCAACCCCTTCACACCTAAAACTGATGTCAGGGCACTGGGACATAATTTCCTGGGCAGTGTGGGATTTAACTGGGTTTCCCCAGTGCCCAGAGAGCTTGGTGAAGCAAAGGCTCTTGGAAGAGCATTAGCAGGGTTTGAATTGGTCAGTTTGGTGTTGAGCTGGATTGAGCGAAGTCCCAGATGTTGGTTTGTCTGTGAATGGACTCGGGAGGCCTTGGCACTGCGTGCCCAGAGAAGCTGTGGCTGCTCCATGTCTAGAAGGGTTCCAGGCCAGGTTCGATGGTGCTTGGAGCAACTTGGTAGAGTGGAAACAGTGTCCCTGCCCACGGCAAGGGATGGAAGTGGATGGGCTTGAGGGCACCTTTCAATCCAAACCATTCCATGATTTCCCCATCTGCCATGAGGAGGTTGTAGATGTGATGTATCCACGGGAAGTGCGGTGAAACCTCCATAACAGTGGCTTTCAGGTTTATTGTAGTTAATCTGCAACACAGAATAGAGAAAGGCACCTTCAATATTAAGAGTTCAGGCTTCAATATTTAGAGTTTTACATCCATCAATACCCACTCTTACTGCATCTTTTCCTCCTGCTGTTGCTTCTAATTAAACATGCAGTATTTCAGCTCCTTTCAGAATATTGGCTGGAGTTTAATTCTTAAGCCAAAACACTTTTCTAATTTAAAAATTCTACAAGTTTTGTGGCCCGGAGGGATTTTCTCAGCTGTTTCTGAAGGATTTGTTACTGTGGCTGTTGTGTTCCCTGACTCTCGGTTTCCTTGCCCCAGGTCTCGCGGTGGCCAGCGCGCTGGTGGACATTTCACAACAGATGCCAATTGCCTACAAAGAGAAATCGGGCGCGATACGAAATCGGAAGCAGCAGCCCCCTGCACAGCCAGGAACCTGTATTTGATGCATGGACATCAGAAACTGTCTAGGGTTTTAAACAAAATGGAAAAGTGATACCGAAGAGGAGGAGGTGGAGAAAGATTTCCATGTTGTGTCCCAAGAGACTAAAAGCACCCGGAAAAAAACACTACTTCCTTGAACCCAGTTTTCTTCTCTCATCTACGTGCTAGTTGGCTTTATTTGACAACTGCTCCACTTAAGTTTTACTGACACATGGCTTCAGATTGCTCCTTTGTTTTCTTCAAGTTTAAAGCAAAATGATTTTATTGCAGGTGCGGTAAGGGCCGATGCCGCCTCTCCTGGTCAGTGTAAATACAACAGTAGTCCAATATGAATGACACTCAGGTTTCTACATGGGAAGTGCTTTGTAGTTCATGTATTTATCAAACTGTACAAAAAGAAAAAGATCCAGTGTTTACAGGTGTCAGCTCTCAACACATAAACACTACTATTAATCTTCAAAGCATCTTCATCCTTTGTTTTCATTTAATATTTAATTGTTCCCTCATTATTTCAGTGGAACTCTCTTCCAGGCACAACCTTTTTGTAGTCATCATGGTCCAGGAACGCAAAAGCTGGGATGGTTTAAAGGTTATGTTGCTCAGACCACGGGAAATAACTGGAAAGTTGGATGTTGCTTTGGAAAGACTCGGTGTTTACATAGTCTTAACCTTCTTGGAGTACACCACACACAAGTGCCTAGACTTGAACAGATCTAGGGAGCGAGGAGACTGCTACACACGCTGCTTTTTAACATAATTAAATTCCTTTTAGAGGTATGTATGCTCACATCTAGAGACACCCAAGGCACTCTGTGTTCTCTGTCCCGTGCAGTCAGAGGAAAATTACATTTTCCTGACCAACCAACTACTCACCCAGATGGAAATATCTGGAAGGCACGTAGAATTTCAGTATCTCATAAGAAAACTCTCGGTTTCACCATCATTTCCATAGAAGCAGTCTGTGTTCCAGGTCAGATACATCACATTTGTCTGATTTTGGCCTCTTTCCTCCCCTTCCCTCCTGCCATCCTTCTGGATGAGAGCTGAGCTCGCAGGCATTGCTCCTCAGTAGTTACAATTTGCTCCATCTTCTCACAGGGTGTAAAAAGCAACACTCCGGGTGCCAGATCACTTGAGGATGAAGTAAAAAGGACTTTAAATAAAAATCAACCAGAGCAGCTTTGTTTTGCCACAGGCTTGAGTTCTACATGACCAGATGTATTTCCTGTTGGGCTTGAGCTCTGTTAGATGTTGAAGAAGTGTTTGGTTGGGGAAAGGATGAGACTTGCAAACAGCAAAGAGAAGGTTTGGCATTTGGGGGTACATCAAACCATCTGCACTGCTCTGACAAGCTGGGATCGTATTTTGAGGCTCAAGGTTGGACTTAACCCATCCATCTGTGTGTGGTGGTGCCCAGTGTCTCCCTGGAGCTGGGAATGTGGCACAAGGCCGGGGCCACGCGGAGCTGGAGCTGGTAGGGAAGTGTCAGTGAAGGTGCCATACGAGGTGTGTGTTTATGGCTTCATCACAGGAGCTGAGCATTCACCCAGGTCAGGTGGGCTCTGCTGAGGACATCTGCTATTTATGGAGAAGTAACTCGTGGAAGGGAAGTGCTCTTGGATCTGGCCAGGTAGCACCTTTCCCAACTGAAACCCAAATAACTGCATCTTTTTGTGCGTGTTCTGGTGATCAGTCACATATCAGCCACTCATTTCTGGAGTGTTTTTTTCTAACCATGTATTCTGAAGAAGCTCTTTGGAGCATGGCAGCATTGCAATAAAGAGGTGAATTGCTGTGTGTGTCTGGACAGTGATGATGGGAGCAGCCTGATGGTTTAAGGACTGTGGTGGATGATAATTCTGATTTTATGTGTCATTTAACAAGTGCAATGGGACTGCAAAAAAAATATTGGGACTGCAGAAAAATATTGGGGAAAAATGCATTTTTATATATAAATATATATAAATGCATCTTTTTCTAAACTAGAAGTTTAAATGCTCTCTGGGAAGAAGGAATTATGAGAGGAAAAGGGTTGAGCTTTGTCTTAGAATGAAGGGATTTAGGCAATTTAGGTTTTACCTGATGCATGGATTACCTCAGACAGATTCATCTCCTGATAATATTTCCTAACTTGCTCAGTGACCAGGTTAATCTGAACTGGAGAAATGAGACTGGACTAAAATCCCTCCCCTGTTAATACATGTTTTCAGCCATGATGCACATCCTCATCTTTGGACATTTCTTCTTGCTTCTCCAGCTGTTTTTGGGAGGAGAATCACCAACCCAGATGGTGAGAGTCCCTGTGCTCGAGTTTCCCTCCTCAGGACAGCCCTTGAGCAGGTGCTTAAAGCTGTTGGGTTTTCCTGATCAGAAACAGCTTTTGGAACTGTAGGCCTGGAGGGGTGACAGATTTTTACATTAATGAGACATAAATATGGAGTTTGGGAGGTTTTCTCACTCCTGGAGAGCTGAGCTATCTGGTCTGCACACACAACCCAGCGTGCCCAGGAGCGTGGCCGCAAAATGAGGGGTCAGATTTTGGAAAAATGAGCAAAAATGATCAAAGTTAAGGTTTGTTAGAACCTAAAAATGTAAATAGAGGGACAAGAGTTACTTGTATAAATAAAAGGAACCAGCTCCTTTAGGATGTAGCTCTGCTCTGCATCTGATCTCCATCCTGATGAGGGAGAAGAGAACTCTCATACACAGCTCTGCTGCAGTTTCATCCCAGCTTAGAGGTTAACAGGGGAAAAGTGGGAAAGGAGAGGGGAAAGAAGAACTGCTGGTGGTTTATCACCAGGCCAGTGTCAAAACGGAAGGATTTTTGGGTTTATTTCATTTGGAGGTGAGGTGGGAGAGAAAGAACAACCTTATTTCGTGGGAGAATCTGTAAATAAATGACAAATGACACACAGATTTTGCACTTGTACATAAATCCACAGTAACGTGCAGAACATGGAGAGGTTTAAAGGGTATATAATCCAGAAAAAAAAATTGAATGTATTTTTGATGCATTTTAAATGATGTATGAGTTTTGTCTTAGTAACTTCTTCATCTGATCAGTATTAGGTAACTTTCCAGAGCTTTAAACATCAGATTATATCATGATATCTTGTAAAACAGGGAGGCATAACTTGACTTTTGTATGTTCAAATGCATTTCACTTAAATGTAGAAACCAAGTAAAATAATGGCTTTTCCATTTGAAGGAGAGAGTAATAAATGTCCTTGGAGTGGTCACTATGTCGAGGATTAAATCAGTAGTTGAAGGCCTTTGTTGCTAAAATTGTGGCAGTGTTTCCATTCAAAATCACTATTTTCAGATGTTTGTAACTGGCTGAAATTCAGCATTCAATGTCTCAACTCTCAGAACATTTTTACTCTGTGGGAGGAGCCTTTAAAAATTAATAATAAAATTTCAGAACTGTTGGGGCCCTTTTATTCTAGAAAACAGTAATGTCAGTGGATTGCCAAGTAACACTTTTTTTTTTTTTTTAATTCACCATTTTCCATGGTTTTTAGCCCAGAATTTTCTCTGGACTGTTGTAGCATGACCTTGCCACGCTCTGGCTCAATATTTTGGATACAAGAAGATTTATGAGACACAACTTTTCGGTTGTTATATCACTCTCCATGGGCTTAAAATGCATTGTACTGAAATTACCAAAATAAAGCTATTTATGATGGGGTAGTGCCTGTGATTATATCAAGTCATGGCATGTAATGTCCCAAAATTCAGTGGTGCGGTACCGTCGGTGTGGCAGATCCACACTCCTTAGGGGGAGTTCATGTACTCAAGATTGCTCAGAAGCACCATTTCTCTGCAGGAAACATGACCAAGGTCCACAGGCACTGGGTTTATGGGATGGCTGGAAACAGCAGGTCAGCTTGCTTGGCCCTAAATGAGCTGAGAGGAAGGTTTGAGGCCGAAATCAAACTTCAGGCCTTTTCCATGACCTGCTGGAATTTGAGCGCCACAGAGCTGGGCTGCTCCTCCTTCCTTGGCTGCTGCAGCTGTTCCCAGCTGCTTTTCCTTCTCCGTGAGACCCTGAGTTAGGGACAGGCATCAGCTGCATCTCAGAACCTTGAGCCCCTCCTCACTGGAAGCAGGGGTTTGCTGCACTGAGCCCAGGAGGGAGCAACGAGCAGACTCCGCGTGCCCGGAGCAGCTTCCGACCTCACCTGTCCCCTGCAGGTGTGGCAGCTGCCTCTGCCCCTCCTGGTTTTGCCCTCATTTGGGAACAGCCCTGGAAAGCCCCGGGAAGGGGCTGACTTGGCAGAGCCTCCTGGGCTGAGCTGCAGGAGCAGGTGGGAGAGGGAGCTGGGGGGGCTTTAGTGGGAAGGTGCTCGTGGAGTGCTGGGGCTGTGGAAGGAAGGGAAGGGATGGCTTGGGGTGTGCTCCTCATTTCTGGATGTGTTCTTCGCAACTTTAGTCAAATTCCTGGTTTTTCTGTTGGTAGCTGCTGAAACGAGCTGAGTTTCCATGCCAGGACTACTACAAAATGTGTATATGCTGTTTTTTTCTGCATCAGGGCAGGTTTTGTTCAGTCTGTTTCTTGTTCTAACACTACACACAGACTGTTTGTGTGCGTCTTCCAGGTACTACAATTCTTTGGACATTTCCTCTCCATTTAGTATTGATTCCACAAACCTCACCAATAGAAAGAAGGAAAAAAATAACAATTGTCGCAGAGTGTATCATATGTCAGTCCATTTTTAAAAAAAGAAAAAGAAAAAAAGAGTTTTATATTACTCTGAAATTTGTGCACAGTAAATGTTCTTTAAACTAAGATCCTTGAATTAATTGTATTCTGGATTTTTTTTCCTCTTTGTTCTGTAATTATTTATGATTCTTACCTGTGTTCAGACTTGAGCTTAGTTTGTTAATATGTATAATTTAGCATTTATTGCATTCATATGTAAATAGGAGCAAGTATTGTAAACTATTTCATTGCTGGGGTTCTGGGTGTTATACATACACACATTTAGGACTGCAGTTTTTTGGTATAATTTTTTGTATTGTAAAATAACAGCTAATTTAAAGCCGGAACAAGAAAATTCTTGGGAGGTCTGTGCATTTTAAATACAAATGTGAAGTACATGTATATAAATAAAATTAAATAATGCAAATCTTCCCTCTGAAATAAAAAGTAGATGATCTGGTTAAAATTTTTTCTCCTATTTATTTTCTTAAAATGGGGGGAAAAAATAATTGAAGGTGGTTTTGAAGGCTCCTGACTGGGGTGGGGGTGAGTTTCTGCCATGGTGGTGGTGGGTGTCAGTGGGCTCCTGCCAGGTACTGAGTCTGGGAGGAGAGAGGAGGAGGAGGGACGTGTCCTCTGCCAGAGGATGGGGGTGTGCAGCGATGTAACTGAGAGTTAAATCTCTACATTTTACAGGTAGAGACATTTCAACCCATCACCCTCAGGTCCACCTTCCCCCAGGTGCCTTAGGGCAGCTCTTTGTCCCTGATCTCTGTGGCTGCCTCTGAAGGGTGGGAGAAGGGAAGAGCATCCCAACGAGTTGTCAGTATGTTAACCAAATTTTCTGTATGTTAAGGGTCTTTGCCAACCTAAATAATTCTATGATTTGTCGTGGTTTGACACAGCTAAGCATCAAGCACACAAAATCTGTTATTTTCATAAAGGGAAAATAAGAAAATATTGAGGAAAACTAAAAAGCTGCAAAGCAAAACAGGTTCAAGCTTCAACAGTTGCTGTAGAAAGAAAAAGTTTATTACTAACAGGATTAAAAGTAAAAAGAAATAACAAGAAATTAAAGCAAACCTCCCTTCTCTTCCAGTACTTCCCTCCTTTTACCCAACTTGCACAAAGGGTAACAGAACACGGGGTTTTAGTCAGTGTTGCAGTCCTTGAAAAGTCTCTTTCTTATGCTTAAGGAAAAAGGGTTTTATTCAGCTTCATGGGGTTCCTGTGTGTTCAATGAGTAACACATTTTGTAATAATCAGCCATCCTTAAGAACTTGCGAGCCAGAGGGATTTAGGTGCAGGTCACCTCAGCAGAGCTGCTGCCAAAAATCTGAGCCTAAGGCAGGGCTTGTCTAAAGCTGTCACTTGATCTGTGACACCCAGGCATCCCCAGCCCGAGTCCCGTGGGGACACAACCCATTGTTCTCCATTTATTTTTATGTCGCTCTCTGACTTTGGCATTGAGCACTGCTGGGATGAAGCAGAGTCAAACCTGACATTTATGAGCCACGAAGGTTTCAGTCCCCATCGCCTCCGAAGACCATTGTGCTGCCTCATTCCATGGCATTAGACTGGGATGCAGAAGTTCCCAGCAGTTGCTGCAGAGCTGAGCAGAGGATGCCAGGCTGACAGCACAGTGTGGGGTGTCCAGACTTGAAATGAAATGGGCAGGGGGTAGTGGTTTTAAAGCTGCTTGAAGTTTATTTTGGACAGCAGGAAAAACCACAGAGGGATGGGGCCATTTTTCATCCCTGCTCTGATTTTCTTTTGTTGTAGCAAAGAAAAGAGGTTTGAAGGGAAGGAAGAAAAGAGAGCATGGAGGTTTTCCAAGGCTTTGTGTACATCCAGGATGATGATCTTTGTCATCAGCTATCATTAATGAATGGTTTTGGGTAAGGAGCCAGAGAGAAATTTGCTGTCCAGCTTTTCTTTCCACAAACCTTAAATATCAACCACCTACAGGAAGAAGTGACTTTAAGTCTTTTTAAAAAACAATTTAACTCCCCGAGAAATCCTGGACTGGAGGCTGGGTGGCGTTTCTTCCACCCAGCAACAGGCGGGGGTTGGGGCAACTCTTGGATAGCTGCACACAGCTGGCTGGTGGCAAATCATCTATTGGCATGGCAAAAGCACCAACATTTCCTTTTTTCCCCATTGATAGGAAGAGAGAAGGAAGAGAGGTGTACGAATGAGCCAGGGTTCCACAGCTAATACATTGCCACCTGGGCAAAAAGAATTCGCAGATGCTCTTGAGTTTCTCCCTGGGGTTTTTGGTTTCTGAACTAATCAAGCAGCAAAGCAGCGATTGCAGGGTCAGAGTGGAACCCCTGAGATCTCTCCAAAGGCATCAGGTGGGGACGGGGGGGATTTTCTAATGAGGTGATGGCACCTGCTGATGAATTTTCTGCCTGGTGATGAGGCTTGGGGACACAGGTGTCAGCATCTCTGGAGGTGGGCTGAGCTCCTCGTGTTCCCCATTGCAGGATGGCTGGGAGCAGCAGCACCTCCCCAGATTGTGTTAGAGGCCCAATGCTCTTGGCCACAGGATTTTGGGACATCATCATCCCCCTATGGAAGCTCTGAGGTAAGGTACATGATGTCCTTAGAGGCACCTCTTCTTCTTGGTGACTCCAGAGACTCAGTGACAAACTTGGGATTTGGGATCCCAAGAGCCATCTGGAGATGTCTCAGAAGAGGTAAATCCTCCCTACAAACAAAGAGCAAGGTCTGAGGGCTCAAACAACATTAAAATTTGATATTTTTCAACAGCATGTAGGTTTAGGGCTAGAGGGAATGGCAGGGATGAGGGTGAGAGGGTGTGAGGGTGTGAGGTCCTGGCACAAGCTGCCATGAGAGGTTGTGGCTGCCCCTGGATCCCTGGCAGTGCCCAAGGCCAGGCTGGACATTGGGGCTGGGAGCAGCCTGGGACAGTGGGAGGTGTCCCTGCCCATGGCAAGGGGTGGAAAAAGAGGATCTTTACAGCCCCTTCCAGCTCCAGCTATTCTGTTACTGTACCATCAGCTGCAGGATCAACTCTCTTCTCTGTATTCATGGGCCCTCACTCAGGCCACAAGCATCACTCAGAAACAACATCTGCAGGGAATTTAGCCAAAAAAACAACGACTGGGCTGCTCTGGCTCTGCCAAGTAGGACAACGTGTTTCTCCTCTTCATTTCCCTGCTGCTGAAAAGCAGCACAGGTGCAGCTCCATGAGCCCACAGCCTGCAGGGCTGGGGCTCTTTCTCGCCTCCCCCAGTCCGTGGTGACCAGCAATGCCATGGGAGGATGGGATTTAATCTCTCCTGGTCCTCATGCTGATCCCTGAATTTAATTTGGAAGCAGAGCTTTAGTGGGTAGGTCTGGACTGGGATGGCTGATTGTGCAGCACTCTCTGGATGGGGAATTACAGCGGAGCACGGACATCTCTGGTGTCCCCATCCGTCCCACCTGCAGCTGGCCGGCTGCAGCCGCGATGTGCGTCCAACAGAGGGACTGGCAGCATTTCCATTGGCACCTTCCCCGGGAACCTCGCTCCCACCACAAATCATTTCCACTTCTCCTTAGAAAAAAACCCACAAAATGACTTGAACATTTTTCATGTCAGAGCTAATTCTGCAGCTCTTCCCTTTGGCAAACATCCTCTGTTTCTGCAGAAATTCAGTGTTTTAATAACCGAAGCAAGATGCCTCCACCCCATCAGCATTTTAGCACCGTTTACTTGGAGATAACGTATGGTAAATTGATTTTTCTGATTTCAACATCCCCTCGCAGCAGTTGAACATCAGTTGCAGGATTTTACTTCTGCTGTGTCTGCAGTCACAGTGTGATGGGGACCCTGGGTCCCATCTGCAGGTCTCTCCTCCAAACCTCCAGTGCTACCCCAGGCTCTGGTCTATCATGGAGTCATGGAATGGTTTGGACTGGAAGGGACTTTAAAGTCCAAGCCCTGTCCATCCTGTCCTGGGGGCTACAGAGGCTGTAAGACCTTTTCTCTGGGAATGTGGATAAATCCCTTCATCTGCTCTTCCCTCAGCATTTGGTGTCTGTGGCTGTCGGAGGGAGCTCAGTTTTGTTGTGGGCACAGCCAGCACCCCCCAGAACCATACCCACACCGAGAGATGGGCTAGAAATGAGGGTCAGCCAAAATTTCTCCCAGCTTTAGTGCTTCTCCTGCTCCAGAATCTCCTCACCATAACTTTAGGATGATTTCCAGGCTTTCGTGGAGCCAGTTGTTACATCCCAGAGCAAGGCTGCTCCAGCCAGCCCCGTGCCGATCTGAGCAGCACGTGCTGTCCTGGTGCAGAGCCTGGGGCAGCCCCACTGGGCACTCCTGAGATCTCCTTCACACCAGGACCCCCTGGAGCCCCGCAGCTCCTGTCACCCCATCACCGTGTGGCCGTGGACTGGCCCCATCAGCCTCCCTGGTGCTGACCTCTGCAGAGCAGCTGCTTGCCAGGAGCCAGGGAAAACACCCCAGACTGCGAGCAGGGAAAACACCTCAGACCGTGAGCAGGGAAAACACCCCAGACTGCGAGCAGGGAAAACACCTCAGACTGTGAGCAGGGAAAACACCCCAGACTGCGAGCAGGGAAAACACCCCAGACTGCGAGCAGGGAAAACACCTCAGACCGTGAGCAGGGAAAACACCTCAGACCGTGAGCAGGGAAAACACCCCAGACTGTGAGCAGGGAAAACACCTCAGACCCGCCAGGCTGTCACAGCACAGTTCAGGTTCAGCTGGCCAGAACCTTCACAGGAATTACCCTTTGCTCAGCAAAACCCCATTCTGGGTGCTGTCAGGAGGAAAAAGGCTTTGAGGAGAGTCTGAGTCCATCCCTAACCCTCAGGTTTTGCTCCTCCTCTGCAGCCTCAGCTGCTCCATGCATGCATGGAGGAAAACATGAATTTTGGCAGGAAGAAGTGTTATGTGTTCAGCCATTAATTCACTGTAAGAACTGTCTTGAATTTCACTCATTATTTTCATATAAATTTTATATACATTTGTTTTCAGGATTATTTTTTCCCTCACAGAATGGCAAGAAAACATTCCGTTTGCCTCTAATCAATTTTCCTGTGATTTCTTTTATTTTTTTAAGTTGCCAGAAATAGCTCACAGATGTTCATGGCATGAACAGAAGTCTTCCTGGCTAGCATGAACCATCACCCTGCCTTCTCCTCCATCTCCCTTCCTCCTTTGCTCAGCACAAGGGTGCAGCACCAGCCTTTCCCAGTTATTTCCACTCAGTGACATCTTGGCATCAGTGGCTCCACAGGCCCATAACTGCAGGTGCAATTATTCCCATCCCTGCTATACCTTGCAGTGCCTCCCTCTTCCTGTGCTGGCACCAGCTTTGAGCCAAATCCACCCCAAACTGCTCCCAAACCTTTGCATGTTTCACCCTCAGGCAACACAAACAGCCCCAGGACTCGGGTGGGGACTCCTGTCTCCTTCCCTGGTGACACTGACATCTTCCCATCTCAGCAGAGCTGTTTTTCACCTGTCACCCCTCTTTGTTGGAAGACACCAGATTGGAGCTGGGTTTGGAGCTGTCCTCTCTGCTCTCTGGGACCAGGGACAAGACCTGAGTGAACAACTGGAGCTCTGTCAGGGAGAGCTGGGATGGATCTCACGGAAAGGTTCTTCCCCAGAGGGTGCTGGGCACTGCCCAGGCTCCCCAGGGAATGGTCCCGGCCCCGAGGCTGCCAGAGCTCCAGGAGCGTTTGGGCAGCGCTGCCAGGGGTGCCCAGGGTGGGGTGTTGGGGGGTCTGGGCAGGGCCAGGAGCTGGATCCATGATCCCTGTGGGTCCCTCCCAGCTGAGGATACTCTGGGATTCTGTGATTCCAGCCAAGCACGGCTCATCTGAGCTGCCCCACTCCTCCAACCCCCACAAAACAACCCTCCATTTCTTCCAGCTGCCCTTAGAGCACAGGAGCAGGGAGCTCAGCAGCATCCTGGTCGTGCTGGCATGGCAGACAGGAGCGAGGGGGTGAGGAAAATGCGTGTGTGCTTTATTCATGGATATGTTTGAATATTGACATGTACAGAAAAGTAAAGTACAAGTTTGACCCCAGTATGGGCTGGCGTCCACCACCCTCCCCTCGTGCAGGTGCACACACGGGGCTCCTGCTCCAGCACCACCTCCCAGCCCTGGGTGTCCCTGCAGCTCCTGCTCCCACCTGGACAATGCTGTACATGACGACATGACACATATAAGTACATACACAATATTTCACAGGCTCTCAGGGCTGCCAAACCACTGGGAATGGTGCTGTGCAGCCAAAAAATAGAGTTCAGTGGCTACAGAAAGTCTGGCTGGTTCTTTAACTGTGTTTTTTTACTTTCTTTTTCCCATGATTCTTCTTTGTGCTTATGGAAGTCCTCAGGAATGGAGTAATTCCTAAAAAAAATGTCTCCCTTTCTGCCTCTTGGCACGCTCAGTTCTTTGCCTTTACAAACAGCTGCTATGACTTCTGTGTTAAACAAGAGACTTAAAAATGAAGATCCATGGTTCACTTCACAGAATTCAGCAGAGATGAAATTTCATCCAAAAAAATTACTGACTTTCCACAAGGAAAAAGCAGTGGCCTATGCACACATGTTGGTGAGTGGGAGGAGAGCAATCATGTTTGCTTCCTCCATAAGAAAGGTTCAAAAGTCATCCTTTTTTGCAAAGTTTGATTCATGAACAGGCTTGGAGGGAGAATCAACATTAAATATTGTTGAATAGGGTGACATAATCAGAAAAAAGCCATGAAAGTTTGGGGATAATTTTTTTTTTTTTTGTTAATTCCCACCCCCCAACTCCTTCCTATTGGGTGGGAGTCTCCTTGCTCTGTGCCTCCTTCGCTTCATTCCAAAGCACCCCTGAATGATGGGGAACCCCCAGGAGGGCAGGACCTGGCCTGGGACAGGGCTTGAAGGATGGGACACGGGAGCTGAGGGTCTTGGGCTCTGATGCACAGAGACAACTGACACCTGCAGAGTCTGTAAAGCAAAATACCCCTGGAAATGTCCAAGGCCAGGCTGGATGGGGCTTGGAAAAACCTGGGATAGTGGAAGGTGTCCCTGCCCATAGCAGGGGCTGGAATGAGATGAGCTTTAACCCAAGCCATCTCATGATTGTATGATATAAATCCAGGGGAGATGATGATGTCTCTCACTGAAATTGTTAAAACAGGTGCTGATGAGGGACATGGTACTGGGACGAGGTAACCTCTGGAGGTTTTCTCCATCCCATCCAGTCCTTAGGAGGATTCCCCACACCTCTTTTTTATAGCACAGCAATCTGAAGGGAGAGGTGAGGTGGCATCCTGACCACACAGAAAAGCTCCTTCTCTGCTGAATGAGAAGGAGATGGCAAAGTGACACTTCAGCATCACTGACATGTAAGAGACACAGGAGTGGGTGCTCCTGGAAAGCAGCTGACACCTGTATCCCCATCCTGTGCAGACTCTCAGCCTGTGCACGGTTAACAGCTGGTGCAGACCGGATTGATGGGGCCAGATGTGTGGAAAAGCAGGGCATGACTACAGGACCCGGAAGGAAAGGGGCAGAAGAACGCAGTTCCCAGCACGACCTCGTGGTGTTGAGGTGGTTCCTTGCCTTTGCAGGGCTGAGCAGTCTGGGTTCCATCCCCCTCCCACCCGCAGCTCAGAGGAGACAAGTTCTGCAGGGTTGCAGGCAGTACCTGTGTCACTTGGCCTCTCAGAAGACACAAATGTCCTGGATGGAGGGGAGATGCTCACAGCAGCTCTGTGCTCACACAGGGCTCTTTGAAAGGACCTTCCTGCCTGTAGCTCTCCCTCCTTGTCTGCTTTCCTGATCTGAGTGAGCCCCTTGGCCACGGAGTCCTCACAGGCAGCTTTTAGCCAGGGGTGTGACTTGTCACCCTGCACACAGACCCTGGACCTTGATGTGTCCTTCACACAACCTTGGATTAGGAAAACCTGGTGCTGCAGCCCTGAGAACCTCAAGGAGCAGCACTTTGAACAGGATGCAGCAGGAGCATTTCTGTTCTTGTCAGACACATCCACAGGTGTTCAACTGAACGCTGAGAGACTTCTTGCTGGAACAAAAGCCATGGAAGTTGCTGCAGTTTCTCAGCAAAATCTGAAGCAATAAACAATGGGAGAGGTTTTGCAGGAAATGGGAATAAAAAGCAATGGACTTTGCTGTGTCAGATGTTTCCTAAGCCCTTCCATGCATTCAAATGCCAAGGCATGAATGATATTTATTGGAGGAGCACAAACCAAGGAATAAATGGACTGCTGCAAAGGCCAGGCCCAAACACACTCAGGGGGATTCTGGGGCTATTGCTCTTCCTCCCATGGCACTCAGCCTGGGTAAGCTTTAATCCTGGGAAACCTTCTCCCTTTGCCTTACCTGCCTTAACGTAGGAAAGGGGTTCAGCCCACCAAGAGGCCACTGGCACTCCTCAGCTCACCCCTTCGAGGAAAGACCCTGGCATGCTCAGGTAGTCCACGGTCCCACATCTGCCTTCCTGTGCCCCAAGGCACCAGAGAGACGTTTGTCCTCACCTTCCTGCCCTGGGCTCTGGCTGCAGCCCAGTAGAAAGGGTCACCTCAGCAGCCTTTACTTGAATGACACCTTGACTGAAAAAACAAAGCCTGGCAAGAGGCAAAGCCCTTCACCTGCTCACCTGGGCACAGGTGGACGCCTCAGCCAGCTCTTCAAGGAGGGTAAACTGTAACAATCCAGTCCCTACCCATGATACAATTCATGACTTGGCCTTTCTTGGCTGGATATTTTTGTCTTCAGGCTGGTATCCAGCAAACCTCTCCTACCCTGTCTGTGCCTAGGAAAATGAATGGAATCCCTCGGCTGAAGACATTCTGCCTGTGAGACCAGGGGATGAACAGGTAGCATGTGAGAGTGGGATGTGTTGGGCTCACATCCAATCCTGCCCACAGGCTCACAGAAGAAAGGAGAAAGGGTAGCCTGGAGGGGGACAATATTGGTCTCTGGTTGTTTGGATGTGACAAAAAATGCCCCAAACACTGTACAGGACCAGCAGATGGAGATGTTTGGGTTGGGACACAAAAAATTCAGCCGTAAACAAAATGCAACACACGTGTTTCTCCCGAATGCCATCAATACAGGACACAGTTTCCCCAGGAAGGAGGGCCCGAGGGGCAGGTGACAGCTGGGACACGGATGCTGGTTGCACTCTGGCCATGGTTGTGAGAGGGTGGACAATCCCTGCCAGGCAGCTCAGAGTGTGGTTACTTGGTCCTCCCCAGAGGTGCTTTAGGTTCCTCCTCAGTGAACAAAACCAACCACCTTCTCACCAGTGCTCTGGTTTCCTCAGTCTGAAGGAACTGATGGATTGTCCTTCAGGTCCTGAGCAACCCTGGAGACAGTCTGAATTCCACATCGCTTGGCATGTCCTGCCAAGAGCCAGTGTGAGTCAGGGCTTCAGGAAACCTCCTGACAGGTCATCCATTCATCCATCCATCAAAAGTCTTTCCCCTCTTGGCTGGGGCAGGAAAAAGCATTTCCTTTGCAGCTCTCATTTCTTGGATCAACTCTCTCCTTCATCTTTTCCAAGGGAATTGTCCATGGCTCCAACCCTATCCATAGGGAGCTGGAGAATCAACAACCAAGCTGTGGTGTGGAAAGGTGGCCAGGACCAAGAATGAGCTGGTTGTCAACAATGCTGATCATATAAAATCAAATAAACTGGCAGACAGACGAGGAAGAGGAAGGGATGCCCAAACACTCACCTCACCTTCCCATTCCCTCCCTTCTCCCTGCCCTCCTCCTGAAAAAGTTACTGGTCTGGTTGTTCAGTAAAGAAACGAACACAAATTGAGTCTCTGCCTGGTGTGTGCCTGCCCTGCCTCACATCACAGGGAGGCTCAGCACAGCAGGAGCGAGGAGAAGCCACATCTGCAGCACAGAGGCTGCCCAGCAGGAAGGGGCTGCTGGGCTGGACGTCCCTGAGGACAAACGAGTGGAGCCACGCAGGAGCCTCTCCTCTCCAGCCACCTGGAAGAGAAAGGAGACAGCATGGGCTGACAGGTGTGGCTGACCATGGAATCATGAAATGGTTTAGGTTGGAAGAGACCATAAAGACCAACCCCTGCCATGGGCAGGGACACCTTCCACAGAGCAGGTTGCTCCCAGCCCCGTCCAACCTGGCCTGGAACAGCTTCCCAGGACAGCCACAGCTTCTCTGGATGACCTGTGCCGGGGCCTCACCACCCTCACAGCCAAGAATTCCTTCCCAATATCCCATCCAGCCCTGCCCTCTGGCAGTGGGAAGCCATTCCCTGTGTCCTGTCATTCCAGGCCCTTGTCCAAAGTCCCTCTCCAGCTCTCTTGGAACCCCTTTAGGCACTGGAAGGCCAAAATTAGGTCACCCTGAAGCTTCTCTTCTCCAGGCTGAACAATCCCAATTCTCTGGTTTCATGCATAGGAGAGGAGCTCTGTCTCTCTAGTCAGATTGGGGGCCCTCCTCGGTGCCTCAGAGGATTTGGGGCCAGGGGCTGTGCAGCCCCGGTGTGTGCGTGCAGAGGGGCCAGGGCTGATTTCAGCACCCAGACTCTGGCCTGGAGGTCAGCGCTGCTCTTCAGGAGATGGTGGTGAAGGTGGTGTCACAGCAGAGTCACGTGTGGGCACAGCACCGGTCTGGACACTGCTTGAGGTGTCAGTGACACCACTGAGTGAGGGGGGTGCCTGGATGCCCACTCAGGTCAGTGGTGATCCATGGACCTTACGGAGCCACTGCTGGCCACTGGCTTGGCCTGGTGGCCTTAAAGGTGGAGATTCCTCTGGGTGTTGAAGGTAACTCCATGGTGCTGGGAGACACTTCAACAGCCTTCCCCCTCACATCCAGAGGTGCCAACCTCGTTAAACACTGAATGGGATCTGGATGTGAAGCTGAGTCCAAGGTCAAACCCAAATCTCTGGTTTCTCTTGCAGTGTCAGCAGGGATCCCACCCCAGCAGCACTCACACCTCAGTGGAGGGATGTGCAGCTGCCACGAGGAGGCTGGAGATGTGGTAGGGCCATTCCTTGCTGCAGCTGCTTTTCCCAGCTTCCCACTTGCTGTTGGGAATGCTGTCCTGGCCACAGGTGGTTCACAGCTTCTCCATCACTGCCAGGATGAAGTTCTCAGGGCTAGACCTGGACCTCTGGCCACTTCTTGGATTTCTCTGAGGTCTGGGGAGCAGCAGCTTGAGGGGAATCCTCCAGATCTCTTGGGTGCCAAGCTTATGGCCCGGTGAAGGTGTCCCTGTGCTCTGCAGCAGTGCCACCAGTGCCCTGGAGAGCAGTGAGGGAACCTGAGGCCGCTTTTCTCCACCTACCAACCTGCTGCTCCTGCTCTGTGAAAACAGGGTGGAGAGAGGTGAATCAGGTCACCTCTCTCCCAGCAAAATAAAACAGTGATAAGCCTTAAAATAACCGGCATTTGGAAGCTCTCTGAAGGTATCAGCCAGCCCAGTGCAAAGCCCACACTCAGTCCTTGGAGTCTAGTTAAAACTGACAGCTTCTGTAGCCTGAATGTTCCACAAATCAGGGTCACTGTTAATTATTCAATAGTAAAATAATTGAATCTGAAAATTACTCTGGTGGGTGGCAAGCTAAGGTCATTTTGTTTTATTTAACAGTAAAATATTGAATGTCTATCACAGCCATCATCAGTAAATGAACCTGTTACTTGTTTTAAAATTATTTCAATTTAATATTATTTTGATAGTAATAATTTGCTGATGAACAGAACCTTTCCTTTCAAATTTTCCAATGCTTCACAGACCTTAGTTAAACCTCTGCATTATGACCTCTAGAATCCTCATCCAACAAGGGAGGAACCTGTGTCCTGGGAAGTTGAAATGCTTGTCTGAAGCTGTGCTGATGCTCTGAAGGAGGGCGAGGAGCCAAGCCAGTGGTCCTGTCTGAAAACCCCAGGGATTTCCCAGTACTTCTAAATGAACAAGGGAAGGGAAGGTTTCGGGAAGGTTTCGGGAAGGCAAGGCAAGGCAAGGCAGGGGTGGATCAGGCCTCGAGGAGGTGGAGGGAAGGTTGAATGTCTGCATGTGACTGAAAGGACAGAGGTGGAAGAAGGAGCTGAGGTAAGGAGGCTGCAGGAGACACAGAGAGGGCCGATCATCTCTCGGGGCCAGGCACGCCCTCGCCTACCTTGGTGGGCTGGAGGTGCTCAGAGCTGCTCTCTCTGAGGGTTGCCACAGCTCTGTTGGCGTTTCGCTCCTGCTTGTACATCTGTGTGGTGGGGGGGATGGACGGGGCCACGGCTGTGTTCAGGTGAGTCCCGTTGCCAAAGGCCTGGATGGCGTTTTCTTTGTGTGGGAAAGAGAGAGAAAAGGGTTGTCAGGGCAGGGGGAGGCTTCCCTTTCCCAGCCTCTTTCTCTGCATCACACAAATGGACGCCTGAGGCTCTTCAGAGCTCCTTTGTTGGTAACAGGGAGCCGGACGCCTACAGAGCGGAGAGGAGCCCATCCCCAGGAAGCCCCGGCAGCATGCAGCAGAGCCCGCAGACGCTTACGGAGACAGATGTTGTTGGTGAAGAGGTGCAGGAAGCTCTCACACTCTTCCTGCCGGTTGCCACTGGCGTTGCAGGTGCACCAGGGAGCGATGCTGGACGTGGAGTTGTCGATGTAGTTGGGGGTGATGGGGCTGCCTGCCGGGACCGACAGACAAATGTCACCACAGGGCTGCCACTTCAGGAGGGGTCAGTGACATCCCTGTGTGCTGCTCTCCTGGGATGCTCTGCCCCAGCCAAGCCCCTCCATGACAGCAGCAAAACCCTTCCAGTGCTGATGTCATGGCTCTGGTTTGCTCCCAGAGAGGAGAAGAGGAGCAGTCACAGCCCTCCTGGTCACACCAGCACCACCAAAGCCTTCAGTCAATTATAAAGTGCTCCCAGTCCAAGGAATGGGCAGTTTCTGAGAGTTCAGGTTCCCTAATGACATTCAGAGAATCATGGAATGGTTTGGGTTGGATGGGACATTAAAGTCCATCCAGTCCCACCCCCCACTATGGGCAAGGACACCTTCCACTATCCCAGGGTGCTCCAAGCCCTGTCCAACCTGGCCTTGGACTCTGCCAGGGATGGGGAAGACACAGTTTCTCTGGACAACCTGCGCCAGGGCCTCAGCACTCCCACAGCAAGGAATTCCTTCTCAATATCCCATCTAACCCTGCCCTCTGGCAGTGGGAAGCCATTCCCTGTGTCCTGTCCCTCCAGGTCCTTGTCCCAAGTCCCTCTCCAACTTTCTTGGAGCCATTTTAGGCCCTGCAAGGAGCTCTAAGGTGTTCTTGAAGCCTTTTATTCTCCAGGCTGAGCATTCAAAACCGTATGTGAACGTGTGTAAATCATGTTATTGAAAAAGCCAATCTCAATCTCCAGAAGGAAAGATTAAAACAGAATGAAATGTTGGCCCAAAAATGTCACTCTGTGTCATCCATCAGGATAGACCTGGTCCAAAGGCCATTGGCACTTCTCTTTGGACTCTTGTCTGTGCTTGTGCCAACTGCTGCCAGCTGGGCTCTGCAGTGTCTGAAACCCGAGTCTGACACCCTCTGAAGTCAGAAAAGTGTCAGCAGATGGTGATTTCCAGTGGCATCCCTGGTGGTGGCATCAGGGAATCCCTGGCAGAGCAGACACCCTGGGACAGCCCATCTCTTTCCACCGGAGAGAGAAGCTTGAACCTTGCAGCAGTCTGTGGTTTTTGTGCCTCCACTGCAGCCATCCCAAAGTTACCCCATACTCATGGCTCAGTCACATCTCTACGGGGGAAAGAACAGCACCAGGCTGGATGTGGTTTGGAGCAACCAGCCTGGTGTGGTGAAAGTGTCCCTGCCCATGGCAGGGGGTTGGATCAGATGGGCTTCGCGGGTCCCTTCCCGCCCAAACCATTCCATGAGACCTCAGCTCTCCACCTGCTGTCCCCACAGCAAGAGGAGACATTTCCCAGGCAGAGGAGGGAAGGGGCCGGGGCAGGGGCAGCCCTTACCGATGATGCCGGTGTAGGCCAGCAGGCAGGCGGCGTAGCTGTCCCTGCGGCAGCCGCTGGCGGCCTGGGGGGACGGCTGGCAGTTGAACTGGAACTCTGCGTAGCGCGACCTGATGGAGCCAGAGCACACAACGGGACATGTCACCACGGGTAACGGGGCAAAAGGGGTCTAACAGCACACCTGGGGTGCTCACAGGAGGGAGCGCGTTTGCAAAATGCTGCTGTAGGTGTTGTTCAAAGAGTTTGAACAAAGGTCCTTTTACAAGCCCCTGCACACCCCAACAAACCGGGGAGGAGGTTTTGAACAGGTTCTGCAGTTCGTGTTTTACAGGCTTCCTTCAGGACTGCAAGAAAGGTCCAGTCTTGGAAGAAATGTTTGTTTTCTGTTGTGTGAGGTTGGCTTTGGGGAGAAGAGCTGTTACCAGGAAGGAAATCAGTCCATGTGGTCATTTTCTATCTTTTGGGTAACAACTTTGCCTAAAGACCCCAACCATCCTTTTTAGTCTGATTTGATCAAACAGAGAATTGATCTGGTCCAGTTTCTCTCTCTAAAGACTCTAAATATAGCTGAGAGCATCTCAGATCAAGGGAGATGTCCAAAGCTTCAGATATGAAATGTTCTACCCACCAGCAGGGCCTCTGCTGCAGATGCCCATTCTCTGGAGAAGGACTCTGTGGAGCAGGCAAATCATTCTGCCAACCAGTTACCTGCCACATGATTCTTTAGGCATGAGTCAGCTCCTGGCACATGGTGGTGTTTGGAGATCACAGGATACCTGAGACACCAGCACAGGGCTTTCAGGCAGGATGTAGTCACAGCTGGAGATCCAGATCCATCCCAACATTCACTCTGTGGCCAGGTAGGAAGGGATTTCACATGGCATTTGAGCTGCTCAGGAAACTCAAGCAAGCACCAGCTCTGACAGCACTTGAAGGAAGGGTTCTTTATGTGACAACCTGCACTGTCTGAGCTATCAACTGAGAACCTCACATGTTTACCCTGCCTGGGCAATCTCAGGAAAACCGAGCATGTTGCTCCTCACAGACATCCTCTCTCTTCCAGACACATTGCTCTTGCTCCTGGTCAGTGTCAGCATTCCAATTTGCACTTTCCAGCCCACATCTCCCCTACACCCCAGTCTTCTTTTTTTTCTCATCTTTGTTCCCATATTTGCCCCATACCAACCCTTTTCTCCTTTATCACGGACAGGCAAAATCTTCTTTCCCAAAACTTGCTGCATTGTTTAGAGACTTAGAGAATGGAGATACTGACTGCAGGTTTTACATAATCCATATTAGCAGAACCCACCCCTCCAAGCGGGAAGTTCAAAGGGTTAGAGCTGTGCAGGAGCTGCAGTGCAGACAGGGTGAGACTGGGACTGTTTCACTCCATTTCTTTATGATTTATTCCTGGCTCTCCTCGTGGATTCTGCACTGCTGGCTTTGACCAGGTCACATGTCAACCTCTCGCTCCCTCTGTGTCTCTAGAGGATATTTTATATTATATATTCAGAGACCAAGGGACCAGATAATTAACAGCTGTGCTGCTTGCAGGAAATAGTTTCCAGTCTCCTGGGGAGCAACACTCCCCCCTTTGAACCTCTTCCTCCCCGCTGGGCCCTCTTGTCATGTTAGAGAGAGGGCAGTACCCATCCATTTTGGATTCCCTGGGTAGCCAGTAGACAACATCTGAGCAGGGCCTGCTCAGCCCAGGGGCTTTGCATCTTTCAGAGTCTACTTCTGCATAGTCCAGTTGTTCTCTCACCTCTGTGTTTCTGGGGTGCAGAGTGCTGAGGGTATTTGTACTTCTGTGCTTCCAAGAGGATGCTGCTGCTCTCACCCCGCTTTGCAAAAATACATAATATTTTTATTGTAATTAAAAGATGATGTGCTGGTAGGGGATAGCTGCTGGAAGTTTAGCTCAGGCAAGTCCCAAACCCCACAGCAATTAGAGACTGGGACAATAGACGGAGGTGTGTCCTACACTTGTTCTTGTGCTCTTCCCCAGGTGCCTGCTCAGGGCCCAGCTGCACACAGGGCGCTGGGCTGGGGCCCCTGGGGTGCTGTTATTGTCAAACATCTCTCACTGCCAGGTGGGCTCTGCTCCCAAGAGCTCTGTGGGGATTCACCTTCTGGAATATCAAAGACTTTTTGAGAAACAGCGGGGTTGAAAATAGCACAGATGGAGGAAAAGCACTGAAGGGGCTCTGCTGTGAGTGTGCACAAGGACTGAGTCTCTGTGTGTGTGTGACAGGGGCTGGATGGAAACAGAGGAGTAAACCAGGCTGGCCACAGACTGTGCGATGGATCTGGAATGACCCTGGGACTCTGAGACTCCTGTTACAATCACCAAAACATAGAATCACAGAATTACAGAATTATTTGGGTTGGAAGAGACCTAAAAATCATCTTGTTCCACCCCCTGCCATGGGCAGGGACACCTTCCACCATCTCAGGGGGCTCCAAGTGCTGTCCAGCCTGGCCTTGGGCACTGCCAGGGATCCAGGGGCAGCCACAGCTGCTCTGGGCACCCTGTGCCAGGGCCTGCCCACCCTCACAGACAGGAATTCCTTCCCAACATCCCATCTAAATCTACCCTCCAGTTCCAAGCCATTTGCCCTTGTCCTGTCACTTGTTGCTCTTGACCAAAATCCCTCTCCTGCTCTCCTGTGGGCTCCTTTTAGGCACAGGAAGGTGCTGCAAGGTCTCTCCAACACTCAGCCTTGCAGCAGAAGGGTGTGTTTTATACATAAATAGATCCATTTTTCTAATTAAACAAGCAAGCAAACAAACATGGTTTTAAAGCCTTCACAAGAGCCTGTGGCTGCCAGGATACCCTGGCTGCTCCTTGAGGATGCTCTGGGCTGGGGAAGAGGGACAGTGAGGCACATGGATTGGTGGAAGTGGCTGTAAGGACCCCTCCCCTATATTCCTGCTGAGCCTGCACCTTCCTGAAGCTGTTCCCACAGCAGGTCTTTCTCTAGGACCAGAGCCAGAAATCCATAGAAAATCTCCAAAAAGCTTTGGCATGATCAACTCTTCTGTCCATGAACACGTTCTGTGGGACAAAAGGACATGGGACGGGGATGCTGGGGCAGTGTCAGTGGGTTGTGGTGGGACAGTGCAGCCGGGGGGACCCTGCAGGGGAGCATTACCTGCAGGGGAGCATTACCTGCAGGGGAACATTAACAGGTGAGCATTACCTGCAGGGGACCTACAGGTGAGCATTACCTCCAGGTGAGCATTACCTGCAGATGAGCATTACCTACAGGTGAGCATTACCTGCAGGGGAGCATTACCTACAGGTGAGCATTACCTGCAGGGGAGCATTACCTACAGGGGAGCATTACCTGCAGGGGAGCATTACCTGCAGGGGAGCATTACCTGCAGGTGAGCATTACCTGCAGGGGACCTACAGGTGAGCATTACCAGCAGGGGAACATTACCTGCAGGGGAGCATTACCCGCAGGGGAGCATTACCTGCAGGGGAGCATTACCTGCAGGGGACCTGCAGGGGAACATTACCTGCAGGGGAGCATTACCTGCAGACGTAGTTTTCCCGGCAGGAATCCAGGGGCGCCAGGCAGTTGGGCTTTTCCTTGGACTCGTAGGAGCAGGCAGGGACGATGGTCTGGCGGCGGCGCTCGGCGCAGGCTGTGTCGTCGCAGGGGCAGAAGAGCAGCTCGTGGGTGTACTCGGGGGGCACGCGGTCGAAGAACTTGCGCAGGGCCTTGTGGCACTTGGAGCGGTGGCAGGTGTCGGCGCGGGCCAGGCGCCGGATGCAGAAGGACACGTACTCCGTCCGCAGCCGCTGGCACACGTCGTCCACGTTGCAGGCTTTGGCGGCGTCCAGGCACCGGTTCACCTGCGTCACCTCGTTCTCAGAGCCTGCGGGTGCGGCACACCGTGAGCTGCTCTCACGCTGACCTCCCTGCTGCCAGCACCGCCCCCGAGGCTTTCATCCCACCCTGCTCCCATCCTCGGAGAGCCCACACCCGCCCCAGGAAGGCAGCAGCCAGGGTCAGGTGTAGGTTTGCTCTCCGTGTCCTGCTAGGACCAAATCCCCTTTCTGTACTCATTTTCTCCCAGGTGCCACAGTCACACAGACCTCACCCCTCAGAGCTCACTTCAGCAAGCTTGTATATCTAATAAAATGAATTTTGCTTTAATGTGGGCACCTGGTGACACTTTACTAATGCAAATTAACCAGCCTGAGGCCTGGAAGACAGCAGGCATTAGAAAGTGCATCTGCCTATGGCCATGAGCGGATCCACTCGAGCGTTGGGATCTCCATTTAGGGACCTTCTGTCTCCACAAGTAGCTCAAGATCAAAGACTGAGTCAGTGGCAAGGCTGGTCTCTGATACAGGCGTGGTCTGCACTGATTCCTGGCCCCTCGGTGCCCCTGGCAGTGACTTTCTTTCAGCCCCCAGAGGGTCCTGTCTGGCTCTGGCAGCAGCTCTCCTCGTTCACCCCAGGATGTGCCCAGCCAAGAGAGACCTGTCTGGGTTGCAGTGTGCCCCATCCAGACCAGCCCACCCCAGTACCCCACACCCTAAGGGGTGGCAGTGCCTTCACAGGGTGGGCTCAGAGGCACCATCCAGCCTCGTGCCCCTGGGACCTGCTGCTGCCTTTGGGTGAGAGCACGAGGGCCTCTCCCCACACCCTCTGCAGGGTCACCCTGCACTGACTTCAGCAAAACCACTCTGCATTTCCACCCTCCTAAACAGGAGGAGAAAGAATGTCTCAGTCTGGGTGGGAGAGAAGAGCTGTGGGATGTAGGGAAGGTGGAGGAAACTTGCAGCAAGGGGAAAGGTCAGGAAAATAAAGCAAAAACTGAAGTGATGGATGAGAAAAAACAGCATCTTCAGGGGGAAAGGAAGGATCTCATGAGTTTATATGCCACCAGCATTGTCTGTAAATGTGGGGAAAAGGAAGAGGGAATGGTATTTGTCTAACAGTGGTTGTAGGGCTCCTTCAGAGGTGGATGGGGGTCTGTTTCATAGAGGGGAAAAATGCTACAGAGTCCCTGGCAGTAGTCAGTGGAAACACCAGACTGTGTCTGATCAAACACGTAAGACAAGGGTCCTCCAAACTTGAGAGAAAAAATGCATTTGAAGCTGGTTTTCACCTCTCTGAATTAAAATCATGACCTGCAGCACACCAGGACTTTCTCCTCAGTAGTGAAAGATTTCTCCACTGAGGAAAAATCCCCAGAATGATAAATTCCCAATGCAGAGTCAAGCCCTATCTTTGACTGGGAGTTAAAACCAGCCAGTCATTGCTGGCAAGTATTAAACATTGACAGTCTCCCTGAGCACTTCAGAGCTGGCTGCCCTCCTTTATATCCCTGACTTTATCAGATGCTCCTTCTCCCAGGAATTATTTTTCCCTTCCTGTTGCCCCCACTGCTTACAGTGAGCTGGAATTGAAATTCCAAGTTTTTCAGTTATTTTATGATGGGTGAAAGTTTTGCTTGGTGCATTCCCATCACTAAATACTTCCTTTTAAAAGTGCCCAGAGATGGATATTGTCAGAGCATTGGTTTATGCTGGGGAGCTGCCAGCTAACGTATAGGAAACAGTTACTTGGAAGGGTTTCATTACCCATTCAGCCAATAAATCACAGGGAACACGCTGGATTTTCTCCTCTTCCCACGCAAAACCAGCGGATGTGCTTTTAAAATCACTGCTGCAATTAGAGTGGAGGGATATGGTTCCATTTGTGCAGTTTTAATAGTGGCCATATATTGTTTATGCAAAATTTGGTTTAATGTACCTGTTGCTTTCACTTGGCTTATGGTCACAGAGGTGTCTGATGTTTCAACAAGTTCTTGGGATTTCTTTTTGGTAGGTTTGAAAGGGGGTCCTTTGTCAGTGTTGACCACATGACCCTGGACACTGGACAGGCAGAGGGCAGCAGGTCGTAAGTTGTGTTATAGAAGATTTTGATTAGCATAAATAGAGACAAAAAAGGTTATAAAATTTTGTGTCCCTAAGTGGCTGCCAAGTCCTCTGAAGAATCCCTGCTGATCTCGGCCCACTTGCTTCGCTGCACAACCTATTTCAATTGGCTTTAAAAACCTGAGAGTGTGTTAACCATGCACAAAAATCCCCGTCCCTAGATTTCCCCATGCTCTGAAGCTTTCTGGGACTCAGCAGAAGGGGAAAAACTCCAGTAAAGAAAACCATGACCCAGCAAACAAAATTCCCTGCCCACGTGCCAATCTGCCACTGCAGGTGGAGTCAGTAAGAGCGAGGTCAGGGAGCACCTCCCATCCCCTCTGCTCAGCTGCCCAGGGCTGGTGGGTTAATCTGCTCCTGGCCATTCTCACCCAACAAGTCCTGGCCATGGTGGGGACTGCAGACATTCACCAGCTGCAGGGACATGCTGCTCCTTCCTCGCTCGGGTGCACTCCAGCTGTGGATTCACCCCAGAGCAAGACGTGCATTTGGAAAAGCTGTTTGGGCACATCTGCCAGAGACACGGGAGAAGCACATTACCTGCTCCCAGACACATAGTTTGGTAAAAACCCACTTTTGGTAAAGCTTCCCCACGGCTGTGGTGCACAGGCTGGTTGTGGTGGCAGCTGTGCCCCTGGTGATGGACAGGTCACTGGCGGCCACACTGACCTTTGAACTGCTGAGCCCTCGAGGAGTTAAAAGGTGTCAGGGTGTCAGGCAGCTCTGCTCAGTTGTTAACAGGATTAGGATGTACAGAAGAACATGGCTCTGGGTCCTGGGGCTGCCCTCAGGGTAGGTGGTTAAAGGCTGTGGCTGGGATCAATACACAGGTTGAGTTATTGACCTTTCCCCCTGCGGAGTTTGATCCCATGACTGCTGTGGAAGAATTTTCTCAAACCTAACAACACCCAGGCAGCTCCTGTCTGATGAGGAGTTTGTGTGGAACAGATCATCCACCTGCGCTGGAGAATGAGTCTGCCTGGGATGGGTCATTGGAAGGGGTCTTTGTACCACATCTTTAAGTCCCAGTCCTTCATGGCAGCACTGACATCAAACATCCAAAGGACAAAAATCACGAGTGGTTTTTCCCAGAACGTGTAACAGTTTAGCACAGGAATCAGAGGCAACTCCTTGGAAAAACAACGGCTATACCTGATCCCTGCAATGCTCACATGGAAGCTCAAAGGATTTCCCTGTCTGCAGCTGACCCCACAGCCCGTTCCCCCTGTCCCCAGCCCGGGAGGGGCAGGAGCAGAGTCCCAGCCACCCACCTGCAGTGATGGATGCCAGCCGGACGTAATCAAAGCCCCTGATGAACGGCTCGTAAGGGGAACTCTCCAGCACATTCATGCCTGGGGAGAGGAGAGAAACTGGTGAGAAGGCAGATGAGGCTCCTGAGGGATGGCTGAGATGCACAAGGTTCAACTTCTGCAGTGAAGGACTGTTTGGTGGGTCCAAGGGGACTGTGCTGTAAAGGCCACCAGTAAATGGATACTCAGAGTCATGGGAACAGGTGTGGACACAGCCTTGGAGATTGGAATAGAATGTAACTGGCTTTTAAAAATATATCTTGGTTTTGGAGTCGGGCGGCCTGTCAGGGAACTGTTGAGTTGCAGCTCTGCAGCTCAAGCCCTGCGGCACTCTGCAGGCGTTGCCAGAGAGGACACGAGGCTGTTCCACAGGCTCCTGCTCACAGGCAGAGCTCAAAACACCAGCTCCCTACACACTCAGGGCTTCCATCACCATTATTGCTCTTTCCTCTAAGTCCCTCCCTGGCTCAAAGGTCCTCAACTCTTTTGAGGACACAGACAGGGCAGTGCACGGGGTTATGTGTGTGACAACACATTCCTTATTTACTGTCATCTCTCCCTTTCTCCTTAACAACAGACTTTTCTTAGCATAGAGCTAATGACCCACAGCTCCTGCAGAAACTTCCTTTCTTTGTTTTTAAGTTTCTGGGAAGCTGATTTTATTCAACTGATGCTTCCCTTTCATCTGTGCATTGGTCTGTAATGCCCCATCATCCTGATGGATACCACGGAATATTATTGGAGCAAACAGCTCAGTATCTGTTGGTTTTTTTATTAGGCATTTAGATGGATGTGGACAGCAGCAGCAGAGGTACTGGCTGGGATAAAAGGACTATCCACCCTCACACTCCGGGCATGCGCTGACCTCTGGCTGTGGGCAGGAAGAAATGGCTCCCAGTGTCCACAGCCCTGTGCAATTACCACAGGTGCATCCCAGGGCGGCTTCACACCTTCATTGAAATACCTGGCATCGTTACTGATGGGAGAGGGGCCCATTTGTATTTTCCAGCATAGCAGTTTTATGTCCTGATGATAAAGCACCTTATCAGAGCACGGTTATCGGGTTGTCATCATGTTATTGTGTCTCTAAATGGGAAGGTGGCTAAACTCGGGTGTGCTCAGGAGAAGCTGACTAAATGATGTGCTTTGTAAATTCCCTGAGCACGCACTTCAACAACTGTTTTTGCAAGAGGGCTTCTAGGAAGCTTTCTGCAGCCTCCTGGGCATGTCTGATTTGGAAACAAAGCTCTGCACAGACCGTGTGGATTGCCTTCCCTTCTCAGTCAATTAAACACGTGTAAGGACTCTGAAACATGTGACTGCTACGAAATATATCCCCCTGGGGAAATTAAGGTAAGGAAATAAAAAATTTGGTGTGTGAATCTGCATTGCAAATGAGGTCAGTTGTTTGCAAAAGTGTGGGGCTCAGGACGTGAGAGTGGAGAAGTAGAGTTGTTGGCAGCCTCCAAGAACAGCCCTCTCCCAGTCATTCCCAAGGTGGAAGTCCCAAGCCACTGGGCAGGGAGTCCATCCAGCACCAAACTCCTATTCTGCATCTGGAGAGCCAGAGCTGGCCCCTGCCTGCTCTCAGCACCCCTTGCCAGCCTCTCTCTCCTATTCCTCCAGGTGGAAGGTGTCCCTGCCCATGGCAGGGGCTTGGAACTGGATGGTCTTTCAGGTCCCTTCCAACATAAACCCACCCTCTGTGTCCCAGAGCTGGAATCCCCACGACAGCACTGTCCCACACAGCCATGTCACAGATGAGCTCTTTCCAAAGGCTGAGCCGTGAAGCTCAGCTGGGAAGGACTCGTGATGCTGCCCACTGATGAAGGGAGGAGCTGGGGTGCCACCTCCTCCCCAGGCTCTGCTTCAATGGAAACAAATCCGGCACATCCTTACGGGAAAGACCAGATCCTGGAGGGTGCTGAGCTCCTGTGTTTCCCCAGCCTGTTCACAGCACCCTGCCCTGCACCCTGTGAGCTGTGGCACCTGAAAGCTCCCCAGGAACTTGATCAAGCAGCTTCCATCCTGGAATGCCTTGCACTGTAGTCTCCATCCTCTTTGTTTTGCTTGGCCTTTTGGCCTGTGGTCTCACCCCTGCACTTTTCCTTTCAGGTTTCAGCCAGCAGTGTTTTATTAATCTATTTCACAGCCCGTGGCTAGAAGGGTCTGTTTTATTCCACATTTTAATTTTCATGGTGCATAAAATACTCACCAGCCTGACAAGGAAGAGTTATGGCCACTGAGGTGCAATTTTATGGTGACTCTTAAAAAACGTCAAAATCCAAACTTATTGAATACTGGCTCTGGGAACACTTTAAGTTCCAACTTGATGTCACCAGCCCCAAATCTTCACTAACCCAAAGACACGGGTGCATTTGAGACATTCTAAGAGAGTGATGTTTTTTTGACGTTCATGCTGTTTTTCCTCAATGCCTGTGCTTTATGTCGTGTTTCTGTAAAATCTACAGTGTTCATGGTCTTGGTTAACATACACAGATGCAAAATATGCTGTGCACTTCTCCAGCAAAAGATCCCAATGTATATTGGATATGTCATAAAAGAGAGGTTGGGTTAAAAACGAAAGGAAGGAGGCATCTCAGGTTTTCAGGACTGCTTTCCCCAAAATGTCAGTACCACGGGGATCAGTATGATCATCCAACCTCCTGAGTTGGAAGGGACCCACAGGGATCATCCAGTCCCACCCTGTCCCTGCCCAGACCCCCCAACACCCCACCCTGGGCACCCCTGGCAGCGCTGCCCAAACGCTCCTGGAGCTCTGGCAGCCTCGGGGCTGTGCCCATTCCCTGGGGAGCCTGGGCAGTGCCCAGCACTCTCTGGGGGAAGAACCTTTCCTGAGATCCAACTCAACGCCCTCCGAGACAGCGTCATGCTGCTCCCTTGGGTCCTATCAGTACGCCTCGAGACGGAACAGGACAATACAGCAGAATTTGGCAGCAACTTGGGAGCTGGGGATTTCTGTAGAAAGGCCTGTGAGCAATTCCCTTTCAGGAAGATCACCAGAAACGAGTGCCCGGTGCTACTGACCTTCCATCAGCGTGTGGTGGATGCTCCAGTAGACACTCAAGCAGTGCTTCTCCTTTTTCATGCCGCGCTTGCACTTGCAGCCGTAGAGCTGGCTGGACAGCAGGGCAGTGACCGTGCTGCGGCACTGGCTCTTGGCGTCGGGGCCCAGCTTGTTGGCGCCGTTGCCGGCGATGCACTGCCGCAGGGTCCGGAACTTGGCGCTGCACACGGGGTCCGTGGTGCACGACTCGCCCGCCTGCAGGCAGTCCCTGCTCGAGCCCACAGCCTGCGCCATGCCTTCTGCAAGGAAACCGACAGCAGTGTCAGGGCCGTGGGCACGCCCAGGTGGGAAATGGATTGTGTCTCCCACAGCCTCCTTCTTCCAGGCTGCCCAGAGAAGCTGTGGCTGCCCCATTCCTGGAAGTGTTCAGGACCAGGCTGGATGGAGCTCTGAGCAACCTGGGATAGTGGAAGGTGTCCCTGCCCATGGCAGAGAGTTGGAACCAGATGACCTTGGAGGTCCCTTCCAACCCAAAACCATTCCGTGGTTCTATGACAGGATCAGCCTGGTAGCAGAATTATAAGTGACAGAAACTTGATCAGTTCCTGGTTATTGATTTTTCCTTCCTGGAGCACAAAAATATTTTCAAACCCTTTCTTCCCCAGCTCTCTATCTCATTTCTGTCTTCCAAAGTTAACAGTAGCCCAATGCTATGGAGACCCTGGCCTCTGCTCCTTGAACATGATTTAACTGTGCCTACACCTTCCCGGAGCTATAAATGGCTCTGTGTGGGTGTTTTGACATGTAGTCAGCCCACGTGTGTCCCAGGAGTTGGCCCTTGTTCACTGCCACCACCTCCCCAGGACTCCCACCTTTTCTGCCTTGGCTTTTTCCAAGCTTTTGTAAATTCTCTTCAGAGTTCCTTTACCAACACAAAATGCTCTGTTCCCCATTTGGAGAGGAGAGCCCAAGGCATGGGAGGAAGATGTTATTGCTACCTGTACACCAGTAACTTAGTTCATCAGGGCTCGGTGGTGCTGTGCCCCAGGGCCTGGAGCAGACCAGTCCTGTGTCATTTATTGCTCTTCCTCGCTGAAGCAGGCTGGACACATCCAGACTGACTCCTGGGGTATGCTCACCCCGAGGCTCATGGCTGCACTGCTGCTCCTGGCAATGAGCAGGGCCAGTGGCTCAGCCCGGCTCAGCAGGACATGGGTGGGTGGCACCCAGGTGGCAGAGAGGTGGCAGAGTCAGGACAAGGCGAATCTCACCCCTCCCAGCTGGTGAGGTGCTCGGGTGCCGTGTTTGGCAGGTCAGGCATGACTGCACCATGGCTTGGGAGAGTGAGGAAGGGCAACCCTGGTTTATGGAAGGGGAGAATCAGTTCCAGTGCCTGTACAGTAATTCTGGATCCTGCTGGGCTATAAAAACAGAAACTGCTGTCATGACCTTGAAGGAGAACTTCTCAAATACTTCCCAAAGGAACTCTGTCTCTCATAACTTGTCTTCCCTTTGGATAGGAACCAGGAGGCCAAGGATAGGAAAGATCATCTGCTTTTTGACTCCCTCCAGTGTCTGCTTCTGGTGACACCCACCTTGGACAATATGAGGAAATCCTGCCTGCTGAGAAAAATGTGAGTCCCTGATCTCCATTTCTGAGGGCTTCATGAAATCTCTGCTTTCTCCAAGACTCTACTGATCTCTTAAAAAAGACATAACCCTAACCCTAACCTAACCCTAACCCTTTACTGCCTTCCAACTGCAACCTCTCCTTATTTCTGCACGTCCCAGTTCAGCACTGGAGCCCAGTATACCCATTTCTGTTCCCTCAGCAGTTACAGGGTGTTTGCTAAGGAGAAGTTGCCTCTGCTGCTCTTGGTAAGAGTAGAAAGTAGCAGCTGGAGTTCAGATACTTCAATTATGTTTATTACAAACTCTGGGTGAACCCACCAGGAGGTTTCCTCCTGAAATTTCCCAATGGAATCTCAAATGAAAAACCTTTCATCTAACTGCAGACTATTTCAAAGTGCCTCATGGCCAATGTCAAGTTTTCAGGTATTTCAAATCTCACACCATCTCAAATTTGAGTTCTCCCACCCCTGATTTATTCATAGACCTGGTTTATTTAGCACTCAAGGCTTGTTTGGATCTGCCAAATGTGGAGAGAGAAATTATTTCCAACGTGTAGGAAACTCTGCCTTGGGCTGTCATATACTGAAGAACTTCGAACACAGGGAACCAGTTTCCTTGAAATATCATTTGGGCAATTTGCAATTTCACTGAGATCCATAAAATGAGCTAGAGAACACATCTGAGCAGAATCCATAGGAATAAAGAAAAAAAGTACTTGGCTTATTTTACTCTGGCTTTCTCCAAAGGATCTCCTCTGAATGAGGATAAAGCTCAGCAGGTTGTATTCCAGAAGAGATGACTTTGTTAGTGTCCTGTCAGCTGCTAGAAAAGTAGGTTAAAATAGAAATTACGACCTTCCTTCCCTTTCTCCACTCCATGAATTGCAGAAGATACTCCCCAGGATGGTTATAAACACAACCAGCCTGTAAAAGCTGTAAAACACTTTGGGACCTCACTTTAAATAAATCAAACAGATTGACCATTTGAGAAATTTTCCTGCAAAATTTTAAGTAAATATATCCTCAAACTGAGCCTTGCTTCATAGAACAAAGGCCAGGGGTGAATATTTACAGCCCAAACCCACATCATAAAACACCCCCATTCAGACTTTATGACAGAGGTGCTTGAAGCCACTTGGAGTGTCACGAATGACCCGTTCTGTAATTGTGTCACTTAAAAACCAAATCATTCAGAGGCTTTTATTGTCAGCGGTGTCTTTGCAACTGAGACAACAGAACACCACGTTTTTCTCCTCACACTGCCCCTGAGAGAGCAATTTTATGCAACATTAAGACAGCACCTCTTAGGGAAAAAAATAAATCTCCGTGACTTATAAAATTGATGGTGCTTCCTAACAGGCAGGGACAAGAGCAATATTAGGACTTCCCTCCCAAAGATGAAGTGGCCTTTCTGGTTTTGCCTTCAAAAATAGTGCCTTCCAGGCTTTGTGCCACAGGATTTTCCTCCTCCTTGACTGACCAGGGAATTGGGATATGCACTGAGCAGTGTGTGGCTTGGGCTTTCTGTGCCTCTGCTTTTCTAACAGCAGCTCTTCCAGCTCCCTCTGCTCCCTTTAAAAGGCCATTTGTCTGGAGTTTTATTCCTCACTAGCTGCTAATTTCATGCTGTTTACGGTGGGCAGACGGAGTAATGAGTTTATTCTCACATCCTGTTCGTAGCTGTGCTCCACATCTGTTTCTGCTCACTCTTATCTCAGTGCCATTTACCCAGAGTTACTCCTAAGTGCAGGAGTAAGAGGAAAACCTGTCTCTTCCCATTTTAACAGACCCTCAGTTCTCGTCACACAGGTGTCTCAAAGTGCATTTTGCTGACCCAGCAGGGCTGACTCTCCTCCAAGGAGATCGTTTCCTTTCTCAAGGAAGTGCAGCTGTGCCGGGGGTACAGCAGTGTGAAGGTGATTCCATGTGGGCTGGAAACAGGGAATAAAATGCCTGGAGAGCTCCAACGGGGACTCCTGTCACTCTTCCTTTCTCACTCAACCAACACTTGGTGTTTGGGTGTTTTAGGAAGAACCACACCAGTTCCACCTGAGGCTCTGGGACACATCCCCCTCCCCTGCAGTTTATAAATTAATTAGGTGTGAATCTTCTTACACTCCTGATCTGAGGGGCTGGAGAATGTCCAGAGAAGGGCAGTGAAGCTGGGGAAGGCTGTGGGCAGTAAGTCCTATGGAGAATTCCTGAGGGAGCTGGGAAAGGGGCTCAGCCTGGAGCAAAGGAGGCTCAGGGGGGACCTTGTGGCTCTGCACAGCTCCCTGACAGGAGGGGGCAGCCGGGGGAGGGTCGGGCTCTGCTGCCAGGGAACAGGGACAGGAGGAGAGGGAACGGCCTCAGGCTGGGCCAGGGGAGGCTCAGGGTGGACATCAGCAGGAATTTCCCCATGGAAAGGGAGGTCAGGGATTGACAGGGGCTGCCTAGGGAGGTTTGGAGTGCCCATCCCTGGAGGTGTCCAGGGAATGCCTGGAGGTGGCACTCAGAGCTCTGGGCTGGGGACAAGGGGGGATCAGTCACAGGATGGACTCGATGACCTTGGAGGGCTTTTCCAACCCCAGTGATTCCATGATTCTGTGATTCACACACAGTTCTAAGGAGTGATAAACACTTTACTTCCATGACAAACTGCTGACTCCAAAACATTTGGTGTTTGCTTTTACAATGTTTGCAGCTAACAGGAGAATAACCACCCAAAACCTCAAAGAAAGCAACTGGAGTGGTTTATTACCCTTCCAGGTTAGCCTTGTTTTGCCAGCAAAGGTGGATGGTTGTCTTTACAGGAACACAGAGGATTTGGGTTGGAAGGGACACGAAAGCCTCTCCAGTTCCTTCCACCAGACCAGGCTGCTCCAAGCCCTGCCCAGCCTGGCCTTTTCCAGGCAGCACACAGGCCATGGAAATGGCTGGGAGAGGACACTGCAAGGAGTGCTTGCATTCTGTGCTGGTGTGAGACACTGGCAGAAACACGGAGTGGGCACAGGACCATCCTTCTGTGTTCAGCTGGCAGGAATGGCCACCACAGGACAATCCTCCCAGCTCGGGTCAGATTAAACCAAACACTAAACTTAAAATTAAATCAAACTAAATGTTGGTTCTTGCTAATAGGTAACTGTGTGATATGCAGAACATCTGAACTTCCCCAGAGCTGTCAGAAACAAGTAATTACAAACAACTGTCCTGGAGTGAAAAATGGTGAGAAAGGGAGTCTTGAAGAAACACTCCTAGTATTTCCCAAATACCCATAAACCAATAGTTATGTGTGAATGGGCCCAGGTGGTTAGTGCAGGTGGCCCCTATAAAATCTTGTTTAAGCTGAGTTTCCATGTTGTGATTTTATAGCCAAATGCTGAGGATCACACAAGGAACGGACTCTCGTACACAGCTCAGTGTCCCGTTTGCTGCTGAAACTCCTGCAGAGTTCCACACCCACTCTGCTTCCCCCAGCCTGCCTGAGAACAGCCCTCCCACGAGATCCCACACGCCTTGTCCAGAACTCAGAGCTGTCCCCTGGGTTTTGCAGTGCCCAGAAACCTCCTTTGGGTGCTGGTAGGACTGGCCTCGTACACATTCTCCATGCAAGGGGAAGTGTCCTTCCCTTCCACCTGCCTTGCCCTGAGCCCAGTGCCTGAGCCCAGTGCCTGTTCCGTGCTCCAACACAGGAGCCCTCTGAGGGCTGCCCAGTGCTAACCCAGAGCAGCTCACCTGGAGAGGACACCAGCACTGATTGCTGACAGTCCTCTGGGGGCTTCCACACAACACAAACACAACACACACACAAAGAAATCCCACACTGCAAACTCATCTCTTCCTGGTGATCCTTCCCAGCCAGCACTGGGGTGGTGGAATTGGCTGAGAACATCTCAGGAATGTGAAGTCTGAGGGTGCTAAAGCAATACTGGAAAGTTCAGGCCAATAACGTGCTGCGTGTCTCGAGCAGGGATCAAAAATGTGCTGCCTGACTCTCTGTGCCTCCCCTTCCTTCCCCCTGACCTGCCTCCCCTGTCTTCCACGCTGTGAGCAACCTTTGGTCTGTATTTGATGGGTGCCTCCACCAGGGCTTTACAGTTACCGAGGAGATACAAATAAACACAGTAACATCCACTGAGTATTTCCTTCTCCTCTAACCACTGATCCATGTAGAAGATCACCTACTCGCTGTATGGACTCAAACCCTGAATAAAACATTCCTCTGATCCATCTTGCTGTTTATCACAGATTTATACAGGGCACCCAGATACCATGACAAGTTGTATCAAGTCTCCATTACCCTTAAGGAGAACAGAGTTGATCATGGAAACCCTCATGATGACTTGGGGTGAAGTCTCCCTCGATATCATTACTCTCGTACACAAACACATCCTTTTTGACAAGGCTTCAGCCTTTGTTTTCTGAAGATGCCTCTGGAATGCCCCGTCCTGCTGGACTGACTCAGCCAGACTAACCACCAAATCAGCTGTGAACAGCATTCTTATGAAAGGAGGATGAGAATCAGAGCATCACGCTCAGTACACTGGTTGCAAAGAGCTGTGTATCTGCTCTAAAAAATTTTAATCCGTCAGACCAGGAAAAAGCCTTAGAACTTCTGAGGATCTATGAAGTCCCCAAGTGGGTACAAGTTATTCTGAAATGCTGGGTACCTGAAACACAGATCACACAACTAGCTGCAAGTTTTCACAGAGAAAACGATCCATGTCACGTTCATTCCTTGCTGCAATTTGGGGACACCATGACATTGGTGTATTGGGAAGCTTTGGTCCCTGATTTCTGCTGGAAAAGAGGTTCTTGTCCCACTCCCAAAGCTGGGCAGTTATACCAGACAGGGTCAATGGGGTTTGTGGTCACCAGGATCTTAACACTGGTGCCTGAAAATTAAGCATCCCATCCTGTGGGGTAACTGGTGGTCCCTGGATATCAGCTCCTCGTATGTCAAGGTCTAGCAGAGAACAGCCAGGACAACCGAGGTCTCAAGGGCCAGATGTGATCTTTAAGCACTTAGAGGCAATATATAAGACTGTAAGTTCCACCTAAATTTGATTTTAAGATGTTCTGGCCAATGGTAAAGATAAAGATTCTCTGCTGAGGCAGAGCAGAACAAACTCAGAACCAGCACAGCTCCTTTTCTGGTCTAACTCTGCCTGGGTCTGTTCAATCACATCATCTTGTGATCTTCTTTCCCATCTCTGACCTGTCATGTTCCTCATCCAGAGATGCCCCTGTGTGCTGGGCAGGGCTCAGACACATCCCTGTTCACCTGAAAGATGATGGTGAGCAAGAGGTTTGTTCCCTGGTCTTTCTGTGGCTTCAAGCCTCATATTTGACCTGCATGTAGAATATAGAACCATTCAGGTTGGAGAAGGCCTTTAAGATCACCAAGTTCAACCATTCCCCCTGCACTGCCAAGGCCACCACTGACCTGTGTCCTCAAGTGCCACATCAGCTGGATTTGTCACACACAAAGGAAATCAAAATTCCAAGTCCTGGATATAAGTCTAAGGTAAGGAACAAGCAGAAGGATGTTAAGTCCAAGGTAAGGAGCATTCTGCAGATGCCAGGAGCATTCTGCAGATGCCAGGAGCATGGGAAAAGCAGGCCTGGTCACGTGCAGGGGCATGCAAAGACAAATGGAGGTCTGGATATGGGGAAATTGGGAGAACTGAGGATTAATTTAAACAAAGCAATATCCGTGCTATGAGCAACATGCTGGACACCCACAACAGTCTCCCCCACTGGGGTTACATGTTCAAGTTCCTGATCAGTAATTGCCATGGGGCTGATTTTCCAGTCTTTAGAGGAAAGAAGGTGCTGTGTGCTCCTGGAACAGTGTGTGCTCCAAGTGCCTGCCTTGCTCAAGCAGCAATAAAGGAATATTCCTGAACTGCAGTCACTGAGATCCCCAAAGCTCAGTGGTGTTTGGGGTTCCTCAGCAGTCCACACCTGGAGCAAGATTTATCTTTAAAAGGAAAGTCTGACTGGCGGATACTGGATTGGATGCTGGAACACCTGCTGCTGACACATTTTTTTAGTCTCTTTCCTGGACCAACCTCATCATTAAACCCTTTGCATCTTCTCCTTTTACAAGCAGAAATTCTTCTTGTGTTGCAGTTTATGCTCACCTGCCACTAAAGCAGCATCCAGGGGTCAGCAGCCACAGAATCTGAAGCAACTGAGCTCCTCAAACATAATTTGATTTTGTACATGTACTTTTATTTCTCTACCTGTGCATCACGACCAGCTCAGCTTCCCAGCCCAGATTTGGATAAGCAAGACTGTCTAATTCTCATCTTTCTGAGCAAAATTTCAGCTAACAACACCCAATGCCTTAAAGGCAGTCTGCTTAAGTCCAGCAGAGTGAGATCCAGATCTTTCTCAGTGCCTGTAATGCTTTTATACACATATAAAATTAAATACCTGACATTTTTTTAACTCCCTTAGCTCCACTTTGCTTCAAATCATTTGACTGAAGAGTTCTGGCACTCACCAACTCTTCAAAATCTTGCAAAGTCCTATTAATTAACTGTGCACTGATGTAAAAAATGACCACTTCTGGAAGCCCATATGTGCCACATAAAGGTTTATTGTATCCTACAGGGTCACTTAATGTAAGAGTCTCTAACAGTGCAGTCTCAGAGAGCCACGGGTGATCCCACAGGTCCACCTCATCTGACCCAACACTGTGCTTTGTCTCCAAGGTCTCCAAACTCTTGACACATTTCACACACATCCATTTCCCCCTTCCCTGTGTCCATTTGTGGCCACTGCCACAGATTTTTCCCCCCTCACGGACTCTGTGGAGTCCCTCAGGGCTGTGGCACTGACACTGCTAATTCCTGCATCTGCCCACTGTGCTGTCAGTCACAGAAAGCTCTGGCCTGGGGTGATGTGCAGCTCCCAAACCTCCTTCCAGTGGCACTGTTCATGGCTTTCTGCAGTGTCTTCTCCTTTGCCGTGGCTTCCAGAGGTTTATTCCCAACAATGTTTGAGAGGAGAGAAATCCCCTGCCCCAGATTTGCATGGCCTGTGCAGTTCTCCACGCAGCACTCAAGAACCTCAAACACTCCCAGGGCAGTGCCTGCTCTCAGTTCTTGCTTTCCTGGTTTATTCTACTCAAACTCCATGGATGCAGCTGGAAAACTGAAGCTGAGCACCCTCCTGTCTTCTCACAGGAGAATGAGCCCATTTCTTTAGGAACAGTGAAACTGGGTCAGTGTTTTTGTTGAGATCCATTTGCCCTGCCTGAATATTTTTCTTTAACATCTCCTGCAGCAAAAGGGCCCCTCTATACATGAAGCTGCTTCTTGCAGAGTGCCTGAGAAAACAATTCCACCAAAGTGCACAGGAGTTCTATCACACTGTCCTGAGCCATTCTCACAGGGATTTACTGGCCAGGTGGTTGATCTTTGGGTGAAATATCCAAGACCAGGCTGGACGGGGCTCTGAGCAGCGCAAGATGTCCCTGCTCATTGCAGGGGGTTGCACAGAGGAGCTTTGAAGGCCTCTCCAGAGCCCAGACTACTCTCTGCTTGTCTGGCACAGCTTGCCCAAACTCAGGGGCTTGCTTTGCTGTCTCTGGCTGCCACAGCTCCCTGTCGATGCTGGCACTCCTGTTTCACTTGGAATCCTCCAGCATGACATCCCAGAAAGAACAGTCACCTCATTGCATTCCAGGAGCCAAACCCTGCACATCTTTCTTGGCTGTCAAAGCAGCATTTCTGTAATCACATGGCTTTGGCCAGAGTCTCTGTATCAGACTCATCAATTCACTTACACTTTCTCCCAAATATCCCTGATATTTGATTTAAAATTAGGTTTTTCTTGCCATGCCCCATTTTTTGACCCTTTTGCTGCCCTCTCCCCCACCCCCCAGTCTACGTGGATTGCAATGTCCTTATTTCCTTCCAATAATTCTTGCATTTTCCTGTCAAAAACCATAGGAGCAAGTTAAAAACCACACGGAAATTTTTATAAGGAACATGTCCTGTCAGGGGCATTGGAACTGCAGACTTGCAGAGTCTTCTTGGTCAGGGCAATTTGCAAAGACCCATGAGGGGCAGATCACACCATGAAAAAAAACCACACCTCCAGCCACTGTCTTCAAAATATCTCCCTTGGCACCCAAGGGAAAATATTTTCTCTGAATTTTCCTATTGAGTGTTTGGGATCTAATCTCAGTTGGAGGGACTTGTCCTTTCCTGCTGCTCCTGGGGGCAGGCATATTGCAGCGACTTCTGTTTTAAAAGTAATTTTCAGTGCTTGCAGATAGCCCAAACCCTTCCTTTTAACTTCTGCTTCATGAACAGAGGAGCATTTCTGGAGGCTGGAGCACTGAGGGTTTAGGATCTGACAGCACAGACTCCTATGCCTTGCTCTGCAGTGCCATTAAAAACATCTCAACATTGCTTTATTTTCTCTTTTTCTTTTCAATCAGATTCCTCTTTTTAATGACCCTGCTCAAAAGTCAAACCTCATCTGTCCCTTGACTGTGACCCACCCACACTGCTGACGTATTTTATTTTCAGTTTATCCAAGTTTTAGCCTAAGGTAACCCCCCTTTAATCCCAGCACTCCTTTTCCCCTGGTCCACATTTCCTTCCTTTCCTGCTCCAGGTACCATCCAGTGATTCACTTTCTTTTTCACATTCACAAAGCTCTTTCCATCTGTGGTGGTCTCTGGCTGCACCATTCCTGGGGAGGAGCTGTTAACCGAGGGAGAGGGGATGGAGTGAGGCTGGGGGTGAGGAGAGGGAGGGTTGTGCTGGTGATGGACAGGTGCTGGCTCATAAACTGGAACAGAAATGGCTCTGCCATTCATGGCAGGGGCTTCTCCCTCTCCAACATAACCAAGAAGAAGACCTTGAACTCCTGAGGTGGCGCAGGTCAGAACGTGTGGGGGGTGATGAGAGGGGCAGCAGCTCCGAGGAGAGGAAGTAATTTGAGGGTGTGGACCCTTCTGGGCAAGACCTTCAGAACGACAGCCAGGCTGCTCCTGTCATGTCCCACCACACTCCCCACAGGATAAGAGACTTTCCCCTCCAAATTCTGCCTTAAAATCCATTTCCCCTCATGCCAGGGAATTGCTTTCACAGGAATACATTCTCCCAGGGGTTGCTGGAAACTGTCAGGGGGTCTGTGCAGATCAGCTGCAAGAAATGGTAGAAAAGTAACATCATTATCTTCCAACTCTCATGAAGGATGAGATCCCAGAGGAGGGGACAAAGAAACACCCTCTTTAAAGAAGCAGGCAAAGGAACCAGGTGACTCCCAGATCAATCTCATGGATAACACTGTCCAGGAAAGTGGGGGTGATGTGGGATTTGACCTGCCCAAGCTACTTGGCACAGGTCCCATAAAAGTGAGTGGCCTCTGAGCAGTCCCAGCCACGTGGGTGCTCATGAATACAGAGCTCCAGAACCAGAAAAGGCACATTTTCAGACTAAGAAGGTGTTTGAGAGTCTGTCCTGAGTCTGGTACTGTTCAGTATTCCCATAATGACTCCAGTGATGGAATAGAGAATAGATTTCTGTAATTTGTGGCTGACAGAAGATGAGGAGGGGGTCACAAGCAATGGGCAAGACAAGACTGGAATTCAAAATTATCTTGGTCTGTTTAAGGCGGTGTATGAAACCAGGGGGATGACACTGACCAGAAGCAAAAGTGGCACTGGGAGATGTGAGTGTGAAAAGGCAGGATGGAAAAGCTAGGAGATAGAAGCAAGGGGGATTTGACCATGGGGTGAGAAGTGTCACAGGCTGAAAAGGGAAAAGGAACAGGATGAAAACCAGAAACCATGGGGTCTGGGACATGAGTGGTTTGTGTTTATCACAGGAAGCAATTATTCTGCACTTCTCAGCTCCAGTAAGGCTTCAGCTGGAGTTTGGGTCATCCCTTGATGGGACAACACATGTTAAGGAAGATGACAAGATCCCAGAGGAATTTTATTAAAATTATAAATGGTTTGCAGGCTGAGGTGAGGATGAAAGAACAGGATTTGTGTAGCTTAGGATGAAGGCTGTGAAGAAACAAGATCAAACCACTCAAATGCATAAACAAGATATTTTAGATGTGGACAGTGATACACACCCCTCCCCTGTCGTGGGACACAAGATGAGAAGCAATTCTGAGTAAATGTGCAGCAAGGAGATTCAATCTGATATTCAGAAAAAATGTTCTGTGGGAAGTTAAAAAGTGGAACAGATGATGGAGGGTGTGTTTAATCCCCAGCAGTGGAATTATTTACAAAAGCACCTGTGAGAAACAACTCCTGCATCCTCCCTCCCCTGCTGGAGCTGAGGGTGTCGCACCCGTGGTCCCTTCCAGGTCTCCATCCCTGTGACACCGGCCATGGGACACCCTGTGGCTCGTGTGGGCTTGTGAAATGAGGACAGGCACCTCCAAATCAGGCAAACCACACTGGAGACAGGCACAAATAAAGGGAATAAAGCCCATGTGAAGCATGGATCTCTGAGAACAAGGCACCTCCCTCTTCAGGGACAGGTTGGAGGGGGATAATGAAAGGTGTCCCTGTCCAGCCCTCCCTGGGCAGCTCTCCCCTGCCTCACCAGGCTCTAACACAGCCCCCAACACTCCCTTTTTATCCACTGGCTCCCACCAAATGCTGACACTTCCACCAAACTGCAGAAAGGTGGCTGGATTTTTAAAGCACACACAACACCTGGTGGAGGTTTGTGTCCTCCTCGGCCACCCTTGCCAGAGATCTGAGGGAACTGCTGTTCCAGGGCAAGCTGAGCCCATTTGCTCGTTCTGCCCCCTCCTTTGTGTCCAGAGCATCTTGGAAGGCAGAGCACGCAGCCTCCCCTTGTCCACTCTGCCAGTAACAAAATAAGGGCAGTGCCTTCAAAGACAGAGTTCTGGGAACACAGAGTTCATCAAGCTCTCCGGGGGAGTTGTGATGCCCACTGCATCAAACAGCCCTAAAAACGTCTGATGCTGTTGGTTCAGCAGGGTCCAGGAGTCATTTTCAGGTCCCTGTTCTTGCTGTAGAGAAGTGAGGAGAAAATTACGTTTTCCTTGTTTGATCTCTGGCACTCTCTGGATCGGAAATGTCCACGGGTGTTGAGTTTGAACTGCTGCCAGACTAGCCATTGTTAGCAAAAATGGACAGTATTTGGATCCTGCCTCCAGCAGTTTCAGCAGTCTTGTCTGTCCTGCACATCACTATGTGTGGCTGAGCACTGGAAAACCTTCCAGCTCTGCCTGCAAAACACAGGAGATGCCAAGATGGGCCAAGACAGCTGTGCAGACCTTGAGCATTCGTTGCTAAGGACAGAATCTCACCCATTTTTAAAGGGTCATTTATCAATGAACTCTCTTCTTAATGTGCCTCTTTGAAGCACTCAAATGCCAGTGTGCTCTGCACTGCACGGTTATGATGGGGATCCCAGCCATATGTCAAACAGCAACTGTGACCCCTTTTTCTGTGATTAAGTTCATTTTTGTTCCATCCACTTTTTTTTTCTGTACATGATTAACTGGTGAATAAAAAGGCTATTTTTTATTTTTCTTTGCAGAGGCTGAAGCAGTTTTAATCATATATAATTCAACACTTGCTATGCGATTTGCATTCCCTGCTTTAAGATGAATTTGGCACTAAACAAGCACTCAATTACACTCCCCCGCCTCTGTTTTCTCTGGAAGTTGCAAAATTCATTCAAATGAGAGCTAAACCCTCCTGAAGATTTATGAAGATTAATGATGATTGAAATCAAAGAACAGAGATTCCTCTCCTGACGTTACGAAGCCACAGGGCTCCAATGCACGTCCTCCAGGGACACTTTCCCAGGCACCCCCGGGTTCAAAGACAAAATTGTGTACAAGTCGGTACCAGCACAGGTCACTGCATCTATCCATCATCCCTTCATCTCTCACTGACCTTTTTTTGCTTCTGACACTAAATATTAGACATGAAGGCTGGAGTTTGTAAGCCCAAATCACAAGTGAGGACAAATAAGGCACACACTGAAATTAGAGGAGGAAGCCAAGTTGGAAAAACCAGAGCAGATTTCAGCTGAGGAAGGGAAAAGGCAGTGGGAAGTGAGTGGTGACACAAGACAACTGGAATCTGGGCACAGAGCCATACACACGTATTTACACTTATAAATGTATGCAAGTGTAACTGTGTGTAGGTAGATAATATTTACTGTAGCATGGCTGCAGAGAGATAACCAACACAGAGCTCGTCAGGAGTTAGGAAATACAAAGATGAACCAAAATGAAGTACTTGCAGTTACTCTCTGGAATCACTTCTGTGCCCTCAGTGACTGGAGGAGAGCCCAGGGAGCCTCACTTAGTTGGGATCACTCCTGCAGCCTGTGGGGCTTGTGGGGTACACGGGCTGCAAACAGAGGGTGGGAGGGTGTGGAAGGAAAAGGCAGGGTGTGTTGGAACAGCAGAAACACAGAACCATGAGGACTTACACTGGGAGAAACAAGACTCCACACTGAAGAGACACGGAGGTTGTAAATGCAAGAATTCACAAGGTGAGATGTGCCACGAGTAATCCAGGAGGAGCTGAAGTCCATCCTCCCGTCTCAGAGCAGCACGAGGGCACAGTCTGTATCAGCACAGTCTTTATCAGCACAGCCTGTATCAGCACAGTCAGTCTGTATCAGCACAGTCAGTCTGTATCAGCACAGTCTTTATCAGCACAGCCTGTATCAGCACAGCCTGTATCAGCACAGTCTGTATCAGCAGTCAGTCTGTATCAGCACAGTCTGTATCAGCACAGTCTGTATCAGCACAGCCTGTATCAGCACAGTCAGTCTGTATCAGCACAGTCTGTATCAGCACAGCCTGTATCAGCACAGTCAGTCTGTATCAGCACAGTCAGCCTGTATCAGCACAGTCTGTATCAGCACAGTCAGCCTGTATCAGCACAGTCCCACAGCAGCCCCAGGCTGGGGCAGTTTCACACCCAGGAGTGATCCTCGCGGATCCGCCGTGCCCAGCACATCACTGCCAGTCAGAGCCAGAGATGGGATTTAATCATCAGAGCTGATGAGGATTGCTCCTCTGGAAGCAGTGCCAGCCTGGTGTCTGTACCTGGTGTAATATTCAGAGTGCTCTGCTGAGACAGGAGGGGCTGCATTGCGAGATCTGCACAGCCTTGGCGAGTCTTTCCTAACACATCTCATAAAAGGGAGAGCGAAAGAGATATTTCAGCTGGGTAACTGTGAGTCATAAACAGCATAAAACCAATGTGGAAACCACAGAATAGGGAAAAACAGTGCAAACATGATGAGAAAGAGAGATGATGAATGGGTCGTGTCTTGGGGTGGTTCCAAAACCAGGATGATAAATTGGTTTCCCCCAGAGCTGCTGAGTTGAGGCACTGGGCAGAAATGGGCAGATAATGAACAAAGGCAGTGTGCTAAAAAATAAAATATAAAGTATACAGTATAAAGAAAATATTTAATTACTTGTCATACAAGGGTGGTACAGAGGAAAAGAAGAAGTCAAGGCCAGCTTGGAGCAACTTGGTCTGGAGGAAGGTGTCCCTGGCCATGTCAGGGGGTGGAACAAGAGGAGCTTGAAGGTCCCTTCTGACCTAAACCATTCCACGATTCTCTGATAATTGTCTTGGCAATCATTCAGTTTATCTCCCCTGAGATGGAGATCTCTGTTTCTGCACCAGCAGAGGAGCCAGCTGCCCACCTGTGGGTGTTTGGTGCGACCTGGGATGCTCCAGGTGTCTGGGGGCTGCAGGTGTGGCACTGTCCTGTGGGAATCCTGCACGTTTCTGGGAGCAGGAACCGAGCAGAGCTTCAGGCAGGGCAACAGCTCAGCTGCAGCCTGACATATGAAACGGGAGGGATACAGCTCTTGGAGCTCAGCTCCCACAGGAGCAAGTGCTGGAGGTGCAGTGAAACAGAGAGAGGTGATGGTGAAAATGCAAATCCTGGGCCAAAGGTGGCCACAGCAGAGACCATGAACTCCACTGCTCAGAGGAGAGCCCTGAGCACCTGGAGCCAGTGAGATGGAGAGTTGGCTGAGGCTGGGACAGGTTCTCCCCGCTCACCAGAGCAGCACGGAGCCGGCAGTGCCTCCTGCCACAGCCCTGGCAGCCCCGAGAGCAGCACTCCCCAAAGCCCGGGGAGCAGCAGCATCCCCCAGCCACGGTGCCTGCCCCTGAACCAGACCTGCAGCACGGCAATGACCTGTTCCTTCCATCCTGGAGATCCCAGGGGATGGAAGGAAATTAAATAATAATAAATTATTAAGCAAGGTTTGAACCTTTGTGCTGAACTTTCTCCTTATGCCCTCACTATTTCTGTCCTGGAAATCTCTTTTCAGTCTCAGCTTAAATAACCAAACATGAATTTTGCTGTAAGAAATGATCTTGTAATCCAAGACAACTTGAGCCATACAAAGGTCTAGTAACTTGCTTGAAGGCTTCTTTTACCCTTGTAAAACAAGAGTTCACCCAGCAACGGGAGCAGAATCCTAATATTTAATTACTGGCTGCAGTTCACACGCAATTATTTATGACACGCTTTCAATGATTATTCATAGGTTTCATATTGGGGGCGGGGGAAGGTCAGCAGGTTGCAAACAAGCCTGAAATTCAGAATTACTTGCTGAGGAGAGCTGGGGAAAGATGATTATGATGGAAAATGCAAGAGAAGAGCATAAAGGAAATTGATTATGAAGATTTAACAGGAACATGTGTACTATTAAAAACTCTATTGCACATCAGTGAATTTCAGACACTTAAATCAACAGAACCTTTAAAGGAAAATCACATTTTTTATCATCTAATCAATGTAGGTAAAAGTGTTGTTGGTCTCTCTTCCCTGTTCTCTGTTGACTTCAGTTTCCCAATTTAGAGAAGTTCAGTATTCAATCTAATTTAAAGTGTCATGAAGTTTGAAGAGACCAGAGGCAGTGAAAGAGCCAGAAGTAATAAATTCAGCGTTTGTCCTAACTGTCTGTAAAACCCAGCTGATCACAGCTCTCCTTGCATGGTGTTTGTTATTTCAGTAACTTTTCTTCCCCCTCGTGGCACCTGGAGCTGCTCCCAGCCTGGTGCTGCTCTGCTCAAGAAAACACAAAACTGACTGTGAGCACCCCCTTCCTCCACTCGGGATGAAAAGTCATTCTGGGTTGTTTGGGGCCTGGCCAGGGACAATATTCCCAGTCAGGTCCAGTTCCTGTGCTGCCTTTCACCTGAGAGAGCCCCAGTTCTGCCTGCGGAGCTGCTGCCGCCGGGGGCTCCTGGCTGAGTGCAGGGACAAGGCAAGGGGCTGCAGGGGCTGCTTTCCATCTCACAAGTGTTTTTCCAGGTGTGGATGAACCTGAGGATCCCAGTGCCCCAGGAAGAGTGAAGCTGCTCCAGCATTTCCCCATGGCACCCTCAGTGCTGGCCCTTCTGCCCAGCAGCAGGAGAGGGCTGGAAGGTCCCTTTTAAGTCAGAAAGTTCTGAGATTCTGTGCAGGCTGGGAATCACCACATGAGACAGGGACTGCAGTGTTGTGGTGAAAAAAAGATCACAGACTCAGGGAAAACCCTGATTTGAATGGGACCCACAGGGACCATCCAGTCCCACCCTGTCCCTGCCCAGACCCCCCAACACCCCACCCTGGGCACCCCTGGCAGCGCTGCCCAAACGCTCCTGGAGCTCTGGCAGCCTCGGGGCCGGGCCCATTCCCTGGGGAGCCTGGGCAGTGCCCAGCACCCTCTGGGGAAGAACCTTTCCCTGAGATCCTGACACAGCTCCAGCCACTCCCTGGGTGCTGTCCCCGGCACCAGGGATTGCTACACCCATCTCAAAAGACAGAAGCCACGAGGAAGAGGTGACAGCCAGGAGGGAAGAAGCACGAGCCACCCATGAAGAGCCAGCAGGGTCCCAGAGCAGGACAGAGCTGGGCAGGCAGCACATGGCCCCTCTTGGATGGGGTGTGGGTGCAAGCTCCCCTGCTTGTGTGGTCTCGTGTTGAATTATTAGGAGGTGTTACGGAGGAAATGAGGTCAGGGAGTGGCTACAAATTTGGGTGGACATTGGGATGGCAGGAATGAAGGATGAATAGAGGTTGGATGTGGTCACTGAGCAGAACAGAGCTAACAATCTGCAAGTGGGTCAGTGTCAGGTCATTTGGAGCAAAAACCACCCCTGGGTGGAGGAGGGTAAAGGTCTGGAGCCCTCGCCTGCCCCTGCCAGGACCTGCAGTGCTCAGGGATGTGCTGCACCGCGGTTCTGCTGAGCTCAGCAAGCAGCTGATTGAAGCCCAGAGCTGTGGGTGGGAGCCGGGCAGGGCCCTTCAGGCAACAAAAGCACTGAAGATTCACGAGTTCAGACCCAGGAGGCAGAGCTGACCTCCTCCCTCACACAGGCCAAAGGATTGCATCCACTTAGGGTGATAAGGGCCCCAGTAATTTGTCTTTGGCTCAAGTCAGTTTTCCAGAGAAGAGCTCTCATTGATAAGAAAGCTCAAGAGAGAAAGAAATCTGTTATCACCCGGGAAGTTTGTTCCAATGGTTAACTACCCCTCTTGCCAAAATGAGCTTTCTTTGGCTCCTTGGGTTGTAACTGGCCCAAATTCTTCCCCCATCTCTTGTTGCTGCTTTCCTGTGAGGATTAAATTCTTGGAAACACTTTGATAACAGAATCACCGCACCACTCATCCTCCTTCTGCAACAACTTCGCTCCTTAGAATTCCTCTCCCTGGGAGGTCTTTGCAGAATTGTAAATGATTTCTGTAGTCCTTTAAACTACTGACCCAGTGGCTCAAAATCTGCCCTCCCAGGCATGGGGAGGGAGCCCATCCCCACTTTTTTTGACCTCCACCTCAGCTCTGCTGGTTTGCTCCAGTTCTGTGCCCATGAAGGGTCTGAGTACTGCACACAACATCTCCTCAGCAAATCATCAGCACTGCCTGTCTGCCACGGCCCCAGCTCCTCTCTCTGTTGAAATATCACCGTCCTGCCATGAGGGATTGCGTTCTGCCTCCCATGCTGGAAACCCGGAGGTTTTCTTTCTTTCAGCAAAAGAAAACGCTCCCAGCAGCTGCCTTGCCTGTCTACCAAAGATGAGGATTTGTGTCTGCAGTTATTCAATACTTCCACGCTACAGATTTTTATCTTGTCCAAGAAGAGTATCAATATTTTTAATCATGCAGTTAAAGACCATATCAGGATGGAAACGCACCGGGGGAAAGGAATTACATTGCAGAGACAGCCTTGGGTCTGTCACCGCCTGTCTTTTACCTGCTCGGCTTTGCTGCCTTAACCTTCCCTGATAATATCAGACCATCCTCCCTCACCAGACACCAGCGGGTGTAACGTGCCTGTGCTGACCTCCCACTGTCCTCAGCATCTCCAAAATAAACACAAAATAAACACTAAACGCTTCTCAAGCTTTCAAACTGCCTCAGAGAGCAGCTCAGGCATCTCACCCGTCCTTGCAGAGCCTCCTCCCTCCCCGAGTCCTCCACAGCTGAAGAGCACACCTGGGGTCAGCAGGGAGGACACACACAGAGCCTTTTTTGGGGTGTGCCTGGTGGGCTGCACCTCAGCTAAGGGCTCCCAGCTTCTAGCAGTGGGATTGGAAGCCCCTCACCCATTTCATGCCTTGGCTTCCCCAGCTGGGAGCAGAGTTTGGAGGTGCTGGCACACAGAGCTCTGAGAGCCTGGGTGTTTTGCCAAGGAGGTGACAGCCACAGGTGTTTACTTCTGTTGGTTCTGGAGTGAGCCTGGAGCCCTCCAGAGCTGGGACCAGGCACAGAGCAGTGGTGCCTGGGCAGGGCTGGCTCGGCTCATGGCCTGGCTGTGCCTGGGGACAGGTGCCAATGGCAGTGCCACCAATGGCAGTGCCACCAATGGCCCTCACTGCCCACCGGGACACAGGGAGCCTCCCGTGCTGGGAAGAAGCCAACTCAGAAGTGTGTGACTAAACAAGGAAGAAGTTCCTGAGTCCTTGAGGGGTTTTGGTCATTTCAGCCTAACTTTGTTTTCTGGAGCTGAATGCACTCTCTTTCATGGTGCCACATCCCCTCTGAAGTGCTCATTCCATGCTGCACCCAACCCCAGTTTTCTTTGAGCTCTCATGGGACATCTTTCATCCTGGAACACAAGTGAGGTGGGTTAACTCTGGCCTGAGAAGTTCCCCTGAGTTCAGCAAGCATCCTCGAGCCTCCTGCATCTGCTGCAAGTCTGGGCTGCTGGTTGGGGGCCAGGTATGGAACCACACAGCTCCCTGCCAGTGATGCTGGTCACAAACTGCCCTGTCCATTGGCTCTGCATCACGGACCAGCACCATCCCTGCCCACCCACCCTCTCCAGACAGCCCCTCTCAACTCTGCTTTTGTGAGCTGGGAATTCTGCACCGCACTTGTGCTGCCTATTCCCAGCTCACTGCAGTGCCATTCTCCACGGGAAACCCCCGATTTCATGGAATGAGAAGCTGGCCCAGCTGAGTGCAGACAGGGCTGACTCAGACTGTGCTGGTGCCACGCTGATTTACACCAGCCCAGGGACAGCCACAGTGCTTCTCCTCTTCTCTGACTGAGTAGCCACAGGGACAAGAGAATGAACAGATGACAAAATCAGAGATCATGAATCTAGAACGTGCAGCTGGAATTTCCCCAGCAGACTCACAATGTGAAACATCCAAAAAAGGCCTGTGAAATATGAATTAATATAAGGACAAGGTTTTAATCACAGTTACACCACTTTGAAACCACAGAAATTCCAGACAGCTCAGTTTGGTGACTCTGGGTGTTTGCTGATATCACAGATGCCTCCAGTGCACAAGGAACAGGCTTTGATCTCATTTTTGATGGTGTCAGTTCTGCAGTGAAGGCAGTGGTGTACAAAAGTGTGAGATCAAAGGCAGTTTCACGAGCTGGGGTGACTGCTTAGCTCTGCTTCCTCTTCTGGACACACAAACGTGCACTGGGGAGGCCCTGGCCCTGCCAGGTCAGCAAGGTTGTTGCAGAGTCTCTGCTCTGAATCACAGAATCACAGGATTGAGAAAGACCCCCAAGGCCATCGAGTCCATCCTGTGACTGATGCCCACCTTGTCAGCCAGCCCAGAGCTCTGAGTGCCACCTCCAGGTGCTCCTCTCCAGGGAGGGGGACTCCACACCTCCCTGGGCACCTCCTTCCAAGGCCTGACCACCCCTTCTGTGAAGAAATTCTTCCTACTATTCAGTGATGTTCTCTTTGTGGTGAAAATCAGAAGGGAAGAAAATGAAAATCCAAATGCTGGGTTTTCATTTGCCACTTACAGGACTGTGCCAAATGGAGCACCACGACCAAACTCCTGCTGAGCACTGCAGGGCTTTGGCTACTCTGAGAGCAGAGACAAGCTCTCCAATCCATGTTCAGCAGCAGAAAATTGGGCAATGGATGTGTCTGTCCCATCCCTTGCCTTGTGGCACCTCTACAGAACCAGTCACACACCAGAGGCTCAGTCTGTGCAGCCCAGACTCTGCCCTGGTGTCCCCACGAGGCTGTCTGGGTGCATGTGGGGTCACCCCTTTGGGCTTGGAAAGAGAGGAGGGGTCTGTGCTGGGCGTGTCCAGGTGAAAATGCAGAGAGCCCGATGTCTGTGGTGCCTCTTGCTGGTGTGTGAGGGACGCCTGGCTGGGCACACCCAGCAGGGGTGACTTTGTGCCGTGGTCATTCACATCCACCACCTGTCCAAGCAGCCACCACTCACGGCAGCCCAGGGAAGGTTTTTCCACCTCTACACTGCAACCAACCCACGCTCCTTCTGGTGGAAATGTCCCTGCCCACGGCGGGGAGTGGAACTGGGTGAGCTTTCAGGTCCCTCCCAACCCAAACCATTCTGGGATTTTACAATTACGAGATGGGAGAGGAAGGGTCCCAGAAATGAGCAGTCCTGGCTGGCAGGGTCCTTCCAGGCTGTGTCCCTCCTGTGGCACCGTGGCACAGGTCACAGCAGAGCTGGGTGCAGAGCCTGAGCCCTCGGGGCAGCGCTGGGCAGAGCCCAGGCACGGCCAGGGGCGCAGCACCAGGGACTTCTGCTGATGCCCTGCTCTGAACAGGACCCCCTCCTGAAATGCTGGAGTGGGAGCCCCTCTGGAGCCAGGCCTGGGGAAAGCCAAAGCACAGGGAATGAATCCAAACCTTTGGATGGGCTCAGATCCACGAAGTCCCAGCAGAGTGAAAGAGAAATAGAGATTTTTAACTCTTAGTAGAAATAGGTGCTGAGTGCTTTAACCATTGAAAAGCTGCAGCAAAGAGCCCTTAAACACGGATTTTACTGCAGCAGAGTCACCTTCCCACAGAATTTCTGTACTTTAGACAAAGCACAGATGGAACTGCATTGTTCACATTTTTAGATGAGTGTTCACATAA
>VXAC01008356.1:0-11041 GCA_013399225.1 Rhipidura dahli | reverse complement strand
CTGTGACTTGGATGTATCCAGGCCGGCATACTAATGAGGCTCCTTCCCGCCAATGCAAACGAGCCAAGATCATCCCCTAGATACCAACATCTCATTGGCGAGAGGGACCCTCTAATTAATTAGTATGCCCAATAACATCAGGCCTAAGGGGAGGACACATCCGCAGGCCCAACCCCGCTAAATCTTCTATAAATTGGAGCCTCCCCAAGGGGCGGGGGCTCACTTGTGGCTACCCTCCTGCGGGAACACAGTGAGTTCTCTGCCGTGAAGCAGGCTAGCTGCTATCACAGGCGCGAGCCAGGCTGTGGCCTCTCTATTTTAATACCGAGTGATTCAGGCTGATTCCAGCTTGAATCCTAGCCCGGCTCGGTGCTCCTCTGACTTGCCATTGGCAAGCAAGGACACCTAATCACCACCGGGACCTACCCTTTTTCCATACCCATCTTCTGTTGATTTTTCCTTTTCACGGGATCCTGGATTCTTCGCACTGGGACTTCAAATAAACTACCTCATTCTTAAATCCTGGTGCGAGAACTGTCTTTATTTCTGACAACCCTGTCTCATTCTGAGTAACCTGACCTGAAAATTATATTTCTGCCATTTATCTGACAATGTCTATGAGATTGTTAATTATTTAAATTTCTATTTTAAATCCATTAGGCAACAAAACACATACTAGTCCTTTTGTGAAGGTGGTATTAACTTCAGCTTTTAGAAGCAGTTTTTGAACCAAATCGATTTATGGGTCTCACAGCTTTGTATTTGGGGAAAAAAGCTCCAGTGTGTGTCCATAAATTAAAATTAGTTACGCAAACTAGGTTTCTATAGCAATAAAGTGAATTACTAGCAAAATAAAGGAGAACTCTTCCCATAGAAAATAGGGAATATAAATAATACAATATTTAATAAACTTCGTTCCTCTGGGCTTGCAGCAAGGGTTTAATAACATCTAGTACTAGGATAGTGAAGTAAAATCATTACAATTTTAACTCATTTCCTCATGTGTAAGGTCTCATTTAGTAATATATGTAAGGAGTTAAACGGTCAAATTAGAAACATACTGAGAAGAATAAGCTTTTTTATGTAGAAATCAGTGAAAATTGTCTTTAGAACGATCAGCTTGAAGTATTAATAAACATTTTAATCTGATTTTAAGCGTCTATTTTGAATTCAAATAGTATTCATAGTCTGCAATTCAATGGAACAGACATGGTACAGAATTAAAAAAATATACAGTATATTTCTGGGAATGAAATTTAGAAAGTGCATTTTTCCTGTGTAGTTATTCTTTTACTAAATAACTGAGAGTAACTAGAAAGTTGGTGCAGAATATCAGAACTAAACTTTGGAATGAGCCATGTAAATAGGATCATAATCCCAAATAGTCCATGGAAGTGTTTCCTGTGAACAAAGAAAAAAGAAGAATAGACAGCATGAGGCTTCTGAAAAGTTCTCTGAAGGAAGCCTATTTTTTCTTTTATCTCTTCTCTTCTCTGTACAGCATAAAGAGATAAATACCCTAATTATAATAATCCTTGAGTTGCAGCCATGAACAAAACAGCACACAGATCAGGAAAAAACAGAAATGAAATTGTTCAAGTACTTGTTAGAACCATCTTGTCCAAACTTCCTGGTATAACAGGTTCCCTTCCATCCTTCTTGGTGCTGCTGTTCTATATTGTGAATATTATTGATTAAAAAGAATGAAAATTGGTTTTCTCTTTGATAAACTCACCTCTAACAAAAGTGAACTTGTGGTGGTCCTGAGCTTACTTAATGAAATACTAAATATACATATAGCATTAAAAGCCAAGGCTTCTAATACTCATGATTTTTTTTTGTACTTTAATATTAAAGAGACAAAAAATCCTGATCATAAATCACAATTAATCAGTGGAAGTTGTTGTATAAAGCATCATTAAGTAATGAATTCTCATTTGTGCTTTGAACAGCTTCACAAAGACATTTTGACTAGTGAATACAAAGCACATAATATTAAGCAAAACACTTTTTCTTTCAAAGTAAAGCGTTCTTTTGCTAAGTATAGACACTTGTCATAATATTTGGGATAAATATTTGGGATTTATAATTCAAGTGCTTAAATAAGTAAGACCCATAAGCAGTAATCACTGTTAAGACAGATGCTTGAAAACATTCTGCTGGGACAAAGGACAGTGTCAGCAGCCCCTTTCCAAGTGCCCCACGCTGGCCAGTGCTGCAAACAGCAGATGTGGACAGATGTCAGATCAGGTGGGTGGGATAAAACATTGCATTGGCTCCTGCTGCCCTGCTGCCTTTGCAGCACTTGGTCACCAGCAGATCACAACTCAGAAAAGCAGCAGGAGAGAATCCCAGGTCGTGGTAAATTCAGTTGCTTAAGCACCTTCTTTCAGGATTTCCTCAGTTTCCCTAATCAGAAAAAAACCTCTTGCATTTGAGAAAATGTTTCTTAGAAAAAAGAAGTGCATGAACATTGAGATCAACCAGGCTCAGCTCCTTTTCTAGATGAGCTCTTCCCATTTCTTCTGTTTCCCAGTTGATCCCACCAACTGTATGGAACAGGGAGGAGGGACCAGGCTCCTGGGGTCAGAGCAAGGACTGGACATTTTGGGGTAAAACAGTGAAAATCTCAGGGCTAGATTCAGACAAGCCAGTGGAACTATTCTCACCAAGTTCAGTGAGATTGTATGCTGACAAACACCAAACCTCTACAATACTTCAATGTAAATTAAGGCAGGCAAATCTTTTCACTGGCCCCTCTGTTATGGACAATCACATAACCAGTTGTGAGATTTATGCATTTTAAGTGACATGAGTGTTAAAATTTTCTTTCAGAAAATAAATTATGGTAAGATGTAAGGAATGTGCAATTTAAGCTGTGCACCAGAAACATGGTATTTTCCCTAGTGGAACAAAATGTGCATACTGTTGCTATGATACCTCATCAGGAAAATTTATCTGAGCTGTAGAGATGATTTTTCTAATCGCTTAAGACTTCCAAATCCATTTAGAAATACTGCTTTATGTTTCCAAATAGGCATTGCACTTAGTAAGGTGGACTTGATACATAAGCAAGACCAATACACTCACTCTTGTGCCATGTTTTTCTAAAGACACTTGCCCCTGTTTGTTATTGGTTTGACCATCATTCTGAAAGCATTTAATTTGTTTCTGTTTTGTAGTAAGTTTGAAAGGATGTGTAGTGGGTTTGGTTTGCATAACCAGGCAGAAACACCAAATTTTAGTGTAGTGGTTTTATGGTCAATTTATGCACTGTTCCCTGATTTCTTTTCCGTGAGATAAACCATTAGGAGACAGCAAAGCAGGCACACAACTTACATGCTATGATAAAGTTTATTAACAGACCTAAGAAAAAAAAAGGGAAAGAAAAAAACCAATCAGAACTCACAGCCAGAACTTCTCCTCTTCTCCCTCCCCCTCCTTCTCCTCTCCCTCAATCCATGTGCAGTTCTCAAGAAAGGAAAAGAAAAGGGTTTCTTCCTGCTTTACGTGGTTCTCCAAACTGCCACCGCCTGCAGCAAAAACCATCTGCAGTGATGTAAAGTCTCTTTTTTTCCATAAAACCCTCTCGCGGTTCCTTCAACTTTAGAACATGGGCCAGCCCATGGGGGTATTACTCTGTCGGATAAGTAACTGTGGCTTGAAATTCTAAGGCTTTTTTTCTCTTTTGCCACCAGGTTTTATAAGCCTCTGCTTTCTGATAAACCTGGCATCGGGCATTCTCTTCACAACCTTTACAAGCCACACATCCATTAAAATTGTCCATCCCCCATGAGTTTTAACAGGATTAAAGAGACAAACAGTCTGGGATATTACAATATTCACACCACAGCAAGGCAAGGAGTCTTTTAAGCTGCCCGCGAGGAAGCCGCGGCACCGCCCTTTTTCCTCCCGTGGCCATCTTGGCTCCGTCTCACATGACGAGGTTTTCTCTTTCTCTCTCTGGCTTTGGAATCACCATGGTGGAAAATGTCACCGTCCCGCTTCGCCGCTGGATGTAGGGCTGTTTCTTCAGTTCGACGTGCAGTGTGTGCTGGCTGCTGCGAACTGCAGGCTCCGTCAGTGCCCCGCTGTCCCGGGAGGGGAAAAACCCCGTCCCGGAGAGGCCGCGCCGGAGGAGCCTGAGGGCCGCCCCCCCCAGAGCCCCAGCAGAGTCCGGGCTGTGCCTCGGGAAGGGGCAAAGGCAGCGACACCCGGCCCGGCCCGGCCCGGCCCGGCGGGGCCCCGGTGGGACCGTGGCGCTCCGGCCACAGCCCCTGGGCCGGAAGAAAGTCCCCCCTCCCGCCTTCCGCGGGATTTTTATAGATAACATTGAGAGAAACGCGATTCGACCAGGCGACTGTCTGTCATGTCGGGGCCAACCCGTGACAGGATGTAATCTAAACAGTTCATTGTTTTTTGCTTAGAACACGATGAAAAGCATTGTGAATATTAATTATTAGATTGGATTTTTCTCAGCTACCCTTCATCACACAATTAATAATTTTTATTAAATCCTCATGTCAGAAATTTTTACTACATTATATTGAAAATCTTAATTGCCCTGAAGTGTGTTATGATTTTTTTCTTTAAGAGGTATTTCTGAATATTTAGGACATCTCTCATGGTGGCTCTGAAGTAGCTGAAAAGCAAAACAGAAAGTGGAATTTACTTTTGTTTTGTCCTGCTATTACACAAATCTTTCTGTTGCTTATAATAACTTAGGACAACTTACGACAACTTAAGACAATGACAAGAAATCATTGTCTTAGCAGCTTATATGTCCATCATACATCAAGAGTTCTTTCAGCCAATCCATATAACAAGTTCTGGAAGAGTTCAGTCTACTGTTGTCATAATACATAGATACTTTAACATGTATTTTGCAGTGAATCACCAAATGCTCCAAGTTAATTTTACAGAGGTGAGCAAGCATGAGGTCTCTAAGTTGGTGCTGAAAATATAAGATGAATGTTTCTGTACAAAACTATAAATGAGTCCCAGCATATTTTATGGAGATCAAAGTACTTGAACTATTAGTTTATGTCTGTGGAAAGCAAAGGTTCTGAAGATGACTCTAAACAGTAACAGTTTGCATTTAGATGCTGAAGTGTCAATATAGACACCTGACTCAAAGCTCTTTATCACCCTTCAGATGCCTTGAGAAAGGAGAGCAAGGATCCACATTCCACTAAAAAACTGGTTGTTCTTTGGTATCTAGGTCTCCTCTATCTCAACACTTCTTTAGCAAACCTGCCTGTTAGCAACAAAACTATGAGTATTTCATTACATCCATGCTATTGGTAGTAATTGTAGAGAAGTTGGCCGTGTTTCTTAGAATAGAGCAGATCAGGAATAAATTAACTGCTACTGAGAGCTTCAATATTCCTTCTGTTAGTAAACAAAAGTAACTTGGCACTTGTAACCTTTTTACTAAAATAAGATTAATTCTGCTTTGAGTATTGGCAGCACACTTTTTGGGGATTTTTTTTGTTCAGTCAGTCTGTATCAGGCAGCTCTGGATCCATCCATCAGGAGGGATCCATCCCCACTAGAGCTTCACGATGGGTCACTATGGAGGAGTCTTTCTGAGTTACCTTCTCCATGCTAAGTACAAACAGAGCAGCGCACAAGTCCTGCACTGAAGTCAGAAAATAATGTATATATTCTACTCCTGTGTATGTTGTGGAGAGAATAATTCCCTGACCAGATGAAAAAAAGATAAAATTACATCTACCACTAGTATTCACTAGCCTTACTTCTGAGACTATTTCATAAACTCAGAGAACATCTAGAAATGATGTCTGAATAGAAAAACAGGTTAAACTGTAGGTCATCATTTTTGAAACCTTTATAATTTCTTACTGGATTTTCATATCAAGAAGCTTTCATCTTTACTCCTTGGAAGTTTTACAGATATTTGGTGATACTGGTTTTGAGCTTGGTTATGAATAAACTCTGATGTCAGACAAAGGTGCTTGTCCCTATTCTGGTGGGTGCAGTGTTTCATGAGCACAGTGAACCACTGCTAAATGTTCAGTAGATGTGCCCTGTGCTTAAAATGTTCACCATGCAACAGATAAGTACTCCCATGTCAGGTATCTGCCATAATTTTATATCCAGGCTCAAGGTAATACTGAGGTCTGACTGCAATTTCCTCCTGATGCAGAGGAAAATATTAGGAGCACACCTGGGATTCTTACAGTGAGAATGTGAGCATGTTGCACTTCTGGGAAGGGGCAATAAAATATTTACCTTCTGTCTGTTAAAAGTGGTGGGCACAATGGAAAAACTCTACCTGTGTTGAAGACTAAACCCTGAATGGCTGTTTCTGCCACTGGACAAATTACGTGTTTCCTTTGAAACATTTTTCTGTTAGGGAATTCCATGACAGACAGACTTCAGCTGTGCCACCTGGAAAACTGTATCTTAGTGGAGAAGAACGACACAGCCTGTCAGAGAGCAGAATGGATTGTCATCTTGCTAAGAAGATGGTACTAGAATGTTGTAGAAAAGGTGGTCACTGAGCTGCAAAAAGCTGGAATGATTTTCTGATAGTTGGTCAATGAGATAAAAGCCACGCTCTTTTGATGTGTCCATGGGAATGACAAAAGCCACTATATATTATTTTTACATCAAAATCTGTCTAAAATGACACAGTGTTTGCTCTCTAAGCATGAACAGTGCCTCTGTTTCCATCTTTTAACAGCTGTGGAAGAAGAACGTGGACGCATGTGTAGTTGATTTTTTGCCTTATCCAGTTTTGGAGGATCAGTTGGTCTTTATGTCAGACATGCATACCCAGGAACTATGGACAAGATATTTCTCCTGACAAATAAATCTCTCTCTCTCCCCATCCCCCCCCCCCACCCCCTCCACTGAATTCTGACAATTTCATAGGAATCTTCAGTGCTTTGCAGATGCTTATCATTGACCCTCAGTTTTCCAAAAGCCCAGATTTTTACTTGGCCATCTTGTCCATGGTGTAGATCTGTTTTTATTGACAAGCTTCCTCAAATATCAAAATATCAACAGCTGAGACTGTTATACTTTTGCATAAAAAGCATGTTATTCTTATTGTATGGAAGCAACCATTAAAAAAACTTATCTATGAATAAGGGACAAGTGATCCAATTCTGATTTTGTAACAATGTTTTTAAATCTTATATTCAGAACTCTAGAGAAACCCTCAAAAAAGCTAATGTTGGTTTTGTGGGGTTTTTTGAGAATGTCAGGAGAGATAGAGAACATCTATAATAGTTTTCTAAACAATCAGGTTTCTGCTCTGTGGGCCAATGCAGCATATCCTCTGAAGTGTTTAGGAATCTTTGTATAAGATTCACCTCAGGACAGCCATTTTAGATAGTATATGCTGAACCTGACCTTTCTCAGCTTTAACTAGGAGACCTATCCAGAGATAATAAAGAACAGGCTGGCCCAAATTTTCCATGTAATCCTTTCTCCGAAGGCGATTTGGAATTAAAATCTAAAATTCACACAGCTGACTGAAAAGTCTGTTAGTCAAATCTGTTCCTGGACACCTGGTTGCAATCTGCTGCTATTCTTCAAGACAAAGACTTCTGGGTAATGAGGAGAATGTGCTGAAGCACAGCCCTTGTGGAACATGTGGTAGTCAGCACCTCCACAGCTTGAGCCTTCCAGGTCATTGTACTGCATCAGTCTCTGACATAGGGTCATTCCCTTCATCTGTCTGGTTTCTCTGTAGCTACTGTTTCCCATTCCACTTTGAATATCATGTCCTTAATGCCACTTTCCCATGTGTGTGGTCTAGAATGTTTCTGGCAGCAGCATTCCAATTAAGGCTGAGGATATCTTAAGATAATTAGAGAGAACTAAGTCTCTAGGTGTCCCCTCATTACAACAAACACTACTTGCCTTTCAAAAAACTCCTGCTGAGAACCTGAAACTCTGGCAGTCTTTTCTGCTGATCTTAGATCTGTTTGTGAGGAGTATGCTGGGTCACTTAATCCCAGAGCATGTTCATTTTAAATTCAGCAGCAGCAGGAATTTAGTGGAGAGATTTGCTGGAGTGGTAGTACACAGTGGACACATCTTCAAAGAACACCCAAGGGACTTTAACAAACAGGGCATGTAAAATGCTGTGTTTGGAGCTGAGCTAGTGCTGGAGATTATGTATTCAACACAGTCATAAACCTCCAATTTCTCCTGTTCAGAATCTTATCCACCCAATATCTAATCTAGAAACTTGTCTTTTGACACTTCCACTTCCCCCTGCTCATTATTGTATATCTGTGCTATGTAAGAATCACATAATTTTGCAATGGGATTTTGATATTTGGCTGCATGGAATTATAAAACTGAAAACTTTCAGAACTGGCAAAAAACTTTTTGTTTCAACTCTGTCTTCCTTGTGAAGTCAAGGTATCTTAGGATTTAGAGTACTGAGAAAACACATTATTAAAATACTCAGGTCATATGTGGAGATGTTCACATTAACCATAAACATGTTATATATACTCAGTTCTTCTCAACACGTAACATGAGGCCTGTTAATTCCTTAAGTGCTTTTAGCTGCAAAGCTGTAGATATGAATTTCCATTTAGGAAGGCATAATCAGATCATAGAAATTGTAGGACCTTTTAGCTGGATACTAGACTAGAAGGACCTGACATCACCACACTATGGATAATTTAAATGTGCTTCAGATAGCCAGAACTTAGCTATGAACTTCTATGTACAGTTTAAGTATGCAGTGTTAAAACTGGAAAATAACATTTAGTAAAATACTCAGAGTTTGTGGTGTCATGGTTTTTTGTTATTCACAAACCTAATGAGTGAATTTTTGCAGTAAAAAAGGAGGGGTTTCATAGGGAAAATGTTTAAAAAGTTATAATAAAGATTTTCATCAAAGCTAAGGTTAAGAAACAAGTTATAACGAATGTTGTAAAGTTAATTATAAGGTTTAGTTTAATTAGAGAGTTATGTTAATAAAGTTTAAAGAGTTTTTCCTTGTAAGACATTGAAAAGATAACCCATCCCCCTGGCTCATATTAAAGGACCAACTCTGCACCCTTTCCAAAAATAGTAATTGACAGTTGGGTCTGTCACCTGAATGTATCAAAAGTGGAATATTGATGAGGCTCCTTCCCGCCAATGCTAATGAGCGAAAAGTACCACCCCTAGACGAGCGTCTCATTGGCGGGAGGGATCCCCTCATTAATTAGTAAAGCCAATCAGTTCCATCTAAAGAGGAGTGGAAAGGACAGACCCAACCCCCTTAGAAAATACTATAAAAAGGGTTCCACAAAGAAGGGAGGCGCTTTTTGCTCTTGAGCTGCTCTCGAGAGAGCATCAAGGTGCAGAGAGTCTTTTAGCTTGCTAGCCAAATAGTGGCTGACAAGCACGAGCCAGGGTGATTGGCCTCGGGACCCCAAGGGTCTTTCTAATAATTCCTTCCTAACTGGGTCTTAAACCCAGTTACCGCCCGGCTCGGACGGATTCTTTCTCTCTGACGGTCATCTGACAGTCAGGGTGATCCAATTGTCGCACTGGGGTTTTTCTTTGTCTTTTGTTCTTTCTTCTTTTGGGGATTTCCGGACACAACGTGTTGCTCTAATAAACGTCTTTTTGAGTCAACATTGTTGTGAAAGTTGTCTCCTTTTATGACATTTTTCTTTTCCACAGGGATTTTTGACAGGTTACAAAAAACCCATTATCAGTCCAAAACTAAAACCAAAGCAAAACAACAACAAAACCCAATGAAACAGCCAAACAAAAACCCCACAACAAAACCAGAACAACAACAACCCCAAAACAGTGCCCTAAATGGAATTACATTTGTTTGCTACAGAGTTCCAAAACATGGATGGTGGTTGTTCATGTGTCAGAATGTCTCCTTTTCTTTTCACCTAGATAAAAGGAAAACTGGAGCCATCACCTGTAAGTCTGGATAGTCCTTGTGGCCTGACAGACTCTGTGGAGATGTAAAGGTTAATTATGCATCACTCTCCTACTGATCATAAAATGAAAAATCTTGGCTTGTGCTTAGAAGTAATTTTTCTTTATACAAGCAAACTGACAGTCCTACCCAATTAAAAATGAATTCTTAACTACTAATCATAGGTTTTCTCAATAGATCATAAAAACTAGTGAAAGTTTTTCATCAGAACTATTTCTAACTAAAACTGAATTTCAGAATAATATTGGTACATCTATTTTTAGAGTTGTCTGTGGCTTTGACCTTATCTCTTCTTTCATGAACTTCAGTATTTTATGCTGAGTGGATTTTGGGTTTCTGGATGGTTTTTCTTGTCTGTGACATTTTAATGATTGTTTTCACTTTTTGATGTTCTTTATAGTGTCTGTGTCCTGAGGATAGTCTATTAGTTCATGGGATGGTTTTGACTGCAAGTCCTTGGGATAATGACAACACTATGTGCTGGTTTTGGATGGGGTAGGATGTTAATTTTTTTCACCGTGTCAAGTATGGTGCTGTATTTTGTGTTTGTGCTGCACATGGGGTTGGTAATACAGAGATGCTTTTGTCATTACAAAGCAGGATTTACACAGAGTCGATGCCTGTTCTGCTTTTCATACTGACAAACTGGTGAGGAAGTCAGGAGTACCTGGGAGACTGGGGAGACACCCAAACTCTACAAAGGAATGGTCCTGACTGTTTGACATTCAGCTCAGTATGCCAAGCTTGGCACTGGAAGGAGGAAGGAGGGGATGTTTGGAGTGATGGCATTTGTCTTCCCAGGTCAAGGCGTGAGGGGACCCTGCTGTCGTAGAGATGCAAAACACCTGCCTGCCCTTGGGAAATGGTGAATGAGTTCTTTGTTTTTCTTTGCTTATGCCTGTGGCTTTTGCATTCCCTATGCAACTGAATTGATCTCAACCTGTGAGCTTTCCAGCTGTTACCCTTCCAATTGTCTCCCCAGTCTCTCTCCCGTGGGAGCCAGAATGGCTGTTTGTGGTGCTTGGTTGCTGGCTGGGGTTAAACCACAACATAAGAAATGAAGTGGTTTAAAAGTGAGAGGCAGAGGAATGAAGCTTCCAA
>VXAC01008355.1:3519-36312 GCA_013399225.1 Rhipidura dahli | reverse complement strand
CGCGGGCCAGCAGCGAGCGCACCTGGCCCGCACTGCCCTCCAGCACCGCCAGGTGCAGCGGCGTCAGGCCCTGCTCGGGAAGCCGGAGGAGCTGCTGGGGCTCCTCGGGGTGCCCGGCATCCCCGCGCGGGGCAGGGATGGGAGCCTCCTGGTCGTCCTTTCCTGTTAGGAAAAAAATGGTAATTTCGGGTATTAAACTAGATAGAAATTATTAACATATTAGAAATTATTTAACATTTAAAGAAAAAACTGGAACTGGAAAAAACTTGAAAAATTGGGTAAAAAATGGAGTCTGGGGATCCCAGCCACTGAAGATGTTTCTTCAGCCTGGCTGGCTGGCACAACCCAGGCAAAGCTTGGTTGGTGCTGGTTGTTTAACAAAGCGGCTGGAAACGGGTCTGGGATCCCAGCACCGAGGCTCTCCATGGCCAACCCAAGGAGAAAAGCGCTTGGATTTGAAATTCAGTGTGGGATATAGGGGTGTCTGCTTCCCTCCACCCCCAGTCCTGCTTCTATTGGTTGGTTGTCTCTTCTCCAGGCTCTGGTGATAAATCCTTAGTTCATGGCTCGTTGGTTTTTAGGGTGCTGCTGCAAGAATGTTTTGTGTGTGTTTGTGAGATAAGATAACACGAATACTACAGCTCTTAAAACTATTTAAACGCTCTTAACGCATTTTCATAACTGTTTACATAAAGGATTTTAGTTAATTTGACATTCTAATTATAATAACATTTCCTTAAACTATTCTTTAATCATTCTTTCCACTTCCTTTAAGTAACAACTTTAATACTTGATGAGAGATTATGCGAAAGTCTTGGAGGTTTCATGAATAACATTTCCTAAAGAGGGGGACACAAAATGGGAGGAAAGGAGTGAAACGGAGCAAAGAACTCCCAAGAAGGGAGGGGGAGCATGGGCCTCTTCATAGAATGACACAAAATAAAGTCACCTGAGAGATAAGGAATATAAAATAAGGCCAGACGTGCAGTGGGATGTTTGGGCTCTCCCTCACAATATCTATTTCCTGTATAGTTCATTTTCCTGAACTTAAAACATCACCCATGTGGAGAACCTTATGAGCCACATCCTCTACAATAAAAACCAGACAATTTTTGTAGCTTCCCCTGCTTTAATGTTCCATTATAAAGTCGGTCCCCTACTCACCCCCACTCCTGGTGTCTCGGGGGAAGGTGAACTCCTCTTTCTCACTCTTGTTTTCAGGAAGGGGGGAAGAAAAGCAATAAGACAAATTGTTTATTTGCATCCTGTAATGTTTGCACCAAGCTCTTTGCTGCTGCTCTGCAGTTTTGTGTCATCATTTGAGAGTTTTTTACCCAACCCAGTTTTTGCACCCAAAACTCAGCTGAGCAAATAATGACACAACAGGACTGGGGGAGCCTGAAGATGATCTCTGGATATCCATGAGCGTTTCCTGCTCGTGCTCATTCACTCCCCAGCACACACATATTCTACTTCCGGACTGCATGGCAGCATCCCAAAATTACTTCCTTTGTTGTTTAGGGACCCCCCAAGCCCCCACCTCTTCAGGCCTCTGGTTGCTTGCACAGCTTGGCAAAACCCCCTAAATACCAATAATTCCCCACTCCTGTTTCTCCCTGTTTTCTGGGCACAGTTACTCCAGTGGCTGGGATTACACTGTGACTATCCCGAAGCCTGATTTTTTTTCTTAGCCAGAGAAACAAGGGATTCAAAACTAATTTTTTTTTACATTTCGGTGAGAGTTGTTCAGACTGGAACATCCTCAGTTCCGTGCCACGAGCTGAACCCCTGTGATTCTCTTTGCTTGAGTTTCTTTCAGTCTCTGAGGCCACCATGACAAACCCAGTTCACCTGAGCAGATCTGGAAAAGGGTTTTCCTCTCGGACTATTCATCATTTAATTTATGTTAATTTGCAAGTGTCTCGTCCCCATAAATGAATTACTGAGGCACAACCCGTGCAGACACACCCTGCAAAGGTGCACCTTGGAGAGGGGAAGCAGCCTCGGGCTGTGGTGAGAACAAGGAGAAGGCTCAGTGGAACTTCCTGAGTGGTGCTGGGGGTTCTGCTCACCTGCTGGCTCCTGGAGATGGCCGGTTTGTGGGACATCTTCCTGACAAGGCGCTCGTTCTCCGGGTCCAGCACCAGGCTCTGGATGAGCGCCAGCAGCACGTCTGTCTCCACAGGGATATCTGCCAGGGCAGAGCACTGCAGCTGCCCCGGGGTCCAGAGCCAGGCAGGACCCACGTGGCAGGGAAGGGAAAAGGGATGAAGGGGATGTGTGACAGCAAAAGGGCACCGAGCTCTTAAACCTGGGAGATGCAGCTGGGAAAACAACACACCAACTTCTCCCCTGCTTGTCAAGGCACGGGGCTGACCCTGGGCTCACCCACTGCCCAGTCCCACCTGCAAAGCTTGGCCTCTGCTTGGGGTCCTGGTCCCAGCACCTCTTCATCAGGTCCACCATCTGGTGGCACTCCCCGGGCCAGTCGTCCCTGACCAGCTCCAGCCCCGGCCTCTTCCCCGCCGCCACCTTCACGATGATGGCCATCATGTTGGCCCCTGGAAGAAACCAGCACTCTGTGGCTGTTCCCCCTGGGAAAAGGGCTGGAATGAACATCCCACAGGCCCAGGGCTCGTGTTTACCTGCATAAGGTTTCTTCTGCATGAGCACCTCCCAGATGACGATCCCGAAGCTGCGGGAGAGCAGAGACCGTGAGCACTTGGGCACTACAGGCACTTACTGCTTCTGCCTTCTTGAGAAATGGGAAATTCTTATCATTCTGCCTCATACATCGCCCTTGAGAGCGGGGTCATCGCACTCCAAAGGGTCTGTGAGTGACTTGGAACCTTTCCTGCCCAAATCAGGCTCTCAGTGCCTTTTTTCCACTTTATCCACACTGGGGTTTAGAGCCCTGGGAACTGCAAGGCAAATCCCCCTTTCCCTCTTGCCTTGGGTCCCTCTGTGCTGCAGAGGCCAGGGAGCTGAGGAATTGCCAGACACAGCCAGGGAGCTCCCGTGAAAGTGCTGCAGAGCTCTTTGCCCAAAAGGAAAAAGGCCAAGCTGAAATTCCTCCACCTGCTCCTGACCAAAATGAAGCTGAACTGAGGTGGATAAGCCAATATTGGAGTTGTTTTAAACCCAGAATGAATCTCAGCAGTGACTTGGGATGAAAGAGAAGCTCTGGCTGTTCCAGGATCTCATCTGACTCATTTTTTACAGAATGAAAACAGGGTGTGATGGCACCTGGCAGTGCTGCAGCCTCCCCTTGCTGTGTGAAACAGCCTGGGGACACCCCTGGGTGCTCTGTGGCAGCCCTCACCTGTACACATCGTACTTGATCCCCGGGGGTTTGCTGTTCTGCAGGAACATTTCGGGGGGGATGTAGCTCAGAGTGCCCCTCAGAGCCGAGCTCTCGATGTACTGCATCCTGCTGGATTGCTCCATCCACTTGGACAGCCCAAAGTCTGAGATCTGCAAGCAGAAACAGGGAAACTGCCCCAAAATGCTCACTCTCATCCCTCCTCCTGTCACTCTGGGATCAGGGACAGGAGGAGGTGCCCAGCAGCTGGAACCTGACAAAACTCTGACAATTTGTGGCCGCTGAGTCCGGCTGGAGCCTTGAATTCCCAGTGCTGGCCCAGACTCCCTGTGTGATCTCAGCAACACCGTGTAATTTGTTCACCAGCTGCCTCTGAAAAGCCCCACAGGTCAATCTTTCACGGAGTGTTCCTGAAGAACCAGATTTACTGGGATTCTGGACTCGTTTGGTGGAAATAACCTCTCTCTTATCTGAGCAATAACAAACCCAGCACCGAGGCTGTACCTTGACGTGCATGTTCCCATCCAGGAGGACGTTCCCTGGCTTCAGATCCAAGTGCAGCAGAGGAGGGCTCATGCTGTGCAGGAAATTCATGGCCAGGCCCATCTCGTGGATCACCCGGAATTTCAGCTGCCAGGACATTCTGTGGGTGGGAAGGATCCTCTCCAAGGACCCCCTGGCCATGTATTCCATCACTATCCCCAGGGGGCTGTTGCACACCCCGTAGATGGTGACGATGTGCTGGAATTTGATTTTCTCCATCTTGCTTGCCTCCTCCATTAGACAGTTCATGCTGGTCCTGGAAAAATGAAAACAAAACCCGAAAAATACAGTGGAGGGAAGAAGTTTTATCAGCTGATTCACAGGCTCAGTAACTCTGCAGTAACTCAGTGATACTCAGCCTTTCCGAGCACTGCCTACCCCAAAAACATTCATCCCTGTTCCAGATGATGATAATGGTGCCACACGGTGATCTTCTGCAGACTAAAATCTGACACAGAAGGCCTTGGGGCCTCTCAAAGTGAGCCAAATCAGCCACCACAAGGAAAAACTTGAACCTATTTCAGTCCTTAGCAGGCCTCCAGTGCCCACAGAGAGCCTGTGCTCGTCACACTGTGGTGAAACAGCTCTAAGCTGCCAGAGGGCAGGGGTAGCTGGGATACTGGGGAAAAATCCTTCCCTGTGAGGGTGGTGAGGGGCTGGGATGGAGACCCCAGAGGCTGCCCCACCCCTGGAAGTGCCCAAGGCCAGGCTGGAGCAGCCTGGGACAGCAGAAGGTGTCCCATGGCAGGGGGTGGCACTGGAGGAGCTTTAAGAACCCTCCCAACCCGAACCACTCCAGGAGGCTGCCGGTGTTTCCCTGGGATGCCAGGAGCAGGCACAGCTCCGTGCCACGCCCTGGCCCTTCCTGCAGCTCCACCTGTGCCTGCAGCCCTCTGTCCCCGGGCACGGTGCCTCTGCTTCCAGGGGAACAGCTCTGGCAGAGCTGCTTCTCCAAAGGTTCACCCCTCCCGACCTGCTGAACGAGTCTGGGGCGCCCCGAGCGCTGCGGGAGCAGCCGAGCAGCAAAGTGCCAGCAGTGCCAGGGAAAAGCACACCCTGGGAACGGAGCTGGGCTGCCAACCATTAGGCCAGGCCATTAATTGATCTAAAATGGTTCAGCCAAGCAAAATCTTCTGCCAGACTTCCTCTGGCAGGCTCCTCATGGTGAGACCAACCCGCGGGCTGAGGAATCTCAGGTATTTTACTACGATTGATAAGACACAGAAGTAAAACTGATTAATTTGACTCTTTTCTTTCCCCCCCCAAACAAGAACAAAATGCAAATAGAATATCTGCAGAGCAAACTGAGGGCAGTCACTGCTCAGCCTGAACTCAGTTGCTGTCAGTAACAAGAAATCACACAAGTGTGAGATTTTTACCCAAGCAGGATCCTTCCAAACTGAAGGGAGCAGAATTTTAAATGAAATAACTCCACCAATGCAGCTGTTTCTCCATCAGCCCTGGCTGCACTGGATGTGTTCCCAGCAGTGGTTGTGATTACCTGGCCCTGCCCCAGCTGCAGACCCAAGGTGGGCACCAGAGGGGTCTCTGCAGGCGAGAGACAGAGCAAGAAGCCGAGAGGAGCTGCAGGTGCTCCACGGAGAGGAAAGAGATGTCTGGAGGCTACGGGAGCAGGGCAGTAAAACCCAGCTGTAAGTCCTGTGCCCCTCATCTTTAAACCTGGCGATCTGGGTGATGAATTCAGTGGGATTGATACACATCAGCCCCAAAGTGCACTGAAAGCTGCAAGTAAAGTCACCAGGCTGCTTTTATCCGTGTCTCAGGTGCTGCCCTCAGCCCCCGATGCCAGCCCTGTTCTATTCCCAGTGCTCCTTGTGTCTCTTTGCACAGCCACACACCAGACAGGGAAAGGCAGCGCTCCACACCCTTTTCCCACTCCCTTTGGGTGCCAAACCCTCCACTTCCCAAGGAGCAGAGGCTCTTTCCCTGAGTTTAACCCCACGTCCATCCAGCTGGTGCAGAGCAGAGCAGGGGTTACCTGTCCGTGCTGGAGTCCTGCAGCAGGTACGGGGAGCACTTCACTGCATAGACCGTCCTCCACCTCCTGTGCTTCACCTGGTACACGTGGCCAAAGCCTCCGCTGGCCACTCGGAGCCAGTCATCCTCGAAATCCTCCTTGTTGAACACGGTGAGGCTGCTCAGGCTCTGGCCGCGCTCCGCGCTCATGGCACAGCAGGCTCAGCCCGGCTGCTCCTCCTGCCCGGCTGCTGGCAGCAGGCTCACTGCAGCTCTCCTGCCCTGCCCTGCCCTGCCCTGCCCTGCCCGGGGAGGTGGGGATTCACCCGAGGGGAGCCCTGCCAAGAGGTGGATCCTCGCTGTGGCCGCGTTCAGGTCGCGCAGGAGCCGCGGGGTTTAATTGCAGCCCGGGGATGTGGCTCTGCTCTGTCATCCCCAGCGCTGGGTGGGCAAATCCTCCAAGAATTGCAGGTGGAAAAATGTGCAAACAACAGCCCTTTAGTGAGTGCACTCTGTGCTGAGGGTGGGATTCCTCACCTGAGGTGTTGGCACAGCCTGGGGGAAAGGGAGGTGGGGAAGTGGGGCTGGCTGATGCTTGAAGGGAACAGAGAAATGCCTGAGGCTCCTGTGAAGAATTCTGCATGGGAGAGGTGGAAAACATTCTAGGAAGATGAACAGAGGGACAAAAACCAACCAGAAGTAGCTGGATGGAGAGGTGGAAAACACTCTAGAAAGAACAGAAAAAAAAAACCAAAAAAACCAAAAACCCAAACAACCAGAACTACACGAGCCTGAGAAAACACCTCAGCAGAAATACCAGAAATGTGGTAAACCAAGCAGGCCCCTCAGGGATAAAATAAAACCTGCTGTCAAATCCCTGGGAAGGGGTGTTTGGAGGAACTAAGACTGGTCAGAGCAGTTCAACCCTCACCATGTGAGCACCAGCAGCAGCACACACACCTTCAGCTGTAAAAGGGTTTAAAGACACTTGTCTGGGTCTTGTGCTTTTGTGTCTTTAATTTCTCAGCTCTCTCTGGAGGTAACTCAGTGTCAAAACCGAGGTGGGGCTGATTTCCTCGGTGCTACTGCAACACAAATAATAATTAGCACTGCTGCTGGGTAATTGTCGCACTGCCAGTAAGCCTTGACTTGGGATTTTTAGTTCTGCAGCAGAATCTTGAAGAAATCCTTGCAGGAAGCCTGACCCAGCTGGAAATGCGAGTTACCTGTTACACTGACACGAGGTGCTCCAGCAGTGGACTCCCTTCTTTTAAGGAAAGAAGGAAAAGAAAAGGGAAAAAAAGCCAGCCAGGCTCTGCAGCCTTTTAGGGAGAAAAAACCCCCATTGGAACCCGATTGTTGCCAAGTGCCTGGCACCCCCTGGGAGCTGCCCAGCAGCAGCGATGCCCTGCTCCCCTCCACGGCCACCTGCCAGCACCGTTTTTGGGCTGAGGACAAGCAGAGCAGAGCCCCGTCCCCTGGGCTTCAGGCACAGACGAGACAAGCACAGCGATGCTCAGGTTTTATTACAGAGCTCAGGAGGAGGGGAGGCACTGGGGGAACACGGCCAGGCCGTGGCTGCAAAGGGGCAGCAGCTGCTCCTGTCCCTCCCCACACCCTGCAGGTGCCTTTCTGGCCCAGCAGCTCAGGGATGTTCCGGCTCTGGCAGCTCCTCAGTCCTGCTGGTCATTCCCAGCCCAGGCAGGGAGATCCCGGTGCCTTTCCCTGCCCACTCCCTCTGTGCTGCAGCCCCTTCCTCACCCCACGAGGTCGCTTTGTCCCCCTCCGCCAGCAGCTGCTGCAGGTCCTGGACGGGATGGAGCAGCCCCAGTTCCTCTGGGACAGAGGGAAGTGGGGCTGGAGCCCACTGGGGGCTCTCCACAGCCAGCCCCTGAACCCCAGTGCACCCCCAGGAGAGCCCTGTTTGTGTCCCCCATCCTGAGGGAAATCCCCCGGTGCATCCCAGCAGATTCCACCTGGCACTGGAGTTCTCTGGCTGTTCCTGGGAACTTGTTGGAGAAAACAGCAACAGGACTAAAGGGAAAGGAGGAAGGGACTTGGCTCCTCCGAGTTGAGGAAAGCTGTAAAGCCGAGGGGATGCATCTCTGGAGCCCTCGGGTCCTGTCCACACTCCCAATTCCATCATTTTGCCCACCATTTCTCCCTGGTGGCAGGCTCTAGTGCACAGAGCTTTATTTCACCTGGTTCTTCTCCTCTCTGCTTCCCCATTTCTGTGCCCAGCCTGTGCTGGGCTTCCAGCCCTGCTCTCCCTGGCTGCTGGAGCTCTACAGCGATTCCTTCTCTAGCCTGCAGCTTGTGGAGTCGCTGATGCAGAAGGAAAGGAAGGAAGGAGGAGCAGGCTCGGAGCAGGGTTGGCATCTCCTGCCCCCTGGCTCAGCAGAAGCTCTACAGAAGCAAAGCAAATTCAGCTGCTTCTCGGACGGCTGGGGGAGCTGCGGGAGCTGCTCGGGATCACAGCCCGGGGCATTCTCCGAACGGGGGAGAGCGGCTGAGCTTGGCTTTCTGCCGGTGGTGCAGCCACAGGGCCATGAAAGCACTGCCCAGCACAGCAAAGCCGGCGAGGGATCCCAGCAGGATGGGCAGCAGCATGGCAGGAGCAGCACCTGGACACAGAGAGAGAGGGAACCGAGCAGTGAGAAATGTTCCTTGCACGAACAAGTGAAGACACAGGGAGTTGGGGATGGTGCCAGTGGGTTTTGAGAAGTCTCTCCTGTTGTACCAGTTCAGTTTCACTCTTTTCTAATAGCTATAAACATCTAATTAGCCCTAAGCAGCTGCTGTATTTCACCTGTGAACGCTCCTGACCTATGGGCAACCTCATTCTGCACCAAAATGCTGCAATTCCTCACAGACAGAGAACATTCTGCCTCCTTTCTCTCCCCTTTCCTCCTCCTAAAGCTTCAGTTCCTTCACAGGATGCATCTGGCTGTGTTTCCTGGCTCAAACTCTGTGGGATGTGTGATTAACCACGATGTTTGGGATTTAGGAAGGTCAGAGCAAAGCTGAGGAGTTGTTGGGATATTATCTCATTAAGAAAGTTGTTAAAAAGACGCTGTTTTCCTGCAGCAGGAAAAGCTGAGCAAAAACTTCTGCAAGAGACAGAGAAATAAAACCAGGAGAGCCCCACCTTCCACTGGTTTATACAGAAACCTGTTGTTCATCCTCCAAACGGGCCCCAGGGAGACCAGGCTGTGCAGGTTTCCATTGCTGGTCCTGTCACTGGGCTGGGCAAGGGGCTCCACACTTTCCAAGCAGTCCTGGGAAAGACATGGAAAACACCTGGAAGTGTCCTGAACAGAACCCCCTGCCCCAGCACAGCCCCCAGCTCTCCTCAGGCCCACTCTTTTCCACCTCTGCTGTCATTCCAGTCCTTGGACCAGCACAAATGTAAATCTTTATTCTCTGATTCCATTTTCTTAGGGATTCCCAACTTCTGCCACCATTCCACACCACAAACCCCTGTCCCAGACTCCAGCCAAGGACTGGGTGCCCTCGGGGTGACCTTGGTGTGGAGGCTCTGGGGGCACCAAGCCCCTCCGTGGTGCTGTGGGAACAGATCCAGCCCCCAGTACCTGCTCACAGCCCAGCTGGCCGGGCAGGCAGACCCTCAGCTCGCAGTGCAGGTAGGCCACGGAGTGGTTCAGCATCTGGAACAGCTGGATGGAGAAGCTGGCAGCACTGGAGCTGCCTCCCTGCAGCAGCTGGATGTGTCTGCATTCCCAGGGCAGCCTGGCAGGAGCAAAAGGCAAACAGCTCCAAATCCCAGCTCTCCACGACTAAAGCGGGATCTGCTGGCACAGCTCTGCACAAACTCCACCCCACACCCCTGCAGCCACAGGAAAATCCCCAAACCATCAGCATTCCCGGCTGCACCTGCCCTGCTCAGGAGCCTGAGAGCAGCAGGGCTGTTTCTGGGCCATTGGTTTTGCTGTGGAGGGCCCTGAGCTGCCTCTGACACACATTTCACACCCCAGTGGGTTTACAAACCCCGGTTAATGGAACCCCCATTGCCCTGGCCTCGAGCAGACAGGAGAGATGCTGCTGGAGCACTGGGGGTGTGGAGAAGCCTGGTCAGCATCCCTGCACTGCTCTGTCCTGGGATGTGCCTCCCCAGCAGGAAAGGGATGTGCCAGTGCCCGGGGGGAGCAGGATGGTTCCTTTCCATAAATCCTAAATGAAGAGAGACCTTCCCCATTCCCACCTGTGGAAGAGGCAGCACTGGGCACCCGCAGCCCCGGGGCTGGCAGAGGGGGTCACGCAGCACGAGTGGATCCGGAGCAGGGCCTGGCTGCTGTTGCTCTGCAGGGCCACCAGAGCCAGGAAGGTGTCCTGGGACGGCTCTGATCCAGGGACCCCGGCGGCTGTGACCCCTGCAGGGCTCAGGCTCAGCCGCACCGAGTGGTTCCCGGAGCCGCAGGAGTCGCTGACGATGGCAAGGCTGGGGAAAAAGGGAAAAAAGGGAATAAAATGAAACCCAGCCAGGCTGCAGCAGCGACACCCGAGCCAGGGAGCCAGGGGTACTTGCCCGTCCAGCACGGTGACATCCGAGTGCAGCCCCCTCCTCTGGTGCGAGTCGCTCCCCAGCGCTCCGGGCTCCAGTGTCACCGCTGTCCCCAAGGCTTCAGCAGCTCCGTCTGTCACTTCCCTCGTCCTGCCCTCCTCCTCCTCTGCCCGCTCCGTGCCCAGCAGCAGCTCCCGGGCCGAGTCAGTGCCCGCAGCATCCAGCCAGGGATCCCCCGGGGCTGTGACAGCTGCCGGGCTCCCGGGGGAATCCGAGGGGCTCTCTGGGGCCGGGGGGACCTGCACGAGGTCCCTGCCTGGGGGCAGCTCAGGGTCATTGACAGCGGGCTGATGAGTGCCCTGATTAACGAGCTTATTATTAACAGGGACAGAAACTGCTGTCGGTGTGCCAGGGCTGGAGTGCCCGGAGTCCTGCCCCTTGGCATCGCCCTCCGGAGGGTGGGACACCTCCACAGGGTGGGACACCTTCTCCAGAGGGTGGGACACCTCCAGAGGGTGGGACACCTCCTCCAGAGGGTGGGATGCCTTCTCCAGAGGGTGGGATGCCTTCTCCAGAGGGTGGGACACCTCCAGAGGATGGGACACCTCCTCCAGAGGGAGTCTGGCTGATGCCGGCTGTGCAGCAGACACGGGTGCCGGGGTGGGCAGCTGCGGGGTGGGGGCTGCCTCCTCTCCTGCTGCCCGCTGCCCCTTGCCCAGCGCTGCAGGGAGCACCCCCGAGGGGCTCAGCAGCACGTCTGGGGCGGGCTGCAGGGTCGGCAGGTGAGGCCACTCTTTGAGCGAAGCAGTGACCCCGTCACCCTCGGCTGCAGCGAGGGGAGTCCCTGCTGCTGCTGCTGCTGCTGCTGCTGAAGTGTGGGACGTGCCCCGGGTGGGTTTGGGATGTCCCTCCAGGGCAGTAACAGAGCCTGTGGACGCAGCTGGTTGGGCTGCAGTCAAAGCCAGGCTGGAGTTATCCCCCGGGGCTGCTGAGGGGGGCTGTGGTGTCCTTGGGCTGCCCACGGCTGATGGAGACAGGCTGGTTGCCAGGGATTTGCCTCCTGCTCCTGTGCTGGTGCTGGTTTCGGCTGGCCTCGTGCTCTGTCCCGTGCTGGTCTGTGCGAGGAGCTCGGCAGGAGCTGGGGAAGGTGCTGGAGAGCTGGCAGACATCCCTGCATGGGTCACCACAGCCTGAGCTCTCCCAGAAATCGCTGTTTTCCTTTGGACCTCTGTGGAAAGCGGAGGCTGCTCCGGTGCTGGTGTCGGTCTCTGGGTGGTTATAAAGGGGTGAGGCACTGTGGGGGTGAGTTCCAGCTCCAAACGTGCAGTGACACCAGCTTTTCCAGCAGCGATGGGGGTCTGAGCTGCTGTGGAAGGCACAGGGACTCCGGACCGAGCTGTGCTGCCCTCTCTGGAATCGCTGTGCTCGTTCCCAGCTGGAAGCACGGAGGAGGAGGCTGGGGACGTGCTGGGAACAACCGCTGATGGCAGCAGCTTGGTGCTGCTTTGTGGCGTGGACTGCAGGGGTTTGGTGCTGGGGAACGCCCTGGGTGGGGGCTTGGGGGTCAAACACCCCGTGCAGGGGGCATGGGCAGGGCTGGGGGTGGGCACTGAGCCCTCCTGTCCGTGCCCTGCAGCCCCTGAGCTGCTCTCAGGCTGGGCAGGCTCTGGGGAGCCACGGAGCCCCTTCGCCGGCAGGAAAGGAGCTGCAGATGAAGATTGTGGCCTTCCAGTGGTGAAAATCACTTTGGGGGCAGACTGGGGGCTCTGAGTGGGCAACACCAGCTCTGGTGGCAGTGGGGAGGTGCCAGGCTCCCCTGACTGGGAAGGCAAAGCAGTGCCTGTGGGCTGCTGGGGATGGGGAGCAGGAATGGGCATCTCCTCGGGCAGCCTGGGCATGGTCTGCGCTGTGGGGCTCGTCCGTGGGTCCAGCACGTGACCTGGGGCTGAGGTGACAGCTGGGGACAAGCCCCTGAGGGCTGTAGGATTCGGATCAGCTGGCACCGGCTCCGAAGTCACTTTTGCTCCCTCTGCTTCTTCCTTGGACCCGGGGGACAGAGCAGTTTCAGGTCCCACGGGTTTCCCAGTGGGATAAGAGGAACTGGTTTTCACTGGGATATCCTGGCTGCTCCCAGTTGTCCCCACCTTGGTGGGCAGGTGGGTGGCTCTGGGGTCACCCTGAGCAGAGGGCAGCAGCCGTGGCTGTGCCCTGTCACTGGGCAGCAGCACAAACACAGGCCTGACCAGGACCAGGCTGGAAGGGCTCAGGTGCTGGAGGTTTGCCAGCTCCAGCGCTGAAGAATTGGATGCTGCCAGGATTTGCTGGATGGAAAGCAGCCCCCCAACAGCAGCACTCGGGAACTGTGTGGGGAGAGGGGAGTCCTGCATGGGCTGCAGGCAGATTGTGCCATCAGTGCTCTTCAACACAAAGGACAAGTGTGGGGACGAGGGCAGCAGGGTCAGGGGGTCACCTCTGCCTGTGCCGAGGCTCCTGGCAGCTGCATCGAGGGACGTCCTGAACTGGTGGCCCAGAGCCTGGGCCGGGGGTGCTGGGACCTCCCTGGGCAGCCCTGGAGCAGGATGTGCTGTGGGGGAGCTGGGATGGCTTCCCTGGGAGTGCAGGGTGGGAGCAGGAGCTCCCGGCTTGGTGGGGCCGGGGGGGACAAGGCTGGGAAGGGGAAGTGTCTGGTCCCTGTGTGCCCCAGAGGGGCTGGGGCTGGGGCTGGCTGCTGGGGGCACCGAGGGAGAACCAGATTTGCTTCTTCTCCTGGAGTCGTGCCCTGTGCTCAGCTGCAGCATCCCAGCCAAGGCTCCCGGGGGCACAGGAGGGGCAGAAGCTCCTCGGGGCCGGGGCCCAGAGCCAGGAGCTGGGGATGAGGTGGGTGGGGTGGGGAGGTCCATGGGCTGCATCCCAGCAAAGGCAGCAGGAGGCTGGAGCCCTGCTGGGACAGAATCCCAGGGCTGGAGGTCTGCATTCCCAAAGGTGGGCATTCCTGGAGAGAGGGGAGATGTTGCTTCTTTGAGCTCTTTAGAAGCTGTGGAAGGTTTTAATGTGGAAATCCACAGCTGGCTTGCTGAGGATGAGCTGAGAGAAGGCTGTGGGCTCTCGGGGGAGGGAGATTTTCCAGGTGTCCCTGTCACTGCCCAAGGAGCAGCATCTCTTTGCAGAGGCAGGGCTGCCGTGTCCTGAGAGCTCCTGTTGGTCTCTGGGGGAAGGTGTTTGGTGCAGCTGTGCAAAGAGAGGGGCAGCTGGGCATCAGTTGTGCCAGCCTGGAATGGAGATGGAAGGAATTCACCAGGAGCTGGAGCCTCCATCAGGAATGAAGAGGAATTTATGCTGCCTGGTGGGAGGGTGTGAGGAGCAGGCAGCTGGGCTGGGTGTCCAGAACCCTTGGTGACAGCTGAGGTCGAACTTCTGCCTTTGTTGCCTGTGGTTTCCCACTGCAGAGACACAACAGGGGATCCCCTGGCTGGTGATGTTGGGGCATAGGCTGAGCCTGGAGCTGGCTGTGCTGGCACTGCAGGTGTTGTAACTGCAGCAGCCAAGCTCTGAGTCCTCCTGAGGTGGGCAGTGGGGTCAGACTGGGCTGCAGGGCTCGTGGGGAGTGTTCCTGTGGGCAGCCAGCCCTCCCCTGCTCCCCCAGGAGAAATCCCAGCTCCGGGGGGAAACGCAGATGCTGCTGTTTCTCTTCTTGGAGGGTGGAAATCGAGCATTGGTGTCAGAAGAGAAGTTTTAGGACTTGGCAGCTCCCTCTGCTTGATGACAGGAGGGGAAGAGAGAGCTGTGAGCTGGGGAGAGTCCTGGTGTGTCCTTTCACTGGGAAAGGGCTGGGGCAGCCCGGAGCTGGAGCTGGGAGGGCTGAGAGCAGCCCCAGGAGAACTTTCTGCTTCTCTTTGCAGTGCCAGAGCTGTGGTGGCCTGTGACCCCTGCGTGGGGCTGCTCCAGAGCTTTCCAGGGGATGTGTGTCCCTCCTGGGGCTTTGCGGGCGCTGTGTGCAGCACCTCAGCCCCCCCCAGGTCCCCAGGCAGCAGAGCTGTTCTGTTTGCAGCTCTCCCTGCCTGGGACACGGAGTCAGAGGCTGTTTCACTGGTGGGATCAGCTCCTGGGCTCTGGAAATGCAAGGTCACCTCGTCCCAGTCACCCCCAGAGCTCAGGCCCAGCATCCCACTGGCACCACGGGCACTCCTGGAGGCACCTGAGGAACAGAGAACAAGCCTTGGCTCAGCTGAAGTGAGCCCTGAGCAGCTCCAGCAGCACTTGGGGACAGATAAACTGAGCAGGCACTGCTGCACGGGAGCCCTGGCACTGCCATTCCCATTCCCATTCCCATTCCCATTCCCATTCCCATTCCCATTCCCAGCTGTTACAAACCTCATCCTCATGCAGGACCCAAAGCACGAACCAGCCAGAGAGGATCCCTTTCTCTCCACTGCAGAAGATGCAGGGAGAGGGAAACCCTTGAGCTCTTCCACAGCAAAGCCAGATTAAAACAAACCCCACTGTGCTCCCTGCCCTGGCTCTCCTTTCCCACCCTCCCTCCACCAACATCCCAGTCCCATCAGGAGCTCCCTGATCCGTGCAGCCTGTCCAGAGAGGTTTGTTTTGACACAGAGCAGACACAGCACAGCAACTTCTCAAACCCAGAGCAGCCACGTTGTCATTGAAAAAGGCAGGCCCTTGGTTTGAAAGGTTATTCCTTCCTCCACACATTTTACTTTTTCTGTCATCACATCAGAAGGTTGATGTTCCAAATTATGCTTTCCAAACCACAGACTAGAATGGATTTTCCTCCTCAAAAACTTTAAGCATTTTTCCTTAGGCACCTGCCAGGAAATCTAAAAGCTTGAGTGTTATGCATTTAAATTGTGGTTTTTGACAAAGGCAAAGCAGAGGTTCAGCAGCTTCACAAAAAGGAGAAAATCATTAATTAGGTGGAAAATTCTTTGCCAGTTCCCAAGTCTATCTTCCCTGAAGAGAACAGCCTGCCTGGGGTCACAGCACTGCTCCCACCAGCCCTCCCAGGGATGCCCAGCAAGGTGGAAAGGCAGGGCTGGAGCCCAGCTGTGAGTGACAGCAGCCCCGGGAGCTGGGCTGGGGCAGCAGCAGCACAAACCCATCACTGATTTGGGGCTGTCAGAAGGATCTGGCAGGACAGCTGTTCCCAAAGGAAAAGCAGCACAGTGTGGCAGTGCTGGAGAAGGGGATTCTGACCAAGGCTTCAGCAGCACCAGCCTGATCCTCGGTGCTGCCTGGAATCACTCAGAGAAAGAGGTTTTAAATTGGTTTTCCCTTAAAGTGAGAATGTTTTGTTTGGGCACTGGGCTCAGGCAGAGCAGCACAGCAATGGGGCCACTCACCCCCTTCCCCCCCAGAGTGAAACCATTTCCCCCAAATCCTGGGCTGCACAAACAGGGAGCTGTTCCTTCACCCCCCAGCTGCCCCACAACACTGAGGACAGAGCAGAAGAGGCAGAGAAGCAGCAGTTTTTGAGACCAGAACATTCCCATCCCCATCACTCACCAGACAAATCCAACAGCCCAGCTGCCAGCAGGATAAAGATGGGGAGTTTTTCCTGCATCTCGTGGAGCAGCTCCTGAGCCATCCCAATAAAGAATATCCCAGCTGGAAGCAGCTCCCTGAGGAGCCTCTGCTGCTTCCCAGCAATGGGCATTTGCTGCTTGCTCTGAAGGGAACAGGATTGGGTTACTTTATAAGAGCTTAGGCCAGACACCAACCAATAACCTGACCCAGGAAAAAAGCCCTGCACCAATTGGAATCAATCGGTTTCTAACAAAGGAACAGAGTGTGCTCAGGTGGGATTTCCATCCCAAAGGTGGGAAATGTGCCTGTGAACACCAGAGAGGGCTTGTGCAGCCCCGGAGGAAGAGTTAAAACACTCCCTGGAGGGCTGGGTGAGGATGTGGAGGGGCTTGGGTGCACCCAGAGGAGGGGAACGGAGCTGGGGCAGGGCTGGAAGCCTCTCAGGGCTCTGGGATTGTCCAATTCGGAGCAAAGGAGGCTCAGGGGCGACCTCCTGGTTCTCTGCAGCTTCCCCAGGAGGACATGGAGATGTGGAAGAGATGGAAATGGAGGTGCTGAGCTCTTCTCCCTGGGATCCAGGGACAGGACTGGTGGGAATGGCTCCCAGCTGCAGCAGGGGAGGCTCAGACTGGATGTTAGGAAGCATTTCTTAACCAAGAAGGGAATAAAATCCTGGAAAGGTTTCTTGGAGAGGGGACTTTATACAATGCTCTGAACAAAGCACTTTGTCTTCTGTTCAGCCCTGGAGTGCTCAGGCAGCTGGACTGGGTGATTTTTAAAGTTCTTTTTAACTGAACTGTTCTAGAGTTCTGATTTTTTTTTTTTTTTACCAGTTTGTGCCAATAAAAACATCCACAGGGATCAGTCTGGATGCCAGGGAGGAATGAAAACCACAGCGAAACAAGCACAGAACTCAAACCTTCCTAAGAGCCCAAGAAGAGCCCAGAGGCTTCTTGGGCACAATCACAGCTACACCTTTTCTTGTTTTAACCACGAAGCCCCCAAATGGCTGTAAATATTCCCCTGAAGGCAGCAAGCAGCACCCAGCAGGAATCTCTCAGTGCCAGGCACACAAACACTGAGCCAAAGCTGCAGACAGGCTGAGGGGACAGCAGAGAACACCCTGCCACAGCCCTGGCTGTCCCAGGGCAGCACAGACCCGAGCAAAAGGCAGATAAGGCCCGTAATGACAGCTGGGAGCAGCAGGGACAGCCAGGGAGGAAACAACAATGCCCCATTCTCCGGGCTGAGAAAGGGGAGCTCAGCACCAGGGGCTGGCAGATCCCATTGCCAGCCCCAGCCGTGCCCCTCACCTCCCTGGGGGAACCAAGGTCAGGGCACTGCAGCTTCTCCCACTCCCTGGGAAGGAAAATCCCTGGCTCTTGTGGAGCTCCTGAGCCCTCCCTGCAGGATTTGGGACATGGGCAGGGTGAAGCTCGGTGGCAGGATCTCAAACCTGCCCCCCAGGTTATTAAACTCAGATTATCCACTGCATGCTTTGCACTGAGAGAATCTCCTTCTTCTCCAGTGGGAGGCTGATGCAGCTGCTCTTTTGAAAAAGAGATGCTGGATAATTTATCTCCACACAAGTGACACCCCCAGGTACCAAGGAAGGGAGCCCAAGAGCCATTTTAGAGTCAAACGTGACTGGCCTGTGCTTCTTCTTCACAGAAATGTAACAAATTCTGCTGTTTCCCCGTGTTCAAAACCAAGCCAAACAAAAAGCTGCACTGTGTTGGCTGCCTGTGCTTTACTAAATGACATTAATTTAGTAAATGGCCATAAATGCAAGGTGTTGTTTTAGTTGGTAGCTGAGATAATAAATGAACTTAATCCTCCTGATATGGTTTCACTGCCTTCTGTGGGGGACCAAAACCGCTCCAAAAAGTCACTGGGACGTCGATGTGCTTTGAATTAATTTTATTAAAGAAAAGAAAAACTCAACAGAAAATCATATAAAGCGTAGCCATGGGGAACAAAGACACACAGACCTCCTTATACCCCCGAAGAAGATCGTTTTATTGTAGCAAACCAAGTTTTTTATACTCTAAACTCAACAGAACTTAACAGAACTGAACTGAAACCTAACCGAGAAAGGCACTGACTCGGTTTGAGACAAATTTAGGAGGAAACCTCCTGAAATGAAGCTCTCCCCGAGGTGTGAGCACTCCCTCCCCCACGGACACGAAAGGAATTCCTGGGAGGAAAGTGAGAAAAGCTGTTTAGTGGTAAATAAAAGCAGGGTGCCCGCAGGGCAGGGGGAAAAGACGAGTTGAGATCCGAAACCTCCTCGCTGCGGAGGAGCCGCCGGGTCCAGAGCTCTTCGCTGCGGCTCCGGGCCGGGATGGGGATGCGGCTCCGGGCCGGGATGGGGATGCGGCTCCGGGCCGGGATGGGGATGCGGCTCCGGGCCGGGATGGGGATGCGGCTCCGGGCCGGGATGGGGCTCCGGGCCGGGAGGGGGCTCCGGGCCGGGATGCGGCTCCGGGATGGGATGGGGATGCCGCTCCGGGATGGGGATGAGGCTCCGGGATGGGGATGCGGCTCCGGGCTGGGATGGGGATGCGGCTCCGGGCCGGGATGGGGCTCCGGGCCGGGATGCGGCTCCGGGATGGGGATGGGGCTCCGGGGGTTGGTGCTCTGATCACAGCTGAGCTCCGGAAAGAACAGCTCCGGAAAGAAGCCCCAGGGCCGGAGGACTGCTGGGGGCATCCCTGGGAAGCACCTCGTGCCTCAGCCAAAAGCGGGAGCTGGGACTCTCCCCGTCGGCTGTGAGCTCAGCAATGCCGGGAGGTGACCCCGCACCCGCCCTGCCTCCCTCGCCTTCCCTCGAACCCAGCTTGAAGCCATCTCTGGGCATCAAGCAGACCATGGGGGAACGCAGAAATGTCATCAAATCAGCCCAGGACAGCGCTGCCACCGCGGGGTGGCTGCTCACCAGTCCCTTTGCCCCAGAAGCTGACTCGGTGCTCCCATTTCCCCAACCAACTCCCCATCCACGACCCTCAGCCCTTCCCAGAGTGCCTTTTGCTGAACACAATTTAGCGATTTTTAACATACTTAACAAAGGTAAAACAGATTCTTATTCTCATCTCCAATGAAGGGCACTTGTGGAAGGTTTCTGCAGGGTTCAGCTGCTGGGCACGTGCTTCATGGCAGAGCTCAGGATGGAGAAGCCATTGAGCTTCCTCAGCTGAGGAATGTGCCTGGAAAGGCAACAGATGGTGAATAAAAATTAAAAGTTTTAAGCTTTCACTGCTCTGCCCAAACTTGCAGGGGTGTTTAATGCTGTGTTCAATCAATTCCTCTTAAAACAGAGTTGCTAGATAACAATACTACAGAGCCAATACAGATAATCTTAATACAGAGTTTCTAGATTATTATTGCCCTCAGAAAGGCACATAAATAATATTCTCCAAATAGAGGGCATTTCAGATTGACAAATCTAAGCAAAAAAGGTGTTTCCCTTTTATATTCCTGCTGCTATACACATCTCAGGGCTGACACTTTCTCTACTGCTCATTTGGGATCTACAGACTCCTAACATCACTTCTGCTCTTCCAGCACAGGAAAATGAACTCCTTGAAAGGTGTGGAGACAGAGAACTGACACCCCAGGAGCCCTAAAGCAGGATTTGGGGACGGGATCACAACTGGGGAGACTTACCCTGGCTGCTTTTTCAGGGATTATCACCCAATAAGAAAAAAAGGAAAGAAAAAAACCAAAACCGAGCAAGTTTTTTCCCTACCTTGGCTCAGCCTTACAGAGCCTGCCCAGGGCAATGGCTGAGTTCTGCTGCACCGAGGTTCTCTGGGCATCTCCCCCTGCCTGCCTCAGCAGCAGCTGCACCACGCTGGAGTCCAGCAGGGAGGTGGCTGCCCCGGGCAGGAGCAGGCACTGGCTGAGGCAGAAAGCTGCGTTCCCCACCATCTGCTCATCCTCTGACTCCAGCAGCTTCAGCAGCACTTGGAACCCTGGCAGGAGGGGGAATCACTGTCAGATGCACTCAGAGCTGCTCCAGGTGCTCCCTGCTGCCTGCAGGGAGGGAGTTTGGTGCTGTTTTCCTAGAAAACCTTGGGGAGCAGGGGAATTTCATGGCGATTGCAGTACCCAGGAGGCTGCTCCAGCTCCACCTGCCCAGACGTGTCTCTCACAAAGAACTGAATGCCTTAAACCAGAAATGCTGTTGTGCAAAGGACAGCTGGAAAAAGGAACATTAAAAAAGCTTTCTGTACATCCTGAGCTACCAAAGCAGCTCAGCTCATCTGAGACCTGCCCCTAAGTACAGCAGAGTGTTTTGGCTCTGACACCTGAAAGCAGCAGCAACGTCTCAGGCCAGAGATCCTGAGACACTTAGAGATCACTGAACACTGTCTGGAGAACACAGAGCTGGGCCTTTCTCATCTGTGAGGTTTCCTCTGGCAAACAGAGCTGACAGAGTAAGAACCAGTGACTGCTCTCAGGGTAATACCCAGAGTTGTGGTGGAGAGAAGGAGAGCAAAGTGTTGCTGCTGATTTGAGGGAATGCAAACTCTGTCTGCAGCTGACAGTGAGAGGAATCTGGGCTGCACAAAAGGGAGCTGATGCCCTGAAAGGCTTTTCATGAGAGGAAACCCTTGGGGTTCAGGTTGAACTGCAGACACTGACAGCTTCTTGACAGGTTCAGCCATTTAAATAAAATCTAAGCATTCTCTGTAGTAGTTGCATTAGCATTAATTGGGGCTGGGTTTTAAGGCAATCCAAGCAGTGTTGTACCACAGGAGCAGAGCAAACAGATCAGAAAAACCCTCAGACACTGCTCTGGGACCAACCCTCTGCCTCCAGCTCCACCTGCTTTTGCTACCTGGCCAAATACCCCCATGGAGGACACCACAAACAACCCCAAACCCTGGAAACCAGAAGTTTCACTCACTTTTATCCCACTTCACCAGCTCTTCCTGAGCTTGCCTGCTGCTCTTGGTGCAGATGGAAAGGATCTTTATGGCATAGCTGGATGTGAGCTGCCCTGCAACCTGATGGGATTGAAGCAGAGTGGGCACACACAGCTCATCCCCACTGTGCCCCCCAGCAGTTTGGGTACCATGGGGAGAATTCCTCATGCCTGAGCCCAAATACCAAATGGAAACCTTTACAGGGCATTTCTCTCGAGGTGAACACAGGCTGAGAATCACATAAAACTCCTCTAATTCCTGCCAGCAATGAACACACAAAATTCCCTGGATCTCTGCAGCCCAATCCCCTTCAAACCATCAACTCCCCTTGACAAAAGCCCAGTGCCACAGATTTTTTTCTAGACTAACTTGATCTGTATAATCCACATCTGCTGGACACAGATGTACAGCAACAATTAAAATAAGAATTTTAAAAAATTGTTTAAAAGGTTTAAAACAAAACCTGGGAGTGCTGTTACAAGGACAACACTGATGCAGACACATCCTCCAGGGAAAGGAGAATAAACACAGGGGGAATTAGGTTTGCTCAAGGGACAATGCAGGCAAAAATAGAGAGAGTTTCATTTACTTTCAAGAATTTGAGCATTTTCTTCACCACTCCTCCTTTCACCACTTCTTCCACTGCTGAGGGAGACGCTGGCAGGGCACGGCTCAGCACTCCAGTGGCTCCCCAAATGAGGGAAAAAGGACAGAGAGCAAAAGGAAATGTTTATTGGTTCAGGCAGCTTAATTATTTTGTTTCTTGCAGAGTAAGACTGAAGCAATTAAAGTGCTGAAAGGAGAAATTCACAGGAATTAAGGGAATCCCAGAATTACAGAAACTAACAAAGACCATCTTTAGGCTGTGACTTTTTTGTTGTTTCCTGGGGACTGAGCACAGGGAGAGATGAGCCCAAACTGGCACCAGCACAACTCCCTGGGGGTTTATTCATTAAAAAATAAAAATACAAATTCCTGGTAGAGACCAGCCCAGCACTGCTGGCACTGAGCAAAGTGAAACAGCTCAGAACAGTTCCTGAGAGCTCAGGGAGAGGGCTCAGAGCCCACATCTGCTCCTGCCTGGAGGAGCTGCTCTCCCTGGAGTCCCACCCCTCTCCCAGGAGTACAATTGTAATTCCCAGACAAGAACTGCAAAGAGAAGCAGCTGCTGAACACCCAAATTGTTCTTGCTTTGCTTCTCCATTGATTTTTAGAGGGTTTTATGTTGAAAACCCTGCTAAGGATGAATTGGTTTGTCAGAGTTTCTATCAGCAGATTTCAAGAGACCACTGAAAACCTCTTGCATCAAACCCCAGAACAATGAATACAAAAGTGGTCTATTGTTTCTTTATTGCTACCAGGAATGTTTCAGGCTTCAAAGCCTCCTGCACAGGGCAGAGGTTTGCTCTGAAGAGCTCAGGAAAGCCAAAACTTTGTGTTGGTGACTTACTGTGACAATCCTCCCGTCCTGGTGGCTGAGCAGAGCCAGGCACCTGCCACTGATGGGCACAGCCAAGTCCTGGAAAACACAGGGAAAACTCAGCTGCAGCTGGGGCTGGGAGGGCTGGGGCAGAAATGGGACCATGGACAAAAGAAGAGATCAGGGGACACCAGTGAGTCACCAGCTCTGCACCACCCCAGGGCAACTCAGGGAATTCCTCCTCCTTGGTGGAATCCTGGGTTTTGGAGAACTGTGGAATGTGCCCAGCATCTCAGAACATGGCACAAGTGGAGAGTGATTCCAAGCAAAAGACAATTTACATTGGTTTTTTTCCCCTTAACTGTGTGTACATAGAAGGTGGTGGTGGAGGAGAAAATGCTGTATTTTTTTTCACTTTTCAGCCTACTTAAATTGTGAATTACCCTTAAAAATAACCTGCAGCACCACGGTTTGTGTGCAGCTCCCAGAGGCTGCATACCTGGATGGTGTCATTGTGTTCAAGCAGCAGGTTCAGCATCAGCCCCAGTGCTGCCAGCACACCCTGAGTGTCCTCAGCAGAGCACTCCTCCTGTGGGCAGAGCAGGGCAGGGGAATCAGGACAACAAAACCCCAAACAGGACAGGCCCTTCCTCAGCCTCCTGGGGCAGCTTCGGGGGGAGAGAAGGCCTGGGGGAAGCAGAGCTGGGGACACCTTTGTGACACAAATTCATGTGTTTTATACCCAAAGCTGCCCACTCCACACTTGTGATGTCTGGGCTGCTCCAGAGATCCCCTCCCACCCTTGGGACCCTTCAGGTTGTCAGGGCTGGGCTCACACCAGAGCCTCACCCTGCAAGGGGCCACTTCTGAGGGGCACAGCTGGGGATGGTGCCCCTGATGCTCTGAGATCTCCACCCAAAAACCCAGAGTGAAAAGCCTCAGGGCTCTGAGGGGAGCAGACAAACGGGACAGAGGGCTGGGAAGAGGGCTGGGACACTGCCCAGGTGCCCTTAGCAGGGACAGAGAGCTGGGAACACTGCCCAGGTGCCCTTAGCAGGGACAGAGGGCTGGGACACTGCCCAGGTGCCCTTACCAGGCAGGCCAGCCAGCAGTCCCTGCTCCGAGCCAGCTGTGCCCGCGCCGCAGCCTCGGCACTCAGGTTGCCCAGCGTGCCCAGGGCCAGGGCTGTGCCCGCCCTGCTCTCCGGCCTCAAACGCCCCTGGAACACAGGAAAGGAGGGGAAAATTAACCCCAAAGCACCAGGAAGCAGCACAAGTGTGTGTGTGCCCACCAGGAAGCTGCACAAGTGTGTGTGTGCCAGCCCCTGGGGGACTGCAGGAGCTCGCTGTTGGATCCCAGCTGCCCAAGGTTGGTGGATTTCCATCCTTCCCACAGTGGATCTCCTGCTTTAAGAGCCCTGGGGAAAAGGGGGGGATTTTGTGTTGCCTGAGCCCAGGCTGTGAACATTTCCTGCAGTCACTCAGGGCACAGAACAGCTGCTGCAGCTGTAATTCCAGCAAGGAGTGCTCAGAGAGAAGAGCAACAAACAATGTGAAGGTTGTGCCTTTATTGTCTTGCTGCTCTTCTGGAGAGCTGGGGGGGTTTTACTTCCCAGCTCAGCCTCTCTGCATCAGAACCAATCCTGCCCCTTCCTCAGGACACATCTCAGCACCAACACATTTTAAATTTGCTGCTGGAATAAAAGATAACCCAGGAAAGGGATTCTTTACCTCAGGACCCATCTCCTCACCCTGATCCCTCAGATTAGAAGGAAAAAGTCACAGAACCAGTTGCTGAAAGGGGATTAAAGTCACATTAAGAAGAGCACAACACAAAACTGAAGGTGAAATTATCCGTGGGAATCTGCAACCAAGGCCAGAGTTTTTAGTGAATATTAAATTAGGGATGTGTAGGACAAAATATTGGAGAAAAAGAACATTTTTCTGACAAAACTCCATCTCTTGCACCTACAGAGCAGAGACAGGACATGTTACACAACAATAAACTGGAAATACAAAATCACATCATTCCTACCATCAGCTCAGAAAGCAGGGCCCCACGCTGGGTTTGGAACCTGTGGGGGGATAAAAACCCAAAGTTTTAGGCAAAAAACACAACTAAAGGCAAGGCAAGAGCAATAGAAACATCAGTAACCTCACAGCAGAGGTGCCAGCAGCCTGTCCCTGGCTCAGTCAGTACAACTCAAAGCACAACTTTATAGAAATGAATGAGGAATTTGAATTACCTGTCAGCAGATGGGATGCTCATGGCACCATCAGCCTCCTTATCTCTGTTCTTGACAAATGCCAGCAAAATCTGCAGCCATCTGTTGTCAAAATAAAAAAATAACAAACAAACCAAAAATTGGTGTCAGCTTTGGTTTCATTATTAAAGATCAAGACCCTGCTTTTTCAGGTTGTTTCAGGTATTTCAAGCCACAGTTAAATCTGCCTTTTTAAAGCCCCCTCTGAGATGTGGCTCATTCCTTTAACCTTTCCTCCCCAGGAAAAATGAACAACCTCCTGCTCATCCACGACTACTCCAAACCAGCAAATGGACATTTCTCCTCTGGCTGACTCTGGGACAGGACAGTGGGATAAAGGTCATGGAATGGTGTTTCTTCTCCCACTCAGTGAGTCATGGCAACATTAAATAACCACAAATCCCAATCATTAAATGAGCAGAGGGACCCTCAGATGGAAACCAGCAGATTTCAGAGGCAGCAGGGTGGGTGCTCCACGTGTTTAAAGGAGGGTGCTGAGCTCAGAATCACAGGAGCACCCTCCTGCTTGGTTCCAGACATCAGAACTTCCTGCAGCTCTGCCCCACACAGCCAACCCTCCGTTCTGCCAGGCCAAGGCCTCATTGTCACCCTGTCCTCTCAGGAGGTTTGGAGCTCTGAGCACTGAATTCAGCCTTCCAGGGCATTTTCCTGGTGCTGCTCACCTGCTCAGGCCCTGCCTGGCCAGCAGCCTCCTGCTGCTCTGGCTCTCTGAGCAGAGGGAAATCAGTGCCAAGGTCTCCCTCTGGATCTCCTGTGGCCCAGAGGAGAGCAGCTCTGGCAGCTGGGCACTCACTTCAGCCTGGCCCAGCAGGAGACGCTGATTTTCCTCTGGAAAAAAGGAGAGAAATGAGCAGAGCAATGTCACACGTTGGCATCCTCAATTTATTTAATTTTTTTTTCAGCAGGAATATTTTATTTGGCATCAGCTGAACCCCACAAGTCACCACAGACACCAATATTCTGTATTTCCCCTTGTGGCACCTGCACCACTTCACCACCCACCACAGCCCATTCCTCACCCTAAATTTTGGGTATTCCCTAAAAACAGAGGCAGGTACCTGCCCAAGCACTGCTGATGGTTTAATTCTAGAAGAATTCAGCCTTCTCTGCTATAAAGCTCTGCTTTTTGCAGGTATAACTGCTTTAAACAGGAAATGGTACAAGTGGCATTATCTCAAGAGCAGCAGTGATCACAGGGCATTTACTCCCCAGCCCTTGGGTGGATTTGAAATGCTCACAGAGTGGAAATTTCATCCTGCCAAAACTATGGCTGCACCCAGCACCTCCTGTGACCTGTACAGCTTGGCTGCAGTCAGGTCTGGATGGATCCAGGTGCTCTGGGAGAGGGGTGGCCATGCCAGCCCCAGCCCCAGCCCCAGCCCCAGCCCCAGCAGTGCCCCGTTCAGTGCTTGTTCAGGGAAGGAGTTTGGATTCCAGAGCTTTACCATTCCCAGCACAGGCAGCTTGCCACAGGAGGAGAAGGGAAACACAGAGCTCCACCTCAGCTGGGCTCTTCCTCTCTGCACAGAAGGCCCTGGATGAGAACACTCAGCTTGTGAACAGAGCAAAGGATGGAGCAAAGCAGTGGGAATAAAAATTCCTGACTGCCTCATCCCTCAGGTGTGTTTGCAGGCACCACCCAAAATATGGATGAGCCCTGAAGAGCTGCAGTGCTGCAGGTCCCAGGGATGCTCCTCTTCAGGCTGCAGTGCAGAGCTCAACACCCAAATGTTCACTGATGGCCACCCACAGCACCAGGGGGTGCAGCCAGAGCAACCAACTGCCTTCAGATGTTCTTTTATATTCAGATTTTTTCCTCAAAGCTGCTCTCACCACAGAGATAGGATAACTGCCCAGAAAGAACAGGCACAAACAGCAATTAATGAATTCTCCTCACTGCATCTAAGGGAGCACTGTTTGTGTCAGAGTCAGGTACAAGCCCCTCCATTCAGACACCAAAATCTGGCATCACATTCTTCGCTGATCAGTTCTTCTGCATTTCAGGAGGTGATTTTGTTTCTTGAAAACAATATTCCCCTTGCCTCAGGCTGGAGCCCCCCTGCCCTCTCTGGAGAGCTCTTACCCTCTGACAGGCTCGTTCCCGAGGATACTGAAGCCATTGTTTGTCCTAAACAAGGTCTGCCCGGTGCCTGCGAGGGGCAGAGATAAACAGCTCAGGTGTGTGACCCACACAGCCAGGCAGGCTCCTGCTCTTCCTGCACTGTGCTAAAAGAAAAGGTCACTGCATCAGCAGCTCTGGGCAAAAACATCATCGAAGGAGGGGGGAAACTCCAGGAATGGAGAGGCAGCAGCAGCAGCTTGGAAGCTGGAAATTGCTCTGATTCATGCCTGGTGCTGTTGGATTCAAGAGAAAGATTGTTTAGGAAGGCTGAAACACAAAACTGGCTCTGGAACCCAGTGGGTTTAGCAGAGAATCACAGATACTTCTGAATAAACGAGACCCAAATCCCTAGGAAGTCTCACCAGCTCAGCTGCATCACCAGACTGAGTCTAAAAAGTGCTGTAAACACCTCCTGGCCACACTGAAATCCCAAACTCTGCCAGTTTGATGTTTTAAATGCAGGAGCAGCTCCTGGGCCCCTGTGAAAGCTGCTGCCTTGCCTTCCCCTGCCTGGGTTACAACCCCCCCAATTAAACACTCACAGCTGTCCACAGCTTCTGCCAGCAGCCTGATGCCCACTGTGCAGCACAGGAGATCCTGGCCAGGGCTGTTGATCCTCTGCAGCAGCTCCTGGATGGATAAAGCAGCAGCATTCCCAGCCTGCACCTCCCTCTGTGCTCTCTCTTCATCTCTCACCCTCTTCTCCTCCAAGTTGGCCTCCTTCACACAGCCTGGCAGATCAGGAGGAAACCAGGCAGGGAAATGGTTTCTGTTCCATCTCCATCAGTGAACAAGTGAAAAACCACCCCCTGCTCACCTTTAAAGAGGTTTTCCTTCTGGGGATCAATCTGCAGCATCTTCTCATAGCACTGCCTGGACTTAAGGGGGAGAAGAAAAGGGCTCTCAATTCAGATTAAAATAGGATGATGATATCAATGATAACCCAGTGAGACCCCAAAATTTTTTGGGGCCACAGTCCTTACTAAATTTAAAAAAAACCATTATGGAGACACAGATATCAAAACTCATTAAAAAGTCCAATATTCGCATCCCTACACCTGCCTGATGTTGCAAATTAAAAGGGAATTTTCCAGTAAAACCCAAGGAGCAAAAAATCAGAATTCCAGTGAGGAAACATAAAATGAGGCACAGCAGGAAACTTTCTCCCTCTCACCCACCAAAAGCAGAACAAAACACGGTCCCCTGGCCACAAAATTCAGCCAACTTACCTCACTGAAGTGCTGCAGGGCCAGGTGAGCTTTCCCCATTAGAAAATAGGCTTTGAGACAGTTCTTATTGCACTGGGTTAAAAAAGAAATTATTATTAGTTATGTGTTTAGGAAATTAATATTTTAATATTTTTACAGCCTTCTGACTCATAATTAGAGCTGCTCAAAGCAGAGATTAGGGCATTTATATAATTTATTAGAGGTGTCTAAAGTTTTCATGCTGATTTATTGCCCCCAGGGACCCAGGGAACACAGGCTTGGGGTGAGGGTAGAAAGCAGAGTTTCCAAAAGGTGATTATTTTCCCTTTCATTTGTGTGCTAAAATGATGGATTTCTGTAAATAATGGTGATCTTAGAGGTCTTTTACATTTGACAGTGTGGGAATTACCTTCAGTGCCCACTCACAGTCACTGATGGCTTTCTCATACTCATGGAGCTTCAGGTAGGCCTGAAATAAACCCCAAAAAAGTCCAGACAGAAGAATTAGAATCCTTCAAACAACTTCTGCCCACTGTTGTAAAAACACTGGCTAATTAAAAAGAATAAAATCAGACTGCTGATTGGCCTGGCCATTGATTTTGCAGGGTAATTCCCATTCTTAACTTGTCTGCCATCTCCCTGCATTTTCTAATTTAGCACAAATTTAATAGAATTATACACATACAGATTAAACAAGGCAAACAGAGAATGCAAAGCAAATATTTTATTCTACAGTTATAGAGGTGATCCCTGGAAAATAATTAATTTTAAAAAATCAGTATATTAAAATCAAAATTTTAATTGGAGTGGTTTTTCCCCACTTGTTTTGGAGAAGCAGAGGCTCACCACATCCAGGAGGGAGGATGGAATAATCACTCTCAGATAACAGAGCAATGCTTTTGGGTTTTGTCCTGGCACAGCAGCACAAAACCCAGCCAGAAGTGGCTCCTTTGCTGCCACTGACCTGTGCCCTGTTTGTGTACAGCTCCTGCTTGTCCCTCAGCTTCTCCAGCCCCTCTGTGTACCTCTGGATGGCCAGGGCAAAGTCTCCTTCCCTGAAGGCTTCGTTGCCCTTCTCCTTCAGGGCTGCAGAGCAGCAGAACGCAGTGAGAACAACAATTCCCCTTTAATTCTCCTTTAAATCCCCTTTAATTCCCATTTAATTCCCATTTAATTCCCCTTCAATTCCCCAAATGGTGGCTGAGGAGCAGAGGCTGTGCTCTCCTGCTGCAACAGCCACCACAGCCCCAGGCCAGCATTACCTGCAGGGCTTTCAATGCCATCTTTCCTCTTTCATGGGGAAAAATGAGCATTTCTCCCTGTCCCTCCCTCCATCCCAAAGCAGGACGAGGTTCCCCTCCACACCGAGGAGAACAGGGAGAGAACCAGGAGGCAACAGCTCTGTCAGAGCCCTGGCCCTGCTGCAGTGCTGGGCTCACACAGAGACACAGCAGAGCCTGCCCCAGTCCCTGCCAGGTCCCTTCTGAAGGCACCAGCCTGAGGAGCTTTCAGCAGTCACCATTTGCCAGCTGCTCATTTCTCTTCCTTCGCTGAGCTCTCTCTTTTGCATCCTTTTCCAAAGCTGCCAGGAAGGCCCCTTCCAGCAGGGAGAGTTGGTGGCATTTTAGGGAATTAAAAAAAAAAAAAAAAAGCAAACTTCATTAAAATAGAGGGAAAAAACCTAATTCCTGGGGTATTTCTGAGTAATTTCTTAATTAAGAAAATAGTAAGGGGACATTTCAGCAAGCAAAGTGGGATGTGGTGACAAGCTGGGACAGATAATGGTGATGCCACCACTGAGGGTCTCCAGGGGCACACAAACATGTTTGCTTTTAAATTCAGAATAATTCAGAGGAGCCAGAATAGAACCAGACTCCTTGGGTGAAAAACACAACCATGCTGGTAAGACCTTGAATATGTTCCTAGACCTGAGTTTTGGTTAAAGCCACTGGAAAAGTCTGCTTGGGACTCTGGCAGGGGTGGAATCAGGTCTTGCATGAACTCCATCCCTGCTAAAACTGGTTTTAGAGGAGCCCTGTCCTACCTGCATCCCCTGCCTGTGCCCTCGCCGGCTCCTGGAAAACAGAAACACAGCACAAATATTTTGAGAAGAGCCACAAGAGCAAAGGAAGCCTCGTGCAAAGCTGCAGGGAGCATCCAGGAATATCTGGGTGCATGTGAAACATCCAGCCTGACTCACAGAAGCAGCACCCATCGGACATTTAAACAAAGAATGGCCAGGATTTGATACATTTTGACATTCCTGGAAAGCTTCCATTTGTGCCTTTAAGGAGGCAAGACCTGAGCTGTGTCCAGCTTTGATTTGAGAGGGAAAAGCCCTTACAGAGGTGCTGATGAGTGTCCTGTTCACCGTGGTCCTGCCCTCCTCCTCCTCCTCCTCTTCCTCCCTGCTGGCTCCTTCCTCTCGCAGCCTCTTCTCTGTCTCAGCAATGGCTTCTTCCCTCACAGCCGAGTCTGAGGAGTTCAGGCCTTGCAGCAAACTGGCTAAAAAGACACAGAAAAAAGATCTAGAGATAGATAAATACACAGATATATCATACACCCAGGAGTTGAAGCATGAAAGGCCCAGAGTGCAGGCAGCACCTGCTTTGAAGGCACCGCTGGCCAGGATGGCTTTGACCATAAAATTATCGAAATAAATGGAATGGTTGGGGTTGGAAAAGACTTTAAAACCCCCCCATTGCCAGGGGCAGGGGCAGGGAGAGCTCCCCCGGACCAGGATGCTCCGAGCCCCGTCCAGCCCGGCCTCGGGCCCTTTAAATGGCCACAAAGGAGCCCCGAGCCCCCTCCAGGAGCCGCCGGCAGGTTCCGTCACCGTGATCGAGACAAACACAGCTCACAGGGAACCCCTGAGCAAACCGAGCAGCGGGAATTTTCCCCTTTCACACCGATTTTCTGCCTTCTTTTCCCCCCCCCGTTCTCCCTTTCCCTTCGCTCCCTCCCTGCGCTGCTCCCCCGCCGGGCCCCTCCGGACACCCACCGACTTCGTCCACGCGGCGCAGGAAGCGCTGGAAATCCGCCTCGGTGTCCTCGTCACGCAGCATGGCCGGGGGACACCGGAGGAACGAGGGGACACCGGGGGGACACCGTGGGGACAGTGGCGGACAGCGGGACCCGCCGCGGGCGGGCCTCGAACCCGCGCCACCGTTGCCGGAGGAACGCGACTGCCGCCGCAGCCGGGGTGGGCGTGGCGATGCAAATGAGAGGGGAGGAGCCAGGACATGGAGGGGTCGGGTTATGCAAACGAAGGGGCGGTGTTATGCAAATGAGACCGTAATTTGGCGGGAAAGCGGCGGGCAAAAAATCCCGGTTTTATCCCGGCTGGAAAAGCGCTCCGAGGGCACCGAGCCCGCCCTGGGACCCAGCCCCGCCTTGTCCCGTGGGAGATGAAATCCTGAGTGCCCCAGGGAGCTGCTGAGCTCCACAGGCAGCCAGAATTCCCGGCCCTTCCACCCCCGGGCTGCAGGAACAGCCAGGATATTCCATTTTCCCTCTCCAGCACCAAGCCCAAACCATTCCCTTCCCTCCATCAGCTCTGCCCACACCACCCGCCATCCCCAAGGGGTTTTTTACCCTCTAATGAAGCTGTTCCCAGCCCAGTGCCCAATTAAAAGCACCCACGAGTGCCTTAGCTGGGGCACTGGGATGCTCAGGAGTTTGGGTTTTATTTGGTATCCCCCAAAACCTGGGCAATAAAGCCACAGCAAATGTGCAGAGGGCAGAGACACCTTCAGCCTCTGAATACTCCAAGAAGCACTTGAAATGCTGCTCTGAAGCACGTGCACAATATTCACATGCTTGTGTCGGATTAAAAGGCCAGCTAATTTTAATTTCTGGAAGGGCTGAGAGAAAGAAGCAGCACAAAAATTCCCTCCACCTCCCTCCAGACCCCCAGCCCCGCTCAGACTTACCCCAAATTGAGCCCAACCTGGGGTAAAGGAGCCACACTCAGCCAAGGTGATGCTGCCAGTCGGGTGCCGTGGCCTTAACAGAGGGAGAGACGAGGGGAAATGAAAATCAAATGGAAATTAAAAGGTCTGAGGGTTGAGAAAACGGCTGAAGAAATATAAAGGTCTAATAAAGGAATTATTTCAGTGGTTTTGTTTTGCTGCCAAGCATGGCAAAATCCCTTTTCACTTCTCCAGGAGGAGAGGGAGGAATCCCTGAGCTCCTCCAGGTGCAGCAGGAATGGGGCACAGCAGGATGGGGATCCAGGCAACCCCGACCCAGAAAGGGCAACCCTGACCCAGAAAGGGCAACCCCAGAGCCCCCCTCACCCCCAGCCAGGGACCTGGGGTCCATCGGTTCCCCCACTTGGAAGCCGTTGGTGTTTTTTGTATCGAGTGCTTGGGTGGTGACTAAAAAAAGCTCTTTTTCAGCTAAGTGGAATCTTCCGTGGGAAAATCAACTCTGTTTTGCCTGAATTTGTGAAGATAAGACAACCCTCCCATCCCATCCCATCCCCTGCCTTCCCTCCCTGCAATCCCCAGAGTAAAAAAATTAAAGTTGCCCATTTGGACAATTTTTGGCTAAAATTTAGAAAAAAATATCAGGACTTTTAAATGAATTAACCGAATAAATTAATTACATTCAAACCTCAGTTACCAAGCTCAGGCACCCAATTCAGGCTGGGCAGGGGACAACCCAACGTTCCACTCATGCTTTCCACAGCCAGGCAACAGAAAAGTGCCTTTTTTGGGGGAAAAAAAGCTTCTCAGTAGCTGTGAAACTGCATGTTTGTGTTTGTTATCTCCAGGAAATCAGGAAATAAATACAGAGGGACAAAGAAATAAACTCTGAAGTGGTGTTAGGGACCCTCAGTTGGGATGAGGCAGCAGGACCAGGTGGTGCCCTGGCAGAGCAGCTAAAGAAGGGCAGACTGCAGGCATCAGCTTTTTTTTT
>VXAC01008350.1:8716-48200 GCA_013399225.1 Rhipidura dahli | reverse complement strand
GGTTCGTTATAATTTTTTTTTTTTTTTTTTTTTTTTTTTTTTTGTGAAACAAACCTTGGTGAAATCTCATCTTACAGACTCATACCTAGGAATATGTGTGAAAGTGTGCCTTGAACTTTTGGGTCAAGTAGGCACTGAACTGATATTTCACAGTATATGCCATATCTTACCTAGGTTCAGCACAAGAGTGGGGAAAATCCATGTCTGTTTAGTGAGCAGCATATGTGGAAGGAATGGTTCAGGCAAGTTTTACATGCTCAGTGTAGTGAGAGTGGTGTTTTCAGTAGTTCTGTCTGATGTTATTAATGAAAAATGTCTGCATTTGACAGCAGAAAATTAATTTGCACTATCTTTCCATTCAAAAACGTATGGAAATTTAGCACAATTTTTCTCCTCTTCATACAAGGATCTACAATCATGAAAAACAAGACAATGGTAACTTACTATGCTCTTTGGTAATTGGTCAGGGTAATTAATTTTATTTATGAAGCTATTGATTTTTTTGAAAGAGGTTAGTTTATTTTTATGTCTTCTATCTTCCTGGCAGATTGTCCTTTAAAATTGCTTTCCATGACTGAAAAAGACTCTAAGTACTTTATAGGAGAATGTTTCCAGGAATAGTTCACTAGCAGTATGCTAAGATAAATATTATATATGCACTCCAGAAATGGGTTTTAAGATGTTTATTCCTATCTTATGCTCCAAGATCACTGCCTCTTTCCTAAGATTCTAGTTCAAAGAAGATCCTAAATGAGTGTAGCGGGTTTGGTTTGCCTAACCGGGCAGAAACACCAAATTTTAGTGTAGTGGTTTTATGGTCAAATTATGCACTGTTCCCTGATTACTTTTCAGTGAGATAAACCATTAGGAGACAGCAAAGCAGACACACAACTTATATGCTATGATAAAGTTTATTAACAGACCTAAGAGAAAAAAAAGAGAAAAAAAAAACAATCAGAACACACACAGCCAGAACTTCTCCTCTTCTCCCTCCCCCTCCTTCTCCTCTCCCTCAATCCATGTGCAGTTCTCAAGAAAGGAAAAGAAAAGGGTTTCTTCCTGCTTTACGTGGTTCTCCAAACTGCCACCTCCTGCAGCAAAAAACAATCTGCAGTAATGTAAAGTCTCTTTTTTTCCATAAAACCCTCTCGCGGTTCCTTCAACTTTAGAACATGGGCCAGCCCATGGGGGTATTACTCTGTCGGATAAGTAACTGTGGCTTGAAATTCTAAGGCTTTTTTTCTCTTTTGCCACCAGGTTTTATAAGCCTCTGCTTTCTGATAAACCTGGCATCGGGCATTCTCTTCACAACCTTTACAAGCCACACATCCATTAAAATTGTCCATCCCCCATGAGTTTTAACTGGATTAAAGAGACAAACAGTCTGGGATATTACAATATTCATACCACAGCAAGGCAAGGAGTCTTTTAAGCTGCCCGCGAGGAAGCCGCGGCACCGCCCTTTTTCCTCCCGTGGCCATCTTGGCTCCGTCTCACATGACGAGGTTTTCTCTTTCTCTCTCTGGCTTTGGAATCATCATGGTGGAAAATGTTACCGTCCCGCTTCGCCGCTGGATGCAGGGCTGTTTCTTCAGTTGGACGTGCAGTGTGTGCTGGCTGCTGCGAACTGCAGGCTCCGTCAGTGCCCCGCTGTCCCGGGAGGGGAAAAACCCCGTCCCGGAGAGGCCGCGCCGGAGGAGCCTGAGGGCCGCCCCCCCCCAGAGCCCCAGCAGAGTCCGGGCTGTGCCTCGGGAAGGGGCAAAGGCAGCGCCGGCAGGGCCGCCCGGTACAGCCCAGCCCGGCCCGGCGGGGCCCCCGGGGGGACCGTGGCCCTCCGGCCACCACCCCTAGGCCGGAAGAAAGGTCCCTACTCCCGCCTTCCGCGGGATTTTATAGGTAACATTGAGAGAAACGCGATTCGACCAGGCGACTGTCTGTCATATCGGGGTCAACCCGTGACATTGAGATTCAGCCTTTTTGAAAAATGATAGAATTATGACCAGATAGTTTCTTGACATTTGCTGAGCATACCTGCTCAGTCCTTTTTGGCATTCGATGTTCTGCCCACTTTGTATCTTTGGTGTTTATGAAAATACTGTAATTGTCATATCCTTTGTTGAGACACTTTTCTTTTAAGCCAGAATGAATTTATTTCCTGGGCTGCTTCCCCTGAGATACTGTTCTTTGTTGTCCATGTTTATGAAGACTGCTTTTTTATTATGTTGATAATAGGTTGAGTAAGGAGCAAGTGTACCTTGTAACTTTTCATAATCTTTCATTAAAGGCTGCTAAGCCTCACCCTACTGAATTGTTATTCAAAAACCTTTTCCAGTCATGCTTTCTTTTTCAGATCAATGATCAATTTTATTTAAATGTCTGTTTAAAAAAAAACCAAACTCAAACAAATGAAAAACAAACAAAAAATACCCAGCAAAACCACTGAACTTTCACAAACTTTAATTGTATAGAAGCTGAGCAATGCCTAGTTGGGATTTGGAATCTAAAGCCACCTAAAGTGCCTGTTCCATTTAATTCTGGGAGATTTTTTAATAAAGGTGTCCATGAAATCTATAGTTATGTCATTAAAATTGTTATGGATTGTCTGTCTATCTCCTGGTATATGCTTCTGTTCGTGAACCCTGACAGCCATTTTGAAAAGAAATTGGTACCTGATTCCTCAACATGAGGAAATAAGACCACAAATAAGTGGTGGTCTAGAAGTGGAATTAATGCAGTTAACCACATCAAGGACTGTCTAGTTTAATAATAAGTCATTCTTCAGACTGTATTTAACACTGCAGAAGTGTGAGACATGGAACCTAGGACATGGGAATTTTAGCTACCCACCCTAACAAGTAGCCACAAAAATCAGATCTCATGAAGAACTCCTCACTTCTCAAGGACTAAAATAATTGTTGGGAAGCAAACTGTGCTTTTTCTGTAAAGCTTTATTCTTTTATTGTTGCTTGTAGCAAAAATGTGATCTTTCAAGATTCAACTTGAAGTATACAGAACATAGATTGTCAAATCCTGATTCCTTAGGGTACTCAAAGCTGAACTGGACAAAACTGAGTCAACCTAATAGCTTTGGAATCAATCCTCCATTGAGTAGGGAATTATATGAGAGACTGTCTGGGGTTTTTTATAGACTAATTTATCCATAATTAGAAATAAAGCTTCAGAGTCCCTTGAGTAAAGTGTGTATGGTTTTCTACATGGTTAGAATGTACTAGCTTTGTGTTTTACTGGTTATCTAGATAACACCCCTGAGATGATCTGAGACAAATGCTGGAGTAAGTGTTATGTGAAAAGTTTACACCTGTGTAGAGGCTGAACTGAGACAGTTAACGTTTGACACAGTTCTGTTTGTTCCTTTAACTGAAGATTAATTCCTCTCAAGGAATGTCTGTTGTTAATGAAATCTTTTATTTACTTTTATCTTTTTTACTTATATTTACTTACTAGGTGTAGTATCAGCCCTAAGGATGTCATAGGTACCTGAATGTAGCTCAGCTACCAGATCTGCTCAAAGAACAACTTGAGCCCTTAAAAGAAGTTAGGATACAGAGATTCAGATAGTTCGAGGACTAAGAAATAATTGGAATGGTGGAAAATATGCATGTAGTTATTTAAATATGGAATATTATGTATTTCAGCAGCCCATTTTGTTATATTCATTGATGAAACCTAATTTGAATTCAGTATGGATTTTTAAGTTAAAAGATGCTCTATTTAAGATCAATTATCTCCATATACTAAGTACAGTCTAAAGTCACAAAATGTTTGACAGAGAAAAGTTATCACCCGGTTTTCTGAAGTCTAGTATACTGACCCAGATGCTTGAAATCACAAAAAGGAAAAAGTGTCTCATCTGTGCTGCTTTTTAGAGTTTACATGTGCAAAGACAGTAAAGTATGAAATAGGCATAAATGACTACAGCAATTACAAGTTTCTTCTGACTCATCTTTAAATTTTAACCTTAACAGTTACGTGTAGTGGAACTACAGGTAGTAAAGATCACCTAAAAATTAAATACTGTCTTGAAGTGCAAATTCCCATGAGTCCATCTAACTAGTAATGGGCTAGAAAATGAAAAGTGTAAAAAACTGTAGGTAATGATAACATGAGGGAGTCATCTCAAGCCTACCTTGAATTTAAAAAAAAAAAAAAGTATATATATATATAAGGGAAAAAAATAGGGACCTTCTGGAAACAGACAGGAAAGCAAACAATTCATTTCTTTTGGTCTGATTTACCCAAAAAAAAACAAAATTAGTAGTTTCTTTCTCTCTTAAACCTGTTCTCGACATTGAGACAGTGGAATAATAAAAAAATACCTTCCCAGAGTTGGATTCTAGATGTTGAATGAAATAAATGTCCCTGAAAAAAAAAAAAAAGTTTGGGCCAGTTTTCCTGTGAACTTGCATTAAAACAAGGGTACAGAAACTTGCACCTCAGTTCATGGATCTTCAAGTCTTTGGACTGAATTTGCTCTTTGTTCCAGAGAATCAGATTTTCACATTATAAGCATTGGTCACATATATATTCAAAGGTAATCCTTTTCACTGAAGTAAAGGAACCGTTTTACATGGTTAAAGTAACTTGTCAGTATAGTGACATTTTGTTCTTAGAAAAGGTAATGTAAAGAAATAAAGTATAGTAATAGGAGGAAGTTTCTGTAAGTACTGTGACTAAATAAAGTTTGGTATGTAAGTCCTACCTCTTGTTTGCTCTGTACCAATGGAGTCTAAGCGGTGTCTTCTCAAATGTACAGTACTGCCTGCATCAAATGAGTTGTTTGCTGTTGTGCATACTTTTTAAGCTTAACAGTTAATTGCAAGAGAATAATGCTTGAACTCAACAAAATGTGGGCACACGCTGGCTCATGTCCAGCTTTTCATCCACAAGAATCCCTGAGTTGTCCTCTTCAGGGCTGTTCTCAGTGAGTTCATCTCCAAGCCTATACCTAAGTTGGATATTGTCCTGACCAGGTACAGGACCTTGCACTTAGTCTTGCTGAGCTTCATGAGGTTCACACAGGCCAAGTTCTCAAGTTTGTCCAGGTCCCTCTGGATGGCATCCTGTTCTTCTGTTAAAATATATCTCTGTTGAAAGACAGGGTATGCAGTGCTTGCCTGTTACTTGGACTGGAATTAATAAATTACATGGAAAATAACTCAGCTACAGCTAGGAACTCATTGAAAATAGCGTAGTGAAGTGAAAAGGAGCTGTGTAATAAAGGACCTTTTGTTCTGAAATTTTAAATAAGTATACATTGGTTTTGACAGTTTTCTGAGTTTAGTTTTTATCCATTAGATTATTTTTTCTTTCTGTGTTAATTTTTTATTGAGGAAGAGTGCTCTTACTTTCTATTGTACCACAAAGCAGAATACCATATTTCAGTGCACTCAGAACTGTGATACAGTGTAAGCAGTGGTACAGTGAAATTCAGAGTGAATTTCAAATCTGAAAATATTTACAACCTGATTCATTTGTCAGTTAGTATCATTAAAAATTCTTGGATTTTGTGTAGTTTTTCTAAAATTTTTCTTGCTCTGATGTATTTTTGCTGCAGGTTTTTGGTGCATTAGCATCTGAACCGTTTAAAGTGAGTGATGGCTTTTATGGCACTGGGGAGACCTTTATGTTCACTTTTTCTCCAGATTTTGAGGTAAGTAGTAATGACTTTGTATGCTTTTACTCCCTTCCCCCACAACACTCCCCAGGCACATTATATTCAAATACTGAATAAATCTAATAGTAAAAAATACTGAAAAATACTACAAGTTGGCCAAAAAAAGTTGTCGTCCATTTTTTCATGGAATCTTTAAGTGCACAGTAAATCAGTAGTGTTTGCATGCTGAAGAACACACTCAACTCTTTAGTTATACTGAAGATTTTCTACTGTTTAAATTCTTCCAGGTGTCTGTCTGAAAACTCACAAACTACATCCTTTTTAGGGGCATTTCATCTAATCTAAGCATATTTTCTTGGTATTTTTCATTGTGTAGGAGTTTCAGTGCTCAAAGATGACCTGGTTTGGAATGGTCTTATTTTAATCAGCATAAAACCTCAGAGAATTTTTATGTGCAAGTATCTTTCCTGAATTTTCTGTGTCAACTTGTTAACTTCATTAAACTGGCCTCTAGCCACCCATAGTCTGTCTTTACTGATGTTTGGTTTCCCTTCTGCCCAAACTAAAAGTTCAGATATTTTTACTTGATAGTCTGTTTTGGTTTTTTTTTTTTTCCCTAGGTTTTTAAATGGACAGGAGACAATATGTTCTTCATTAAAGGAGACATGGACTCTCTTGCTTTTGGAGGAGGAGGGTAAGTTACTATTAGAGTCAGTTAAAAGTGTTTGTCTGGACACCTTTGAAAAGAAATATTGGAATTGACTTCAGTTTGGTAGCTCAGGACTTAACAATTACCAGCCAAGAAACTTTAGTATGTCAGGTTCTTAGCTTCTGATGTTGACAAAACTTAGACAGGAAGTTTGTCTTCAGCATAGTGTGGCATAAAGTTTCAGCCCTGCATGGTTATAATACCATCCATGCTTCACTTGCATGTGTGTCTTACTTTACTCAGAGGAGATAGATATGATTGTGGAAGGATGTAAATGGGAAAATTGCGTGTAACTAGAAAAGGCCTGAATTGAAATTGAACCATCTCAAAACAAGCCAGGGTTTCCAGAAATCATACATTGTCTTGACCTGTTGTTTCCCCCCCACCAATGCAGGTGCATATGCTTCTGGAATGTTTTCCTTATTAGTTATCAGCATTCTCTTTAGATATAAAAGTGCTTTTATGTCATCTCTAATAAAAATGGACGAGGCTGAAAGCCAAGGAATTCTAGTTAGCTTTTTATTTCGGACTATCTGCAAAAAGGATATTTCCAAATTATTAATAAATAGTAAAAAAAAAAATCTTTGAAGCATAACTTTTTCAACAGCAATATGAGGTACTTGTGTTAAAAACTAATTCTTTAATTTCTTCTTACTTCTGAATTTTGAATGAAAAATACGTTGATAGATTCAATGCTTACTCCCTCAGTCTTTTGCTTTAATACATTGTCTGTCTTGCAGAGGAGAGTTTGCTCTTTGGCTTGATGGTGATCTCTACCATGGAAGAAGTCATTCATGTAAAACATTTGGGAATCACACACTTTCTAAGCGAGAAGACTTCACTATTCAAGACATAGAAATATGGGCTTTTGAATAAGTATTTAACTATTTCTACAGGTTATTGTCCCAAACCTGACATGAATCAGTGCAGCTTAAAAATTCCTAGGAGCAATATAATGTATTTTACTTATCTGGTTTTTTTTTCTAATTTTTCAGTGTGGCCATTAGTTATTATTTTTAAATAGATGTTTTTTCATGCTGTCGCATCTGTAATATACTGCCATACTTTTTCTAAGCTATAGACTCTTTTACAAAATATTGACCTTGTGGACTAAAAATTAACGTTGGTTACTTTGAGCCTTGTGGCCTGCAAAATTTTCTTATCCATGTTACAGTTGCCTCCCAGGTTTCCCACACACACCTTTCCTGCAATCCTGCTAGGGGGCTGCTTCATTGAATATAGCTTATTATTTTTGTATTCAAATTATGTCTATGAATGAAGTTGCCCTCTGTGAACCTCTAAGAAAGCTGCGTGTGGGTATTTGGCAGCAGCACTGCAGAGATTGGTCCAGACCAATGATGGGTTATTCAAGTGGTGCCACAGATGGATGAGAAGCTGAGCATTCCTTCTTAATGCATCCCAGTACACAGGTGGTGAAGTCAAAGATATCCAAAGTCAACAGTGCCACTCATCTTGTTTATTGTACATGTGTAGAAAAAAGTCAGTTAATACGTGTTGTTAGCTGCATGCTGATTGTATTTAAAGAGTGTTTTGCACATGCTGTTAATGATCTGCAGGTTTGGGACAAATACTGACAACATTGAGCTATGTGGCAAAGACTTACAAAATAGCAAGAGAATGTAAGCATATGATAGTTCCAAAAATTTAAAAGGCTAAAGCAAGCAAAACTCAGTGAAAAATTTGTAGCTATAGTAGGGCATTAAAAAAGTACAGAAACAGATGCATCTTTCTTCAACATAAAGTGTCAGATATATACTGTTATACTGTTGTAGCCGTGTAGCACATCAGCTCCAAGAATATAGCTTATTCCTGTCCAAAGAAAAAAATACTTGTGATGTTTTTGAGTGGGTCTATGTTGTAAATTTACAATTAGCACCAGCTCTGATTAAAATGACATCATGTATCATAGGTAGACAATATTGTAATTCAGTAGACTTGTGGAATATGCAAACTTACTGTCATGTGACCTCAAAAAATAAATGACAGGCTAGAATACAGTTCCAGTAGCTCTTGTCCACTTTTGTAGAAAAATTGATAAGCCATTGTGGCAATAACAGCTCAAAAAACCTGTTTGTTTCAAAGCTTTTATTCTATGTTCTGCAAAAAAACAAAGCAAAACAAAAAAGAACAAAAAAATTGCTGTTAAGTGTGACAGTGACTGACTTTGTGCTGATATTTCAGCTATTTCAGACAAACATTGTATATTATCTTGTAAATTAATGTTTAAAGTAGTTTTGTTATTATAGAAAAGTGTTGATTGACGGGTTGCTTATAGCACTTTAAATTATTCTAGAAATGGAATAAAAGCCAAATGGGTTGGCTTACGTAGATGTAGTTGTATATTATTTCAAAATATTTACATTTCTGGAAAGTTAAAAAAAAACTTATTTGAAGACAGCTTACTGCTATGGTAATGAGAAAGGGCAGACGTTTCATCTATAATATGCTAATGCTCAATATGAATAGAAAAACAGGGCTTTGTTTCCTGTCTCTATGTATATCTCTTTATCCTTATTAGAACTTAGTACAATGTTTAGAGTAAATGTTTACAAAATAAGAAACTGTAAATAAATTGAAATGGCTTTTCTCCCCTTTGGTCTTCCACAGCAGTATTATTGTCTTTGTGGAGTTAAAACAACAAAAATAAAAATCCTGTAATGGATTTTAAGTACTATAAGCTCACAGTGATGTATAGCAAATAAATCTAAATATATGTAAAAATAAACTTGAGTTGGAGTTTATTTAGAAGGTGGAGTTTATGTAGAAGCACAAATGCCATTTTTTGCTGTTCATGTAGTAACTGAATGTATAGGATACATTTTCTCATCTTCCTTGGCATTTTTGGGGCTTTTTAACGTCCAGTGGGAAGGAATGGGAAGGAAATAAGTTGTCTTCAACCATGTTGAAAAGGGAGAGGGGAAAACAAAAGTCTCAGTCGTGATGAGAAAACCATTAATTCAACTGCACAGTCTCTATCCTAAGCTCATATTGCAAATAAAGCATATTTTAGATTCTTAGAGGCTGGTGTGAAAAATTTTATAAAGAATTATACTTTGAAGAATTAAATGAAAGCACACAAAGATCTTCAGTAGCTGAATGTTTCCAAGTATTGGACCAGTCTTGGAAAAGCAGAGAGGAAGCAAAAAAGTGGAAATCAAGGATAGCGTTTAGTAAGCAGTACAGTAGCAGTCATTCTTGTAAAGTACTAGATTAGTTAGGGAATAGCAGGGTATTTGATTTAAAGCATAAGTGACTGTGGCAACACTTAATGAAGCAACTGGCTGTGTAAGGGATCTGTAGAGAGCAATTCATGGTCTACTTATGAAAGACCATGAATTTTATCACCAGACATTTAGTTTCTGTATGCCACACATAAAAAATTGTATAGATGAGATCAAAGGCACTGTCTTGATGTCCCTCCTGCCTTCAATTCATTATGTGTTTTCTGCAGTAGAATTCCTTTCCATCTTTCCGGGCAAGGTGATTGTAAGGAGTTGGGGTTGGACATACGCTTATGAGCCCCATTATCTGGAGTTCACTGCCAGAAGACTGTCTCAGCAGACAGTACTTGGATGGATTCACTGAGTTACTCTGTATTTTGTTTGGGTACCTGGGATCCAAACACAGGATTCTTCAAGTATCATCTTATGGCTCTAAATCCTATCTCTGTTAGTTACTACTTTTGTGTAACCTGCAAAAAGGTCTTAATTTATGACATACAGCTTGTGCTTACATCTTCCTGCTCACCTGTTTATATTGCATTGGAGTTATTTTTTTGTACAGGAATTAGAATGTCTGCATAAAACTTGCTCTTGGAAGATGAGTAAAAATGTTGACTATTCCTTCAACTTCAAATAAAAAAATAATAGTCTTGTATTCTTCAGTATTTGAATCTTAAATTTCACTTTTATGTTCTCCCTTCATAAAAGAACAGATGTCATCAGGGTATTTTACTGTTGTCACTGCAGTTTGGAGCTCAATTAAGGGAACAAACCTCTCCTCTTTCTCCCCTTAAGAGTACATGCTCCTGCAATGATACAGAGCTACACTGTGGTTCTGGAGAAGAGAGAGGAATTGTCCAGCTGAGGGAATGGTGTACTCTTGGTGTAGTATGTACAAACCAAAGTGATCCTGCTGGCTGTCTCACTGCAGAAGTGCCAGTGCCAGCTCTGCTTTCTTCTGTGTTCTGCTTATCTGTCAAGCTTCGTAATTGTAGTTTGTTTTCTGTTGTAATTACACTGCTACTCGTACACGTGCTGTTAAATGCTAAACTGCTTTGTGCCCTGAGGTGTCAGCAGTGGCTTTGGTTGAGATGTTGGGGTGGTGCAATGTGTACACAGCAGCTGAAATGGCTGTGGGACATGGGCTTGTCACGATTTGTTCTGTGATCAGTGATGATTGAACACATCACCAAGAATATTACACTCTTTGCTACAGCAAATTTAGTTTCAATAGCCTTCCCTGTTTTAAAAATGGGCTATGTTACTGAACCTTGGCTGTCCAGAAACATTTTTAAAGGAATTACTGCTGTGGAGGAGGAAGCTGATTTCTGCTGGGTGGGATACATGTCCAGTGAACTTCCACTCGCTTCAAGCCACTGCAACAACTGTGGTAAGACTTCGAAAAATACAAAGGTGTAAACATCAAATTAATTTCTTCTGATACAAGTTTCATGCTGCCACTTAAGCTTGATAGCTGTGTTAGAATATGAAAAATGTATGTAAGTTCCTACAGAAGAAGAGACAAGTTTTTCCCTACCAAGGATGTGCAAAAGCAACACAAGGCTCAGACAGGAGAGTGCAGGAGCGCTGTTTCAAGTAAAACATTTTGGGGGTGAATACAGTGTTTAAGAAAATAATGTGCAACTGTAAGCTACCATGAGAGTACCTGAGAGTTGCTCACTGTCTAAAAGGTTAAGGATTTTATGTTCAAATCAAGTCAGAACTAGGAAAGCAGATCTTGAATAAAAATTTGCAGAGACTGCTTTAATCAAGTGGGTTTTGACCTTTATGACCACTCTGCTTAGAATATTTCAATTTGACAGAGATTGTGCTGGTTTCACAGGAATGTAACACAGTGTAGTAGTAGTTAGGCTGGGTAATTAATGGAGTACATTTATTTGTTTGTTTTTTAATGAGTTCAGATTTATTTTCTCCTACTTTCCATGGGTAAACTTGTCACACAGCTTTATGTGAAAAAAATGTTATAAAGCATTATATATATATATAATATATTATATATATATCTCATCTAAAGGAAATGCTTCCATAACTTATATCAATATTTAATATTTCTCTTCAGCAAAAATGATAAATTCTCAGAAGGCTTTGCATGATACTGCCTACTCAAAGGTAAATAGTGGAGGGTAGTATGAGAAAACATATTAGTTAACTGCCACTTGGTTTTCTCATCTGATTGGAAATAAAATCATTTGAGTGGAAGAATAGAAAAAGTTGAGGGTTTGGTTTATTTTGCATAGATTCACTGCAATGACTGAATGGGAGGCTTAAGTTATCTGCAGTGAGCTATAGTTTGAAGAAGTATAGCAGCGATTATGTTGCTACAGCTGCTGTGTTTCCTGTGGTAGGATGAGAATTCTCACAAGCAGAAATATGTAATTAATTTAACACTTACATGCCTTTAGTGGGTATTCTTTGCACAGGTATTTTGTATAAGGTATGTTGCCATGTACCCTGAAATCTTTTTCTGGTGCTTTGGACAGACAAGCCTTCACTGGAAATATTTTAACAGCCTGTGAGAAGGAGAATGTGTTTATATTTTGAAGCAACTAACTGATACTTTACTTCACAGAATATGCACATGTATTTGTTTTCTAGTGTGTGGCAGAGTAACCCAAGAAATAATTAATGGTTTTATTTATAGTTCATGTATTCCTTTGTCAACAAAATTTAGTCAAGACAATTTATACAGCTTTAAAGGTCATTATATAAAGATACAATAAGCTAAGAATATGCAGGTAAAAATTATGTAAGTATTACAGTAAGACAGTAGTTTTGTAGGTCAACTTGAGTAGTCTAAGATATCTCAAGAAAACATTAAATAAACTCCACTGATTCCATCTTACAATTAATTTTTTCTTCCTTAGAGTCACATAATATAGCTATGCCTAAAATACTAATGATTTACATAGAATAGATGTAGTAGTCAGTTCATGAATCACTAAGTTGTAAAATATTTGGTTTATTTGTACACTGGAGCTTCAAACTGGAATACCTGTACTCAAAATAAAACAGCAATATTTGTTTTATCGGAGAGACAAGATGTTCATACACCTTTACTTCTGTAAGAAGATATTTGTTCTTTCAGTTTGAAAGAATCTTAAGGGAAACAAAAAAAAAAAAAAGAAAAACAACAAAAAACACTTCCTTTTTCATTATTTGCCCAGGCATCTGCTCTGAAACAAATGGTTTTCTTGTGAAGTACACACATTTTACCAGGAGAGCTATTTTTACAGTAGCAGAGAAATAGTGATCTCTCTAATCCAGTAAGCAGTCGAGATCTTACAGAGGTCTCAGATTTGTGAATAATACAATTTTAAGTGCTAGAAATATTAGTTCATTAGCATTTAGTCCTCTTCAGCATCACCTGGACTGAAATACATTATTCCAGTGGCATTGGAATGCCAAATGCTATAAAATTAGGTCACTATTTCTGTGTAATATGGAACAATATTTTATTTAAAGTTATGAACACTGTTTCTCTCTTTTCTCACAGAGATACATTTCAGTGGAAGTTGATGGTTTTAGTCACGTTTTTGCTGTATACAAAAGTACAAGTATCTGGCTAGTTTTTATGTGTTACATACTAATTTCCCCTGTATTTAAAAGAGCAGTTTCTGCATAGATAATCAGATGAGACATTGCACAATGTTGCATAGAAGGTATTTTTCAGGTAGCTATCTGATCAAAACTTTTTTCTTCGTTGCATTCCAACCTCCATAATTTTAAATATGAAACTATCTAAAAAATTAGCTATATAAATAAAATAAATATATAAAACCCCATTTATAAAAAGAAGCATTTTTATCTGATACGTAAGAGAAAGCTGTGTCAACAGTAGCCACAAGATAATACTGCAGTAGTAGTTGCATATCATACTTGTAACAAAAACAAATGTGGTATCCTTGATTCTGTATTAAAATAAGATCATTTTACTTGTATATAAATAAATTAATTAGGAAATGCATGCACAAGACCATTTTGCAGATGAAAAACTTGGTCTGAGTCTATACTGTCATTCAGCTTCTGATCTGACATGTTTCATATTCCTGATATTCCAGTTTAAATAAGCTGGGAATATCATAATATAAGAAGAAGTAGAAATTGGAATTGATCCGTAGCTATTTATATTGCTATGGGCTTTTATCATCAGCTGCTTATATTCCATATAGATTTTTCTCCTTATTTTTCATGTAGTAATTGACTTAATTGTCCTTCAAGCACTTCTGGTACAAAATGAAGTCCATTTGGATGCTTGGGTTATCATGCATTAGTTATAAAACATGTATTTAAAAAAATACTGTTTTCTGTGCGGTGAACAGGGGAATCTTACATTCAAAATGTGCAAATGCTAATGGCAAGGGAGAAGGGGAGAAAAGTCTTCCAAAAGTTATTCTGGTTATAGCCTACTTATTTTAATAAAGTAATTATGACATTATCATCCCTTCCTTGCCATAACATTTCTCCCTCAAAGTCCACCAGCCCGTGTTTCCTGGCTCTCATCAGAATCCCAACAACCTTATCTGAAATCCGAACGTATCTGTCGAAGAGTTCCCCGAAAGTGACTTGGATCTTGCCGTCGGGCCGCGGCCTGGCCATGGACTCGATGATGAAGCACATGTCCCTGATCTCCCGGTGGATGTGCGCCTCGGCTCGCTTGGCTCGCTCGGCGGTTTTGGTTCCTTCCTTGGGATGGCCGTATCCTTCATCTCCTTTGTGCAGGCGCGTGGACATGGCCAGCTCGTGGTCGAACTCCTCGCTGAAGGGGTTCAGCTTCTGCGTTATGATGTGCTGGTCGGCCCATTCCTGCCACCTGTCCTTGAGGCTGTGCACGGCGCTGCTTTTCCTGCGCGCGTTGCTGCGCGCCTCCTCGCTCAGCCGGCTGCCGCTGCAACACACAGAACACACCTGAGCTTTGCATCTCCTCCTGTCCCCGTGCGCTTCTGCTGATTCTTGGTCTCTGCTGTAACCGGGTTACTGTGGTTTTTGGGACCAGCTGGAATCCACCAGGTGGCATGAGTTCACCACTTCTAAATTAGCTATCTAGGGGCTGTTCATCCACATTCTGTTTGCACTCAGAGGCAAGTTCCGTGATCACAGCTTTATCCTGTCTGCACTACCACCTTCCAGCCCTGATCTGAGCCTGTTTTGACAAACTTTTCCCCAGAATGACTTAATTCTGTAAGGGAGTAAAACAGTATATTGCTGATCACTTGCACTTTCTGTACCTTGCCCATTCCTGCCTTCCTTGCCAAGCCTGAAATGTGCCTTCCCTGAGGTTAGAGATGTTGATTGCTGTAGATGTATGACCTAGCTGAAAACTAGAGGGTAGTGCCTAGAAAAATCTATCCTCTGTAATAGATGTCAATGATTAAAGCAACAACAAAAAGCTAATTGAGTGCAGTAGCTCTGTCTATGCTTCTGCATTTGAAGTTTCGTTCTGAACAAATACTGAAGTCCAAAATTCACATTCCCATGGGTAGGGTGGAACCCTGAAAGTGTCAAGGACAAAGGATAAGGAAAGACCTTCAGAGGTTTTTTTACTGTTTTTTTTCTTTTTGTCTCTATGTGTGTAATAGCTCTGGATGACTGCAGGCAGCCACTCTTTCCTCTCGTGGCCAATCCCAGGTGTTGTGGGGGAGCTATAGATAGTCTGAGCTGGTCTTTGTGCTGTCCATGTCCTGTCAGTGAGTACGTACAGAACTCAGCTAGGGACTATGCTGTGTTGTGGCTGTGCCAAAGTAATTTGTTTTCTAATATTTTTACTCCCCAAAAGGCTGCTCTGAAATGTCCCCAGCAATGTCAGCTGAATATTAACCGTAACACCAGAGAATCAAGATACACTTAGAAAAGCAGTAGACAGGGCTGCAAAGTTGCAGAAAATTCTGTTCCCCTGCTGTTTGGACATCCCTTTGTTTTCTATCAAGCTGGTTGAAATAGAGAATAGGAGTCATAGAGATGTCCCCAGTTCAGATCTGTGCACCAGAAAGATGCCAGTACTGGGCAGGGCTATGCTAGGACAAGAATTAAATTACACTTAGTGCTAGGGATAGAAAAAGACCTGGAAGAGCTGCATTATTTTATTACCTGTGGAGCTGCTCTAAGATTGGCTTAGTTGTATTGAGAAACTGTTTTTAAAAAGCTCCAAAATACTCTTCCCTATCAATCTGGTGAAAAAACATCAGAAGAATTGAGCTTACTAAGGTGCCAAGTGAGTGCACGTTTCTGTGGTGTCACTACAGAGCATCCTGAGAGTAGGCAGCGTGTCTCTACCTGTGATTTTGTGTAAGTGATTTAACAGGTAGGTGTTAGCAGGAAGGCATTAAGATATACTAGTGGGGTAAAGCTAGACAATTTGGTTTCCCAATAATAAACCAAGTGCTCCTCTATATAAGCTATTGTCATACAGAGAAAGTTGTGATCCTTTGTCCCTTCACCTGAATTGTGCCTTCATTGCCCAGAGGAGCTGTGGGCACGGGGCTTGGTGAAGTAAAGGAATTTGTCTCCTGAAGCTTATGGCTATTCAAAGGCCACAGAAACCGTATGCCAGCACAGTCTGAACTCCAGCTGAAGCTCAGACTGGTTGCTGCACCAGCTCTTCATGTGGGAAGGTATCAGTTAAGGCAGGGGGGAAAAAAACCCTACATGAATCAAAATTGCCTCGAAGAAGTGATGCCAGCGGTCTCAGTGGAGCTGCTGAGTAGATATCATCATGGAAGGCTTATCCCTCAGCCACAGCCAGCTGGTATCCCTTCTCCCCACAGACTATGATCTCTGAGAAAGTCCTAGAGCTTCAGTTCCCCAGGCTGAGCAGAGAGAAGAGGGGCTGTGAGACAGCAGGAGGCTGTGAAGTCTTTGTTGCCTGCTTTAATTTAATGGTCTAGAATGCATTCCCTCCTTTTTCTACTGAAACTAATTTTCCTTTCTAGTAGAATGTTATCACCTTCCTCATCCAAATCATCTTCTCAGTGGTTGAGAAAACCACCATCTTATCTATCCTTTTGCTTTTATCGTGCCTCAGATGGGCTTGAAAAAACCTACTTTTTTAATGAATCTTCTAATTTAACCATTTCTGGTGGCTGAAGTGCCATTTTTGCCATTGTTTAGCTTAATGACACGTTAACAATGTGAATTGTGTGCACATATAAGCATTTTTTCATGTTCCTACCACACCTACATAAAGGATTGTGCATCCAAAGTGAAGGTTTTGAATTTTCACCCACTGTAAGAATCAACTAAGTTAACCTGTTAACCAGAACGATCATCCTAAATGCATTCTGACCTTCTAGGCAAATAATGCCCATGCTGTACATTCACACTGATTCTGTCTGTGGGGGAAAGCTATGAATTCCTTTTAAGGTTTGGGGTTTCATATCCCTTTTGCTGCATCCCTTTTGTTCCTAAGCAGGAACAAAATAGTGTTTCTTATGCTAGTAGGAGTTAACAGGCCTTCTACCAAGGAAACAACCTTATTCCAGTAAGTGGTGCAGCTGGAAATAATGAAGGTGCTGATGTGAGGAAAACAAAATACTTGCACTGATGCTTTTTTCCTGGAACGTAGAGAGGAAAATAGGAGATACGCTTTAATAACTGTGTACTTATGACCTTTTTGGAGATTAAAACACATTGAAAGGTTCATAAAGGTAGTAGGCTGAAATATGATATTCTAAGGCTGTAAAATAAATTTTTAAAAGTGAATAGTTAAAAAAATCCAGTCCTTATAGCAGCACTGTAAATGCAGAAAATTATTTTTGTGTCCGATTTCAGTGGAAGAGAGAGCTCTAAGTAACATAGAGGTTGTTATTTCAATCATTTGGACCACAGTAAATATGGTTTATCAATCTTTTTTCTAGGTAGACATATGAAGAAAATACAAGAAAACTTTAGCAGAAGCTAGATAGTTGGTCTTTTTCTACTGTAACATTTGAAATGGAGAAAATTGTTTTAACTGAAGTTGTTTACAGAAAAGTGCTGCAAATGTATCCTTTTTCCACAGTATATTTGGGATCTTTGGTTTGAGGTCTTAATCTCTGTGAAAGGATAGTGCACACAGTCCTTACCAAAAGCAGATACCACAAACTTTCAAGCCCTATGTTACTGGAGAGCTTTTTTTGCTTGGGCTGTTAACCATTTTCTTCTTACAGGAGCTGACTTCTCAGCTGTACAGCAAAGCATCATTCAAATCCCATCTCAATACTTAAAATAGCTCTGGGGGTGTGTGTTCAGCTAGCTGTGCTAAAAGGTACTGTATGTTTGAAATCCATAATTGTGTTAGTCACAGTCTAATGGTCATGGTAATGTTCATCAGTAATGAGGGGTAAAACCAAAACAGGGGCCATGATACAGCCTGTCTGCAGAAGGATCACAATGTCTGTTTTGGCATTTTCATTAGTTTGTCATCATTGGTGCTGATCCAGTTTTTCATTTCTGGAAAGGCGATTGAAATATGGTATGAACTTGGGGTCCAAGATACTGTGGAGGTTTTCTTTCTTTGAACTGGTGAATTCCAAATTTATGGAAAGCTTCCAGAGAGAAGCTGTGAACCCAGATTTTGGTAAGAAGTACTTGGAAGTAATTCCTGCAACATTAATTTGGGACACTCTATGCAAATTGTGTCTGAGAATATTTACAATTTATACTAGGCAAAATATTGAATAAGTATTTGGAAATATTACTTGTCAAATATATTGATTTAGACAACATTTGCTGAAATAAATGAATAGCCGAAGCCTCTAGATGAGATAAAAGTTGTGATTCTGAAATATGGACTGAAGTATTAAGAAGTAAGTAGTAATTTTGATGAACCAGTAATCCCAGTGTGAAAACTAAATATAATTAACATCTCCCAAATATAACTTCCTGACTTTGTGTATTATGAACATAACACATAAAACCCTGGGCTGCAGTCTGATGTTGTTAGCTAACTACATAAACACAAAGTGATCTGTGAAAGGTCTCCTGAATTTGGATTAATTTCTTCTGAGTCAAGAATAAGAGTTTATCATTGACCACTTCCTACCATTCCCCACCCATCTTCCTTATGGAAAGCTGTACCCCTCTGCCATTTGTGTTGGTGTCTAATAACCCCTCTGCCATTTTGTTGGTGTAAATAATGAAGATGCTTTACTTACAGAGATGGTACAGGCCGTTTAATCCTCACAGCTGTCACCTCCCGGTCGCTGTCTTCCTGCTCAAGCTTGTCCTCTGCTTCCCCATAGCCACTGTCCTGGGCATCCAGGCTGTCATCACGGCACTTGAGGAGCAGCCCTTCCTTGCCCCCATCTTTGTCCTCTTCTTCCATCTTCTCCCAGCCCTTGGTCAGCTCTGATACCACGTTTGAACACTTCCTCCTTATGGTTGAAGGTAATTTGTTACTAAGAATTTTGTCAATAGCATTTGGTTCTTCTTTGAGTTTGGTCATCTCGGAGCTGCTGTTGTTGTTCTCGTATCTCTCACTGAGGAGGCTGACATCTCCCCCTCGTTCATAGGCTTTGCTGACAACTGTTTTGGTCACCTCTTTGCTTTTAATGCTGAACGTTTTGAGGGCTTCATCTGATTCCCTTGCTTTTTTTTCAGCATCTCTTATTGTCACCGATTCCTTTGCTAAGGATTTTTCATCATCTTTTTCTTGGTCCCTCTTTACAGATGGAATTTGCCGTTTTTCAAAGGAACTTTCTTGTACAGGCTGAGCTGATGAGCCTTCTGCAGTGGGGAGCCATCCAGAGGGCTCTTGCTCTTGCTTTATGTGGTGGTCAGATGCCCACTGCTGCCAACCTCGTGCCAGGCTGAAGACCTGGCTGGCCATTCGGATCTTGTGGACAGCCCTTTTCACAGGAGCAGTGCTCGGCTTCTCTTCAGGAGCCATGTTGCTGTCTGCTGCCATCCTGGCTTCTCCCCTTCTTATGCTCAGCACCTTCTGAATGGACTTCCTGGAGTGAATAATGCCCTCTGAAGAGGGCCACACAGATTTAAATAGAAGGAGGAGCAGTTGATGCCCATGGAAAATATGTGAAACGCTTCTCACAGAGATAGAGTATCCTCACTGTTGCAGAGGTCTTTTTTTAAAATGCGGGGTTACATTTCATCACAGCAGATGAATGATGCATGATGCAAACAGGGTGACACAGACCTGCTCTGGAAATAGCGGGAAAGTAACAGCTCCTTTAGTCCCCCCTCCCTGGGACTGCTCAGTTCCCAGTTTGTTGGCAAGGGTCTTGTTCTTTTAGAAATGCAGCACTTGGGTTAGAGATCCTGATCAGAGTGACTGAAAATGCTAAATGTGAAGTGCTGTCAGTTGCTAACAACTTTGGCCAGAGTGGACTGGACACCCCTTATCATCACAAGAAAATAGTGGTCCTTGTCATGGAGTGTGAAGCCAGAAGCAAGTTATAACTGAGAAATGTTTAGAGGTATTTCCTAAAAAGATACTAGGTGACTTTTTCTTACTGCTCGTGTGTCCAAGGAAATCGAGGTTTGTTAATTTTTTAGAAGGTATTTATGTGTTCTCTTCCCATTCATTATCTATTAATGTCTCTCTCTTTAGAACGTACCTTCAGGGGGGCCTGGGAGCACTATTGTGTTTGCTGTCAGCGCTGAGGAAGAGGGAATCACTGTGTCTGGGGAGCAGTACAGAGAGTCTGACTTGATCAGATGGATGAATGATCTCCAAGTTTTAGGGTTTTGAAAAATAAAATAATTACCTATTTGATTTCTCACTGCTTTTCAAGGGAGTCATTTACAGCCTAATTGTGTTTACTGAGTATAGTATAGAAAAAATCAGTTTTTCTGGGAAACCTTATGATTTCTTCATTCCAGAGGACTTCCAAGAGTATATTCATATTTGAATTTGTAAAATTGTTTAATGAATTGATACATCCATTGTTGAATGGTAATAAACTTACATTTTTCTGAGATGTAGTCCTGTGATATCTTAGTATAATGTTTCCTAAATAGGAACGGAAAATGTCATTGCTTTTTTGATCCATCATACCTTGCAGATTACAGGATGACCTGTGGCACTTGCCATGTGGTGCTTTGAGGCACACTGAACTTCAAGGAATTCTGTTGGCTTTGTTGGTGTTACGTCAGAGATAAATATGGACTCTTGTGCTCTGCCTTTTTTTTTATCTTCTCTCTGTTAAAGGCTGGGCTGTTTTAAGCAGGTCAGTTCACATTTAGCTCTTGATTAATGCTATAAGACTACATCATACCTTTGACTTCCATGTAGAATTCCTCATTAATCTGTGGAGCAATTTCCTCTTCAAAACTGATGACATAATGTAAGTTAGTGTTGCTATTAGATATTTGCTCATGCTTTTATTTTAGAAAGAAATGTATCACCTCTGTGCACTGTACAATCTCAGTGCCCACTGCATCATAGCTGTGAGATGTACCCACACAACTTAGTTAAGGAGCATGTGTTACCAAACATTTGTTCTGGAGTCATTTTAGGGCTGATCAGGAATGGGACCTCCTTGTGCTTAAAAGTTACACATATCTATGCATGCATGCCTGCAGGGGAGTGCATGTTCCTAAAATACTAGGAAGAGGCAAGTGAAAGAAAATGCACATGCAGAATAGGAGTATTACGCCAGTTCATGATGTCATTCTGTGTGGTCTCTGGAATATAAGGGTGGCTGAGGCTTTAAGAATGAGCTGAAAGCTAAACTCAAAAGGGGTAGGGCCAAGGAAGGACTGCAGTGAAACAAGTGACTGTGGAAGGACAATCCTGGAGTGTAAGGCAGGGTCAGCTCTACCTCCATGTGTCCTGGATCCTGTTTTACCTGCTTTTAAAGACCAGCAGCAGTAGTTACTCCCCACTGTCTAGGCAATCTATTCCCCTGGTTACCTGGCTATATTTTGCAATCAAAGGCTTCTGCTCAGTTTCAGGGTACTGCAAATACCCTTGAAGCTCTTGAACACTTTTTCTCTCATACAATATTTGCAAGTAGTTGTATTGAAACTCGTGGCACTGAAAAATAATTACATTCCTGAGGAATGTTTAGAACTTACAGTGCATTTCAAAGATGTTAATAAAGAGACTTCTGTTTTTTTCTAACAGACTTGACCTTGGCATACTGGTCATAGTCCCACAGACTTAATGCTTACATAGTTTAGATAAATGACAATGGAAGGTTACAGACTAATGAAAAACACCAAGATTACAGATATAAACTACTATTAAATCCATATTGCGTAGCAATATGTTAAACAAATGTTTAGTTAAAATTGGTCACTATATTAAGCTGAAGCATTATCACAGATTCGTCCAAAGTGCCAGTGAAACTTTGATATAATTATTCTGAGGATAGCTATCTTTATGATGCTTAATTTTAGTGTGTACAATGATGTTGCCTTGACTGTGTTGAATGGTGTCTCATTTTGTATGGTGATGCTGCCAGCAAGAAGTTAATTATAAGTATAAATTATGTTTGAATCACCCAGTGATAGTCATACTTTGGGGGTTGTTTACTTTGCGGATGTTTTATTGCTGTAAGACTAGAATGTATTCTTTCATGATTTTAAATTTTTCTTCTTAATGAAATTACTAGCCAAGGTTACATTTCTACATCTAATCTCCCTACTGTGACTTCTACAAGCCAGTATCAAGCCCTAAAGGCACAGGTATGTTTTAGGCAGGCTGGACCTGAACCACATTTTCTATGTGTCTTCCATACATCACAAGGTCACAAAATATACTCCAAATGCTCAGCAAGGCTTGGTGAGGGTGACTGTCACAGGCTTTCACAAGTGCAGAATCTATCCTTGAGGCCAGAGTTGAGGGACCATTTCTTGAAGGAGAAAGTATTAACTGTGATGAGCAAGCTTGACATATGCTGAAGTTGTCAACTCCCCTGTCCTTCACCCTGGCTGCCTACACTTCTGTGATTTAATCTCTTTGACACCTTTGACAAGTCTGCACATGTCCCTAAGACCTTGTTGCTGCTTGTGGATTGCTGCATTTCACTTAATACCTCTGACTTCCTGAATCCAAAGTCATGAAGGACCAGCTGAGGGGTTGCCAATGTCAGAAGTAAAAGTTGGGGTGCTTTGCTGTGTGGTGGTTTGGTTTTGTTTCCCTCCCAAATGGATTTTTCCCTGAGTATTTATAAACTATTTAAAAATCCTTTAATTTTCTCTTTGCTGTAGAACATTAACAATCTCTGGGAAACCAGTTTGCCATCAAATTTTTTTTGTTTCATTTAAGGATGATTAATTTTAAAAGTAGGACTGTATCCTTCATACATATCTTTACCTTGTCAGACTTTGACATAAGTTATTCAATGTTTTTGATGCCAAGGAATTTAATTTTGAACCAATTGTAAGTGTATGAAAGATGCTGTCTTCCTCCCCAGAGGTAGTGGTGAATAACGAGAACAAGATGTGTTTCTTTCTTAAGTATAACCAGCTGCTGTTATCAGGAATCTCAGAAATTTTTCTCACCATGACACAGTTAAAGTGCATTGTGTCATAACACCACACATTGCCAGTTACCACAGGAAACCTGGGAAAACAGTTAGAGATTTCCTTATTTTTAGAGTTGACATCAAACATATTCCTTCTAACAACAGCACTGAGCAACTGTGTCTCATTCAGTGTGCAGTTTCATGGACAATCCAGGGGTCTGAGCTCCAAGAAATGGATGCTCCTGAGCCTGTGGACTGGGTCATGTCCAGCCATTAACTGAAAGTAGTTACTGCATTTATTGGTGCAGTTTCTTATATTTGCATCCTATATCTGGACATAGCCTTTTTTGTTTAACTGAAATTGTGTTGTACTGAGAAATTATCCCTGTGTAATTAACATGGAATTTTCAGTCTGCATTTGATAATGTGTCATAAGGATTCAACTATATGAGACATCAGGGCTTATCCATGACCTATCAAGACAGCAATGCTTTGTGAAGAAAATAAACCAAACAAACTGTCAAGAAAACCCTGGTCAGAACCAAGGCTGAAAGACCCTTAGTTGTGAAAGGGTAATGGGGGAGAGGGAAGAGCTGCTGTCCAGTGACAGCAGCTGCAGCGAGCGAGTTGTGGAGCACAGCCCCCGAGCTCCTCTCCCTCCAGGTGTGACAGATTTAAATGCAAGCCACCTGAGTAATAGAAAACAGCCCTGTGGATTCTGAGCTGGCTGAGGATGAGAATTCAGCATAATTTTTCACTGCAGTCTGCTAGAGAGACCTGGCTGTTAGGGCTGACAGAAACCCAATTCAGGATGCAAAGATGCATCCATGTGTCTTCAAGTTCCTTCACGAGCCCTGCTACTCAAGTGACAAAACTCTTTGCTATCTTGAAAATTTTATTCCTCTAAAGTTGTCTTCACTTTTCAGAAGATGAAAACTAAGACTGGGATGTAGAGTCTTTAAGCACTTTGGCACCCCATTCCTGCCTTTGCATATAGTGCCCACAGCTTCTCTTGGGAGTCAGATGCCTGCAAGAAAGTCACACAAGTTTAATCAAATTTATACAGGAAAGGAAAGCAGAGGTAAGACCACATGCTTTTAGTCCCATTTTACCTTTGAGCATAAATACATGTCTTATCTGATTATCTGTAGTAAATGAACAGAAGCAAGTAGCAAGCAGTAATGAAGAAATTTTCTTTGAAAGTGTAAATGAAGAAATTTTCTTTGAAAGTGTAAACAAACATTTGCAGGAAATCATTTGCATCAGGCATTTAGTTCTACTTGCCTTATGATGGAATTTCTGAAGATCATTTAAATTAGATAACCTTTAAAATAAATCCACAAATATGTTGGTCTTCAAGTTTATATTGATTGTATCTATTTGTCTGTGAATGGTTATTCTTTTCTAATGAGAAAATTATTTAATACTATAAGTAATTTAATTTTGTGATTACAGCTTGCTGACGTACCTTAGTTTAAAGTTTACCTAGAAATAGTCTTATGGCTTTGAGAATATGGCCTTATTGCTGCTGTTGAAATCTGAGCAGAACACTGGATACAAGGAATTTAAAGTCTTCACATAACTTGCAATACAAGACGGATGGGAGGCATACCAGAAAAGGAGAACTTGAAATCAGACACCTGGATGTAATGTGAGAGATGATAAATGTATTTTACACATCTACAAGAAAGAAACCACAGGTAGAAAAAAGTAAATAAAAGCACAGTTCTATATAGACAAAATATGTTACAATCAAGAGATAAGAGGCATAATCAAATCAGTGTCCTCCAGGTATTAACAAGGCAGTGTTCCCATGCATTGCAGCTTTTATTTTTCAGGTTAATATTAACTGCATGTTTCTCATATTAATGGCTGTTTCTCAGATGTCAAGTTAGCAAATGTGTGAGGAAAATAAAATAGTCACGATTTAAAAATAATTCCGGTCAGGGACAGTGTCAGGTTAATTAGAGCAGTACAAATCAGAACTGAATGAACGACTTTATAAGTGTTTGCTTTATCATTAGTCTTATCAAAGTGAATTTACTTCCAAGTATCACTGCACATGCATCACTTGGTTCTCCTGCATTGTCTTTACAGTCTACTATATTTATTAATATATTAAAATCTATCAATAAAAAAATTAAAAAACATAAACAGTTGTGCCTTTGATGGACCTACCATGGGTTTTTGTAAGGATCACTGAAAATTTACATTTAACTTCTAGCAGAGTTGCTAGTAATTGTTTTTACATTATAAGAATTGCAACTTAAAAAAATTAAAATCTTAGTTTCTGAAATTATCGTTTGAGAACGGAGTGGAAAACAGACTGGAAATTTTAGGAAATATGTTTGAATGCATAAAAACCTACATAAAAAAAAAAAAAGAAAAAAAAAAACCCAGTAGAATGGAGTCTGTATATAATATAAATGCAATATTTCATGGTTTGCTTTAAAGTGTAATTCAGAACCAGTCTCAGAACTCAGAAAACATACCTATCCCAGTACAATTTTAGTATTTTATTGTAAAGATTTTTTAATATTCACTGAGGGAAATGCCTTGAATTAGGCAAGTACTGCATTTCTGGTTTAATCTATCAACTGTCTAAATCAATTAGCATGTTTTCAATACCCCACTCAAAATCATGCTGAGCTCTTCTGTTATTCTGTATCCTGAAAGATCCCGACACAAAGGATTGTTTGGAAGAATTGATGTTATGGCCCAGATCTGGAGGTATCTATGGTAAAAAGCAGAAATCCTCTTGGCTAATTCATTGTGGTTTTTCTTGCAGTGTGGGGGATCTCATTTTAAAGGTGATCCTGTAGTGCTGGGGCTGTAACCTGTGGCTGCGATTCTTGACCTTTGGGTAAGGCAGATGGAGCCTCCCGGGTGCCGCAGGCTCTGCCTGCTCCCCCCACTATCACATTCCACTGCAGCAGGCGGGACAGACCCTTCTTTATTAGCTCCCACTTAGCCACCAGCTGCTCTAGCAGCGTGCAGCCGTGTTGCTGTTAGCATGGGCAGACCCCTGGCTTTGCTGTCTGTCACGGTGGAAGTGTGGTGGCCAGCCTGAGAGAGGAGTTCTGCTGTCTGGAGCTGCCTGCACAGACCCCGCCGACTTTCGGTGTCAACAAGTGAGTGATGGGGATTGCTGCAAGGTCATGTGGTAATTACAGTGCCATATGGATGTTTCCACGGCTCATGACTAAGCTTCAAATGCCAAGGAAGCTGGAAATGAAGAGCTGAGAGTCCCAGTGATGGGACTAGTTTTGATCAGCAACTTCACAACCACATGAGATTGAGTTACACACCTACCTCATTTTAAAACTATGCTTCAGACATCTGCCTTACTTCTTACATTATGTAACAGTAATTAATGGCCCATGAATATGGGGTAAAATTCTTTGCCAAAAGAAGATGAGAGTAGAGGAGTTGGGAGCTAGAGGTCAGTATTTAAAAATGCCCATCACTGGATTTGCAGTATGGCAGCAAGCTGTGCATTCCTCTTGGATGCAAGGATACCTAATTGCTGATAGAGCACCCAAACTGGAATGAGCTGTTCTGGGAGGGAGTGACAAGTATCTACTCACTTTTGTCATCAACATGGTCTTCTAATTGTGTGGCTTCCTCATGCTTCAGCACAGGGGCAACTATGACTCTTAATCCAGGGAATGACTTATTGACTCAAAATACAGATAAGTGTACTAGAAGTGATTTTGAGGGAAAAATCAACTTCTTCATCCCCTTTGCTTGAGTGAGCCAAGTCAATGTCCCTCACAATGCCATTTCAGAACAGAAAATTTGAGAAGGTGGTGAATTTTAAAGTGTGGTTTTTGATATTGGAAAGTATGTGACTGGTCACCTTGAGGTGTATTGCTTCTCAGGCAAGGAAACTGATTGTAGCTCTCACTGGACTGGACACCTGGGCCTTTCTAGCTCTTTCCCTGCATCACTGCTGACTTAATCCAGTCTTGGACATCCCAGGAGATTTGTAGACTTGGAATTTGACTGAACACTATCGAATTCAGCATTATCACACAGCTCCAGAGTGCTTCCTCAGCTTTTCTAGCTCTTTTCTTAAAAATAAAGGTGAAACACATTTACATATGAAGACTATTATGGTACTCACGTCACTTGACTGGATATAGTAATTTTGGGCCTTTGCGTTTTTCTTTTTTCTCTGTGGAACCTATTAAGGTTTGTGGCAGAGTTCAATGGATCTGTCCCTGAGGGCTTAACAGATTTCCCAATAAAATAGCAATATCAGAATTTTAAATCAGTTGAAAGTAATCTATTTCTGCTCTTTTCTTAGCCATATGATTGCCAATATTTTTTTTGTTTGTTTTTGTAATTACTGCACTCTATCAATATTGGTCTTTATTTCTCTCTTGGCATTTCTCTTCAGATAGTGATTTATAAAGTTCCAGGTTTACTCAGGAAAGAAAGAGAAAGTGGTTGGGAGGTTCTGAATGGTAGGAGAGATGTGGAAAGGATGAAAGTCTTCCCGCTATACCTTTAAAACCCATGGGAATCACATGAGAAGCATTTCAGTGAGTGGAATCCACAGGCAAAGGCTGGTACCAGGCAAAGTACTGAGCAGGGATATGTACTTCTTTAAGGCCTCTCCTATTTTGTGAGCTGAATAACAAAAAGGGTGTGGTTTACTCAAGCTCTAAGGATGCAATTTTCTGCACCATTGGCAGCTTGGGAAAAATCCTTCTCAGGAAGTATATCTGCTGTGCATACACTAAATCTGCCATTATAAGAGTTCTGTGTAGGGAGAACATTTTCCATTGTCATTGTTTAGGAAGTTGCTTGTCATGAGGTGCTTCAAGGGCACTTTCTCCTGAGATTCCATGAGGGAGGCCATGTGCTGTGATGAACCCCTGAGGCAGCTCCTGTTGCCTCCACCACTCTTTACAGCTCCTGTGGAGTGTACAGTGCTCCCATGGAATGTACAGTGCTCCCATGGCTTGTACAGTGCTCCCATGGCATTACAGTGCTCACACACAGTGTACAGTACTCCTGTGGTGTGCACAGTGCTCTGACAGAGGGCACAGTGCTCACACACAGTGCACAGTGCTCTGACAGAGGGCACAGTGCTCACACACAGTGCACAGTGCTCTGACAGAGGGCACAGTGCTCACACACAGTGCACAGTGCTCTGACAGAGGGCACAGTGCTCACACACAGTGCACAGTGCTCTGACAGAGGGCACAGTGCTCACACACAGTGCACAGTGCTCTGACAGAGGGCACAGTGCTCACACACAGTGCACAGTGCTCTGACAGAGGGCACAGTGCTCACACACAGTGCACAGTGCTCTGACAGAGGGCACAGTGCTCACACACAGTGCACAGTGCTCTGACAGAGGGCACAGTGCTCACACACAGTGCACAGTGCTCTGACAGAGGGCACAGTGCTCACACACAGTGCACAGTGCTCTGACAGAGGGCACAGTGCTCACACACAGTGCACAGTGCTCTGACAGAGGGCACAGTGCTCACACACAGTGCACAGTGCTCTGACAGAGGGCACAGTGCTCACACACAGTGCACAGTGCTCTGACAGAGGGCACAGTGCTCACACACAGTGCACAGTGCTCTGACAGAGGGCACAGTGCTCACACACAGTGCACAGTGCTCTGACAGAGGGCACAGTGCTCACACACAGTGCACAGTGCTCTGACAGAGGGCACAGTGCTCACACACAGTGCACAGTGCTCTGACAGAGGGCACAGTGCTCACACACAGTGCACAGTGCTCTGACAGAGGGCACAGTGCTCACACACAGTGCACAGTGCTCTGACAGAGGGCACAGTGCTCACACACAGTGCACAGTGCTCTGACAGAGGGCACAGTGCTCACACACAGTGCACAGTGCTCTGACAGAGGGCACAGTGCTCACACACAGTGCACAGTGCTCTGACAGAGGGCACAGTGCTCACACACAGTGCACAGTGCTCTGACAGAGGGCACAGTGCTCTGGCTCCCTGAGCAGCTCCTCCACTCGTGCTGCTGTGAGTCCTCCCTGTGCTGGCAGGACTGGACCCGTGGAGAGGCCGGGAGGCTGAGCACTGCTGCAGGAGACTGCCTGCCCCAGCACCCTGAGCAGAGTCCATGGTGCCAGGTAATGAAGGGCTTTAAAGAGTGTCATGGGAAGAGTCAAATACCCAGATAAGGGCTCCACAACAACTGGCCTGCTGAGGAGGTCTGAGGGAGGAAGGCCTTCTTCTGTTGTTTTTTAGTGAGAATTTGTGATCTTGAAATGTTTATGGGAATAATACTTGGTAGTAAATAAAGTAGGTTAGCAATGCAGAAGAATGTATAAAGGAAAATTTGATTCCTATGACTGAGCATAATTCTAACTTTATCTAATCTTCAGTAAATCACTACTGAACCATTCCATCTTCCATATTTGTGCATTTGCTTCTAGTTCAGGATGGTTCCTTGACATTTATTACCATCAGATCAGAGACTGTGGTCCCTCTGTGGAACAGTACTTTTTGGAAATTGCAGTATTATACACAGATCAAAGTGCTATAATTTGCTTATTTTAAAAATATATTTTGTTTTCTACATGAAAACCACACTGGATGTCTTACTTCAAGCATATGTGATATTTTAGTATAGAAAGCAGTTCAAATCTAGGGAAATCTGAAAGAATCACATTCTGATGTTACTTCTACTGATTAAGGCTTATTACACAGGGACTTTCAATGACAACTGATGCATGCACTGGCAAGATAAGTGATCATTATCTGATCCAAAGAAGGGTGTTGGTCCATCAGATAACGAAAAACTTCTATTTTTATTGAGCTACAGAAAAGCCCTTGTTATTGGGACAGGAAGATACGCACAAGTGACAAACCAGATGATGAAGGGCATGGAATGGAATTCAAGGCTCCTGGCTGCCCAGGCTAGAGGTGCAGAGTTAAATGGTGGCAGTGATGAATGCACATATCACCTACTGACACAAAGGTAAGCTGCTTTCAGCTGCTTTCTAAACAAGGAAATTTTCATTGCCTAGGCAGGACTAGTTCATATAATTGCATGACTGCAGTAAATCCCAGGTGTCACTTTGAACACTTATCATTTTTAGTTCTCTTGCTGAAATTTTGGATGGTAAATGAATTCCCAGGTTAAATTTTTTTCTACAACACTATCTGTCTCCCATCTGTATTATTAGACCATTAAGGCATCTCAAAAACATGGATAATCTCTTCTAAGTGTGACTGTCTTTAAAAAAGATGCTGACCTCCAAGCCAATGTAAATAGATCATTTATGGAAATAAATAAATTAGCGTTGGAGCCAGACTTGTCCCGAATTCCTGTGAGTGGAGACTTGGACATAATTGAGAGATCAAGAGTCATGAGGTTAATGAGGTCATGCTGCCAGGGCCTGGCCTGGGTTTAGTATAACATGAAAGGCTCAGCTCTGATCCTGAGTGGCACGTTCACTTAGCAGCAATACCTTCCTGCCACCAATCTGCTGGGAAACCTGAAACCATCCCCAGCCAGCCTTGTCTTGCTGCCTGACACCCCCAGCAGACACACACTCTGCTCGTCCCCCTGCACGTGAAACCACTTAACCACCTCACTCCGTGTGTGCTGTAAACATGTTTGTTAAGAAGAAAGAGTGAATAGCAGACCTTCTCCTTTTTAAATATGGGTGGACTGTTGAATCCCCCTAAAAAGATTGCCAAAATTGTAGCAAACAGTGTTTGAGAACTCTTACTAGCTATCCACTACATTGTCGGTGAGCTCTGTTCAAGCTGTATTAAATGCCCCCTTTTACATTGCACATTAAAAGAGCTCTTAAAATCAACAGCTCTTATCTGAATAATGGGGATGGTGCATCTCCTGCTGCTGAATGCTTTATGAGAGCTGACCAGTATCAGTACAGACAGCTGCTATCAATATTTTTTTATTGTTGATATTCTCAGGGTAGTGTGTGATAACAAACCTCAGATAGAAAGAATAATGGCTCATTGCAAAACATTTTCTGCCCTGTGCACTGAATGAGAAGTTTCTGTGGAAGGTGGACAGAGTTTTTGGGTTGAGAAAGACACTTGTGGCAGAGGGGGATCAGGTCTGCAGAAGCACAATTTTGTTATTTTTGCACAGTAGTACCCCTAATGCTGTACTTCAACAAAAGCAGCATTTTGCATGCCACAAGGCATTTTACAGTTTACTAGAAAATTTTCTATGGACCACCTTCTCTTTTGGAAAATAAAGTTATATAAAATCCAGAAGTTTCTTGAAAACAACTCAGTTTCAAAAAAGTTCTGACAAAACATCAGGAATTTTCAGAATTTCATCTTTTGTTGTCACATAAGACCCTTCATCTTCACCCTCTGAAACCCAAAGAGTTGTAAAAATTAAAAACTTTTATCTTTTAAAGTTTGAAAATGGAAAATATTACATTTCACTTTTCAGTGTTTTATTTCATAATTTACTGTATGTAATATTAAATGTAACTCACACTGTAAGACTTATTTCTGCAATGAAAGAAAATAATTTTTTTGTTGTCTTCCTTAGTTAATTAAATACTTCTGCTTCCTTCACTGATTTTTGGAAGGGAAGCAGGAGACTTTATTTTGTGCTACATCTAAAAAAAAAATTATTTATTATCTCACACATCTACTTTGTGAGCACTGCCAGCTGCTGAACTAAGCTACTGCATTTCTTGTCAGACCTCCTATCCTTGTCTTGACTGTCATTACCACCCTGACCAGACTTTGTCTTCCCAAAATAAAACTGATGAGATTTGCAACACCTTCAGTCAGCAGTTTCCAGGCCCTGAGACTGCAGCGGTTCTGTAGTCTCCCAGAAATTCTGGAAGTAACCTATTTATGTGTTTCTATAATGTAGTAGAACATGTTCTACATGCAGTAGAACTTTATTTCCACACACATCTCTGGACTTTTCATCTTGACTTGGGCTAGACTTCTGTGAACTCAAATGTTTATTGCACTGAAATTAGGCTGCTCAGTAATTCTGTGGACTAAGATTTCTTTTTGAATTTTTGTTTTCTCACTGGCTACACAGGTTTGTTTTTCACCAAACCCAAATAAGTCTTAGAGTAACTTAAACCTAATAATGTGGTGCATGTGAGTGCTGTAATAGTTAATTTAGATTTTACAAAGTGCTATGGTCATGCTTTATCTTGATTTTTGTTTCATTGCACCTCACTGGCTCCATTTTTGTTCACTGGTATTTCCATTTGATACAGTTCTTCTCTAGGCTGTTCTCTTTGAATAGAGTTGATAACATAAAATGTTGATAAACAGAGTCAGCATCAAAGGTGAGGGGATTTTGCTTTTACTTTATTTAAATAGAGCCTCAGGCTTAAAATTTCCAATCAGACCCTTTAAACTGTATTGTAAATGTTAAACATCAACTGCATTTTACTGTAAAAAGAAATTCTTGTAAAGTCTTCTGTATGCACGAAACATTTTAAAAAAGAATGACTGTGTGTGATTTGATATGTTGAAAGGCTGTTTTAATGGCATCTTGACCCCAACCTTGTGACTCTGTTCCATGATCTTCTAACTGATGTGAGAATCATGGAAAACTGCTGCCACATTTGATTAAAATAAGCAGCACATCATTCAGGGAGAACTTTTCTGTTCCTAGGGTAAGGCATCCTAGCATGGCCAACGCTGAAGAAATGCCACCTAGCACTGCCATGGGGTGTCAAACCTCCCCATTCCCCAGCAATCACAAACAAAATGCTAAGATTTTTACAAGTTTCTCTAATTGAAGGTAACACTGGATCAGTCACAACATGGATTCAGGTCATGACTAGGGATGGAAATAATTTTGGAGTCAGTGATGGATGGTCCCCTGTTGGTAATAGATGCTGGGCAGGAACTGATCCTCAGTTCTTAGACCTCTCTGCAGACCACAGAAAAACAGTAAGGCCTTGAGAAGTGTACTAAATTCTGATAGATTCTTCTTGGGGGTCCCCAAAAGGTTAAGAAAGGAATGTCTGCCACTAGACCTTGTCTTCTTCCTACTGCCATATTGTGTAATTCTCTTTTTTTCTTCACAAGTCTATCAAAACTCGTGTGAAGCAGTGTGGGAAATAGATGGAGGCTGTCTGGATGTCAGCTGCTACAGGCTGTGAAAGCCATGCCTGGTGTCAGCTGTCTTGTGATCATTGCCTCTCCTTCCATTGCTGTTTCTCACCATTTACTGGCAAAGGCAACACAGGAAGACTCTTTAAATTATACAAATGTTCTTTCTCAGCCTTAACAAAACAAATCTTGTCTTCCAGCCTAATGGATACAAAATTGTCCTCAGTTAAACTTACATGCTTATTTAGGAGCCAGATGACAGCAATGAACACACAGGAAAGCATATTCAGGAGGGTTTGGCCAGGACAAAGCACTGCTGCACAGCTTACCAGCAGCAAATGTTTTCACAAGCACTTCAAACCTCTGCTTTTCTCTACAGCAGCTTTCCACAGAAAAGAAGCCAGGCTGGAGACCTTGTTCTTATTTTGGAAAGAGTAAGATGGGTTTTTTTGGGGTTTTTTTTGGTTTTTTTTTTTAATGATTGGATAAAGCTCTAGTATGAAGATGGTCACTGATAAAAATAATTTCCTGGGTACAGAGAAGCCTCCAATTGTAATAATGATGTGTGGGAGGCAGAGATCTTTACTGGTGCCATTCTCTGAATAAGCCCTGTCACCTTCCTCAGCAAATGACTGTTTGTATATTACTGCTCCTCACAAAGCACCTGCTTGCCTAAACTGCCTCTCTAAGCAATTCAGAGCAGCCCTTAAAGTTTAAAAGTCATGGGTCAAGGAAGCATGATCAGTTTGGCAGAACAGCCTCAGGCAATATTGGTTTGCAACCAAGGGCAGAACTTGGCCAGCAAGGAATCACCCAGGGCTGGTACAAAAATGGAAGGCTGCTTCTTCCTAGGAAAGGGAGTTGATGTTTATTTTGCTGGAGGCAGCGGATGGCTTCGGACCATGTAGTGATCCTGAAACTGCAGCCTGGGCAGACCTAGGCACAGAGGTGATACCTGAATGATAGTTTGTTGCTGCTCTCCCACTGTCAGCAGCTGAAGCCAGTGGCTGGAACAGTGGCTGTTCTGTGTCAGTGGCATGGAACTCAGCACTGAGAACCCCAGCTACAGCCCTTCTACTGCCAACACCCTGAAATCATACTAAGACTACAGAATTGAACACTGAGGGAGTTTCACATCAACAACAAGTTCAAATCCTAGCTGGTATTACCTGAATAGCTTCTCAGCCACATACTGATCCTTAGAACTCCTCTTTTTATTTCTCTTAAAGTACTGTTTTTTCTCCAACAGTTTCATTTCCCTCCCATATCTAAGACTGATCTGTCTTTGCTGTGATCAGATTTGCTCTCCTTCCTCTAATTTCCACGGAGGAAGGGCACGTGCAGAAACAGGAACTCCTGTTGAAAGAATGTTCACACCATGATCAGTGAGGATCTTGCACCTTGTGCAGCATTTCTTCCTGCTGGCTCCTGCTAAATGTAATCAGAAAGAGCACAACAGTAAAGTGTCACAGCCATACACTATTGCACAGGAGGCATTAGCTGCCCTTCTCTAGCCATCATCCATGGCACTGGACCACTCATGTGAACACAGAGCCACTTGTTCCTTTGCTATGCAGTGTTCATTATGCTTCCCTGAATTTGATCATCTGGCGTGGCTAGCAGTTACAGAGTGGATATTTCACCTGAAATCTGACAATTGATGTCGTCAGCCCGCAGCCAGGCTACTGGAGGATGCCCTATGGATAAGGAGAGAGTCCTGTGGCTGAGGGGCATGGTGTAATCTAATTCACACTGAGTACTTTCACAGTTCCCTAAGGAAGGAGGCAACAAATATGCCAGATCACTCTAAAATCACTCCTAATGTGAAATGAGGCTAGAAAATAAGCTTAATTTACAAAAGGTGGAGAGGAGCTCTTAAATCAATCTAGAGACAAACAGGCTGGAAACACAATAAATGGCTCAATAACTATCTGGTACTTCATTGCAATTTCAGGCTTTTGTTTATTTTTTTTCAGTGATCAGAGTTGAGCACTGAAGCACATGGACACAAATCATTTTGGATGCCACAGCTGTCTGATTCTTAAACAAGTCACATTGTATTGTCTTTCCAGGTAATCATTATTGATATATGGAGGACATGGAGGGGTAATTCTGCTCTGTTGTAGTGTTCTCTTGGTGTGGTTCCAATAAGCCAGAAGGTCTAGTGGTTTATTCAATATAAAGAATGTGATTCTGTGCAGAAAGGACTTGCTTCTATAATTTAAACAGGAGGTAGAAGAGGGGTCTGCACATTCTCTTCTGAGTTCTTTCACTTTTGGGAAGTATAAAAGCATTTCTGGAAGCTGTTAATCAGCTATTGCTCTGTGAATCCCCAGAAATATTTGAATAGCAAATTATGCCAGTCCACTGATTAGAACTCAGGTAAAGGGGAAGATTAAATTTGAGGTATATATTTAATAAAAATGAAAACCTGAGAAACACCACACTGCAAAGAGTGCCACTCTGTGCAGGTAGTGCTGCCAAGCTTTTCACTCTGGGGTGCTCAGCAGTGGCTTTCCTGGGATGTTGCCTGCCGGGAGCTCCACGGTCGCAGGGACCTGTGCTCGGGTGCCAGGGCTGGGCTGCAGGCTGGGCACGGCTCAGCTTCCCTGCTCCATCACACTCAGGCTCTGTGCAGTGCCAGAGGGCTGTGCAGGAGGCCGTGCTGAGACACAGGGTGGGACTCCAAGGACCCTCACTGTGTTCTCTGATCCCTGGCTTTTGGCTGCCCATCATCCCTGAACACAGACAGAGGTGTTTTCTTCTAAAGAGAGGTGCCAGTGGTCACTTCTGCAGATGGCTACTTAGTCCAGCTTGGGCAAGGCTGCCTCAGCCAGATGTGATCAAGGAGAACTGTGCAGTCTTCTGCCTATTTTGTCTCTTAGAAGCAGCCAAAATAGTGCTTGGCACATTGTACTAACTGCAGCAAACAAATCAATTGGATGATAAAAGCAAAAACAGCAACTACTAGCTTCAGTCATTTATTTCCTGCAGAACTTAGAAAGCTGAAATATTTGATCCTCAAGGTCATTGATGTACTACTGTTTACCCATTCTCATTTTTCCTTCTCTCTGCATATCTTTTTAACTAACTTTTGGGACTAATTTGCCATTCCCCTTTATTTTCTTTCCTAAACACATTGCATACTTTAATGTCTTCAGATGTTGCCAGGGAAACTGAATTTTGAACCTGGCATGTCAAGCAAATCAAGGAGCAATTATTTTTGAAGTATTTCTATAAACTTGGATCAAAGATGATCACATACTTTTTAAGGGAGTGTTGGTAGCACATTTTTGTAAGATTACTCAGCACTTCCAGTGACAACTTCCTGTATTGTAACTCCTGCTGTTAAGCATGATGTTTCCTTTAGGTGCTTTACTTGGGAAGTCCTAGGAAACCTGACCCAAGCAGAGAGAGCAAAAAGTGTTTTAGACATATTCAACTAATTCTTGAAGCTGCTTTCTCTGTTTGTAGAGTGGTCACTGTGGTGCAGCAAGGTGAAATTTTCCAGGGAAGGAACACTCTGGCAGTACAGGTTTGCAGGGAGCAGAAGGACATTTTTCTCTCCTGGAGTTTGGGCCCACATTTGGGCTAGCACCTTTCCCAGGTGAAGCTTCAGCTATCCCTGTATATGGTTTCTTCTCTTCTGCTGCTCATTGGAAGGGAGGGTGGGCAAGCATTGGGCTCTGCTAGTGCTGGGCTACTGGTGTGTGCTGGGAGTGTGGGCAGCCCTGAGCCCTCTCCTCCACCCTCTGCTGCCTGTGTGAGCCACAGCTTCTCTCTGCTCAGTGTGGGGACAAGCCACATTGTCTTAGCATTCAGGGAAACTCAAATGCACATGCAGGAGGGCTCTGCTGGGGTGGGCATGCTATACTGCCTCTGAAGATGGCTGCAGCCCTTGTGATGTCTCAGGGTTGTTCCCAAGACACTTCTGGAATGTGCAACTCCCCCTGAGGTCAGTGGGTATTTTCAGTTTGTGTCTGGGCACCTGCACTCTGCCTTTCTGGCTGCACAATGTTGTCCAGAAGTAGCAGGTTGTTCCCAGTTTGTAATGTTGCTATCTATAGAGCCTTCAGCTCCTCTAACATTAAAAAGACATTTTAAATCAGTATTACCTTACACTTGATATATCTCAGAAAAAGGGTCCTAACACACCCTGAGACATACCTTTAAATAAAAACAGTGTGCACTGTTTTTTCAATAATCTTCTTGTACTTTATGCCATTTATGTTACCTCCACAAGGAATTATTTTTCATCAAGACACTGTCAATGAAAGTCATTATGCACTCAGAACTTCATCCAGTGAGTGGAGCCACTAAATTTTATAGGTAATGAATTTTTACTATTTGATAATGAAAAATGTTTCTGTAAACCTGGGAATAAGGGAAAAAAATATGCATGCAAAGCCTGTCAATAAGTTATGGGTTGATGTAAGGCAGCACTTTCCCACTGCAATGAAAAACGTTGTGGTACAGCTGTCACTGTCCTGATTACAGGATACACACAAAACCTGACTGGCTCACCAGCATCCTGGAAAATCTAAAGAGAAGTGATGTGATATGACTTGTACTCTAGTCCTTCTCAGACTTCTTGAAGAGCTGTTGGAAGATCTTATTATGGCAGATCAAAGTATTTTTTAACCCCCCAACATTTTTATTTATGTTTGCAACCCAAGACTTTGTTACTGAAATGGTTTACTTTTTCTTTTGTTCTTCTCATCTTTTTTCAAGATGCAACATTAGCTCTATATTCGTGCATAAAGTGACATATTTCAAGTGGTGGAGATCCAACTTACACATAAATTGCCCATTTTTGTTGAAAGTGGCTATACTGCTGCACTGCTAAGCTTCTCTACAGAAGAAAGAAAGAAAAAGAAAGGACAGCAAATAAAAACTCATTAAGGGTTGTATCCTGGGCTGCATCATAAGAGGCATGACCAGCAGGTCAAGGGAGGTGATAATCTCCTACTCTGCTCTTGTTGAACCCCACTTGGAGTACTGTGCCCAGCTGGGCAGGAACCTGCAGGAACTCATCCAGAGGAGGGTCATGAAGGTGATCCAAAGTCTGGAATACCTGTCCTGTGAAAACAGGCTGGGACAGTTGGGGCTGTCCAGCTGGAGAAGAGAAGGCTCTGGGGAGACCTTAGAGCACCTTCCAGTAAAAAAAGGGGTCTACAGGAAAGCAAGAGAGGGACTATTTGCAGGGACATTTAGTGATAGGTCAAGGGGAAATGGCCTTAAACTGAAGGAGGATAGATTTACATTGGCTATTATGAAGAAATTCTTTACTATACACGGATACACTTTGTCCAGAGAAGTTGTGGAATCCCCATCCCTGGAGGTGTTCAAGACCAGGCTGGATAGGGATCTGAGCAACCTGGTCTACTGGAATGGTCCTTGCCTATGGCAAGGGAATTGGAACTAGATGGTCTTTAAGGTCCCTTCCAACCCAGGTCATTCTATGATTCTATCAAAGGGCACGACCCACTGAATTTGGAAGAAACATTTCTGGAAATAATGTAATGCATTTTCACCTGTCTGATACCCTGATAACACTCGGCAGTAGTCGGTGGAGAGCAACACTGCTCCGTGGTGCTGAGGCCCCCAGGGGAATCTTTCTCTTGTTCAGAACAAAAGGGATCCATCAGGTGTTTGTAGGAACAAGGGCTGCGGTGCAGGAGCTGTGCAGACGGCTGATGGGCAGTTAATCCTCCAGCGTGGTAACTGCTAAGTCTCTCTAGCCAGACTTCTCAGGGTTTTTTGAGGAAGACAGATATTTAAATAAAGACTTTGATATACAAACAGGCTGTCAAAGGACAAGTTACCATGGTAAATTCTCTGTGGTAACTCTCTTGGTGCATTTTTCAGTTACCAGGCACTCTTCAATAGATGAAAAATAAATTAATTTGCACCTTAATAGAGAAGCAAGTAACTTTCAATTAATTGGCTCACATTTGCCATGAGGTACAGAGGGGTGGATTGGCTGGGAGATAAAGAGGAGAATCACAGCGGCTTCTGTGTTGAGTAGAGCAGCTGGGGCATCCCTCTGTCCTTCCCGCAGCAGCGCTGCCCCTTCCTCGGCCGCAGCGCTGGTCCCCGGCAGCGGTACAGGCTCTGCTGGCGGCCGCACAGCTCCAGGCGCACTCAGGCTCTGTGCCGAAGCCCTCGGCTCCCGGTGAGTTCCCAGCTGCGCTGCGCTGCGGGCCGGGCCGTGCGCCGGCGGGGCCGGGGAGGCACCGAGCGCTGGGCAGCGAGAGCCCGGCGCCGGCTGCCACGGCCCCGCTGCACGGCTGCGGGAGGCAGCCGGAGGGAAGGGCTCGGTAGCTCCTCTGAGATCACAACCCACCTAGAAAATGGGGTTTTTATGTTTTGTTTTGCTTTGGATGTTTTTTTTTT
>VXAC01008343.1:28688-147842 GCA_013399225.1 Rhipidura dahli | reverse complement strand
AAAAAAAAAAAAAAGTAATTACAAGTAATCCTTCAAAAGACTTGGTAGTGGATTCATTTAAGGTATTCCTCTGCCCAAGCATATGTTTTCTGGCTCTTCCTTTCCCTTCCAGCCCTCCCCCTCCCTTCCCCACTCATAAATTATTCATAACCTGATAAATATGCAATTTCAAAAAAGTGCAGACACGGCAGCACTGCATTAAAAAAAAAAAAAGAAAAAAGAAAAAAAAAGGCTTGTGCTTTTCACACAGAAGACCTGAGCTGCACTTAACGGATGACAGATTTTCCAGTATTCAAAAGCTGTATTATATATATGATAGGAGTGAGACAGTATTTCTGGTCTGATTCCCTGCTAGACATGTTGTGAATTGTCTGTGGAAAGCTGTAACATAAAACAAATGGTGTTGTTGGTTTGGTTTGGTTTGGTTTGGTTTGGTTTGTTCTTTTTCTTTTCTTTCCTTTTTGAAAGACAATATATGGTGAAAAGCAATGATGTTCCCACAATTTAAAATTTGGCTCAGCACATGTTTTCAGGTCATTATAAAACTGGGGAGTGAGTACTGCAGGAGAAGGAGCACAGCCACACATATTCCCATGTAGCCAGTGCAGAATTTGCAGGTAGAGCACGTGCTGTACGTAATTCTCCAGTGATCCCACTGGGAAGGTCTCCCTCCTCCCAGAGTCCCCCTAAGCAGTAGCCACTTATGGGCCATCGTGTGAACGCTCTTCAGGGGCCAATTTCACAGGCTCCGCAGCAACGTGCTGTGCCTGCTGCTTGCATGCAGGTAAAGCCCACCAGAAGTAAGATGCAGGATGAGGAGGGGAGTACCTCCATTTTGTGGGCTAATTGCTTGATTACCACGCTGAAACAAAATGGAGGAAAGACTTTTTTCTTTCTTTCTTTCTTCCTTCCTTTTTTTTTTTTTTTTTTTTTCCCCGCAAAAGGAGCCCTGGGCTGATGTGACAGAAGAGACAAAGTATCAGGACAAAAATGGTGCTTAAGGAGCATCAGTCATAAAATCACTAATATGAAATGCAATATGAGAAATACAGATAATGTGTACACATTCCTACAGCTAATAGATGCGCAGGGCTCACGTACAGTTGATCTTTGGGTTTAGCAACAGTTAGAACATAAAAATGATTTCAACCCATGAAGTGTAACCTTTTGGATGAACATTTAAATTGGAAACACCATGGGTAAGAAACAGACCTCAGCATTTAATTTGGACTGGCTAGTTGGAAGCCTGTATTTACTGTACAATAATTTCAAATTTAATTAAATAACACTGCTGATGCCAGTCACATCAGCACTGTAAAGATGATTAATTGCATGCTTAAATGAAATATAAAGTGCCTTAAAAGTAACATCAATGCAGAGTCCTGAAAGCAGACACCATATGATAGATTTAAACACATGAGCCTACCTGCACCCCTTAGAAGCATGCCATGGTTAAAAAAACCAGGCCCTACATTTAAATATAGCAACTGTACCAAAGCCAGAGCCTTTTATGAGTTTCTATTATTCAAGGCAAGCCTGATCTACCATTTTTTCCCCCCTCTTGACATGATTTTTTTATTTTGTAGGAGAGCTTTCACATGATTTGCATTGTCATCTCATGGGCTGGCTATCGATAGGCAAACAGGGGCTGAGGCACTGTAATACGGGGCCACGCTGTCACAACAAGGCAGCTGGATGGTTATATATTCCACTCTGTTTCCATTGTATTTCAATCCTCAGAAGCAGCAGGACAAAGGGCCTGACAGAGTTAACCATGGATTGTCACCTTGATTTGTCCAGTCTAGCAGATAGGCAGAAATGAATGATATTCTGCCTATAAACCAAACACAGAAATAAATAAGCTGGCAAACATATTTTCCAGACTGAACTACCTCTAAGAAAAAAAAAAAATTAAAAAAAAAAAGAAAAAAACATTCTAGTATCTTTGTAGATGCTACATCCTCCATGGAGGAAATAAAAGCAGGAAGAATCCTCAGATTAGCACACAGAAAAACCCTTCCCGTGTAACACCGTCTGTCGAAAACAGCAGAAGAAAGCTCTCTGACTAAGGGCTGGGTCCTCTTTGACTAATCTGCCTCATGTTGGTTTATTTTTCAGGAATGCTATGACAGTGCTTCAAAATGGAAGTTTTTATCATAAATGTAAACACTTTGGAGCAGGAACTATTCCCTGTAAATGATAAACTTGTTTGTGGGACTATGCCCTTAACACTGTACAGGGAGGTGCAGTTATACACATGTGGATTACAGTAAACAAAGCATCTCCAGGAGAGGTACCAAATTAAAATCTTATTTTCTGAAAAAGTAAAACCAGTGAATGCAGTTGAATTTCTACTCTTAATATAGCTCTGAATTAAATATAAATAGTGTCATATTTAACAATTACTACTTAGAGAGATGAAAAGCAGGCAATTGCCGAGGAAATTCAGGGGTAAAGCAGAATTATAATTAAAATCCATGACAGGTTGTTTTTTGGGTTTTTTTTTTGTTTTTTTATTTTTAATTAGAACAGTTTCAAATTTTAACAAAATCATGTACAAAAGAAATAAAAAAATCTAACTTAAAAAAATTAAAGGAATCAGTTGTCTTTTGCCCTCTTTCTGAGTATATAAAAATTCTGGCTTATGCTTTTGATCAGTAAGGCAAATTGAACTGAAAAAAACCAGAGATGACTCAACAGAGCAGAGGTCAGTTCTGAAACACCTTAATTTTTTATAGAAGATGAAAACAACCAGCAAGAAACCTCGTTGTGGTTTCTGACAACCACGTGTTTATTAACTATATGAAAGACATAATCAAACTCTCATTTTGCTTATAAAACATACCTCACCAGAATGGACAAAATAGTTGCCTCTGAAGAAAAACCGTTCAGAAACACGTCATTTATACGTCTTTTTTATTTATGAGATAAGCCTTATCAGAAGATGTGGTATTACATATCACAATAATGTATTCACTTCCAAGCATGCAGTATTTTAAGCAGATATGAAAGGCTAAATGAATTTATTATTTTAGCATTGCTATTAGTTTTTAACAGTAGATTGGATGATTTTTGAATTTGTGTATGCATTTTGTTGTTTCACTTGATGTGCAGCAATTCTTTTAATAGTGCAAAAACACACACTAAAATACAACATGCCATCATACAATTTTAAGTACCTACTTGAAGCTACATTATGTATCAGAAAAGGAAAAAAATGTATAAATCTTACCCACATACTGGAATGCTAATGCGCATCCATCAAAGGGCTACACATTCAGAGTAAAGGTTTCAGCCCAAATAAAGCCCCTTGCATTATCGTATACATGCAAAAATATGGAAAAAAATGAAAAACTCTTTTTTTCCTTTACCAAAATTGTTTAGGAAAACCTAGGTACACCAAAAAACCCATTTATTGTCCAAGGAGAAAATTGCACAGATTTGTCTTTCCTTGGAATTCTATGCAGCCAACCGTAATAGCTCTTTGACAGTTCACCTGACTGCAGCAGAAATGGGAATGTGATGGTTACAGTGGATGACAGAAAGGGGCCATTTGAAGTGCTATTATGCAGTTTACATGAGAAGATTTCCACAGATTTTGGTTTTATTTAGTTATGTTATGTACATTTTTTTGCTGTTTTTTTTTCCTCTTCTTTTTTTTTTTTTTTTTCCCCTTTACCTAGCTGTGTATACCTTACAATGATAAAAAGCACATTCTTTTCTGGAGCTGCCATATAGAAAAGAAGACCTTAAAATTTCATCAGTATTTCCAAACTGACTAGGGGAGAGTCACTGTGCTTCAGTGCTAAAAATGGAAATGTTCTGTTCTCTCTTGCCCTGATCTCATTTTAAAAGACTCTTATGTATGTTTTATTTCACCCAGTTTACCCAGCAATTTTAGACAGACTAACATAAACCAGGTATTGTATGTTCATACTTAAACAGAAGCTTTAGTGGAAGAATAATTTTTAATATGCGCATTTGTGGGATGATTGGAAAGCTTTTGAATGTTAAGAATTGAAAAGCATATCCTGTAAACTTTACACCCTGAAAAAATAATCTTTGAGCACCTTGCTGGAAGGATCCCAATCTGCAAGCTCTCGTTAGGATAAATGGTCTGACTGAAGCGAGTAAGTCTTCTCGGAAGAGTAAAGACTGCTGACATGAGTCAGCACCTACAGCACCAAGCCATGACATTTAAGCATTTTATGGAAAGAATCGAGGTGTTTTTGCTTTATAGGATTGTTGTGCTGTACAGGTCTCTCCGTTCAGATGAGCCTTAAACCAATTAATAAATACATACGGTCCTTTTTGGATCCAGATAACCTACAGGAAAACGTGATGGTGACATGCTGGTTGTTTTACACTGAAACGTTTAAAAGAAAAAACACCATCTATGTGTAAGAAGATGAAAGGGTAAAAGTGATAATGACTGAGCTACACTGTCCTAACTTACTCCGCATTTGCATGCAATTTATAATTTTATAAAGGGGAGAATACAAGCAACTGTACCTTTGATATATTGTTAAGCAGACGCTCTAAGTTTCTGTTTTCTGCATAGGGTCAAGACTGTTGACTTGGGATTAATCAGCTGCTCCTCCTAAACCATGAATCAGGACAAATTGTTGTCAGTTTCATACAGTACAATCTCTTGAAAATAGAATTAAAAATAGAAAGTGCAGAAATATGTGAAACCCAGCAGAAGTTACAGACTGTAATTGCAACATTGGTATAATGACAGATCCTTTCTGCTTTTGCATTTTGAGGAATTCCAACAGTAATTACAGAAAATGATGCTTAATTTTTCTGCCGCTTTCTGAAAATGCAATGATTGTTTGAAGCATATTTTTCTCTCAGAGCATGATATTTGATTGAAATGTAAAAATTTTACATCTCTTTCCATAAGCACATTTCTTCCTATGTGCATTTTGTCCAATTTACAAGCAAAAAAATATTCAGTTATCTTCTGCATATCTTCTAGAGAACATACACCTACACATAAATGTAGCCTGCCACCTGCATTGTTGTTAGCTTATTTGTCAGCCTGTAGCATGATAGGATTTGAGAATACTGGGTGCAAAGTGTCTTCAGTAAGAGGGAGAGAAATCATTCACCATTAGAGATAAGTATGACAAGCTCCCTTTTACACTAGGATACACTTGTATTAAACAGAATGGCGGGGTGCCTGAGTGAGATAGCATCTATTACCAATGATGACATGAAAATGGACACTTATTAATCACTGTTTTCAAAATAATTATCCATAGCTTTGTAAATGCTATAACTAAGGCTGGATTTCTTCCTTAGGCGTTCCCTAATATTCAAAATACTGCTACCTCATTACATTTAGAACTTGAATTATTTGGTAAAGCAGGTGTTAAGAGTGCGCAGCAAATAAGCAAGTTAGTAATGATTAGGATGTTAATATAAAACAGACATTGTACAGTTACATTGAAAATAAGCAGCTCATAGCTATTCAAAATAGGTCATACTTATTCAAAACCAAACACTCTCTGTGATATTTCATAAATATTTTTTTGGAAGCTCAAATATCACATAAAATTGTTCTGATTTTTACCTACAGAATGGGATTTCTGTGGGTCACAAATAATATTTTTTGTCATACAGGATATTTCATTAAGAGGGATGTAAAACAAAGATTACAGAAGAAAAAGATTTGGAGGACTTTTGCCAGTGAAAGTACTTTTGCTGATAAACAGCTTTTATGTGTTTTGTGTTTTATTTGTTTTCAGCACAATTCATTGTAGAGGTTAAGCCTCTCTCAGATTTGCAATCAGACCATTGTATTAATATGAAAAACTTCCATAAACAGCTCAGACAATGTAATGTCCTATATTCAAGTACTTCACATGCAAAAAGCATATAAAAAATTATTTTGCCTCTAATACTAATTATGTGTATATTTTTTATTATGTATATTTGCATACATAGTGCTATATGAACACTACAGAAATATATTATTTAAGGGACTCATTTTGGAAAAATCCATTATGGACATAGTGCTTTCTTTTATGAACATTTTTTATTTAAATTTAAAGTTAAGTTGTAAAGAAGTTGTTCTAGTGATGGGACACCAATTTTGTATTTCAAAGGAAATGACGACATGGCACTGTGAAAAAAATCTTTCATGTTCAGAAAATACACATGCACAGATGCATGAGAATAGCTACAGTGTCTTAAACCTTTTTTCAAAAGTAACCATATGAACCCAAATTCCAATAATATTACTTCTTGTGTGGGACCTTGTATCACGTGATGGCTAAATTTTATTTTATAAAGTTACTTTAAGTTCTAATTGGCTACAATAATAAACTGAAAATTTAATTACAAGAATGAAGGAGGTAATGCCAGACTGATAACAGGCAATCAGGTTGCTGCTTAATTGCAAGCTGCATCCCAAAAAACAAGTAATTCTAGAGAGAAAAAAGTCTGTTTAAAAAAGTCAGTAAAGAAATACAGTAATATTGTCTGAATTTGGAACAATAATTGCATATATATGTCTAGGAAATGTATGCATTTCTGATTTAAATAAGATTTTGGAGGAAACAGTCATTTTACTAATAATGAAAAAAATTAATATGGCAACAATTGTTTGCTTGGTGTAGGTATAAATGATGTTTACCACAAGCTCTAGTAAATGTTTTGACAATGATTTATAAGTATGTCTAATAAAAATGTTATATTTTTTCCATTCTACCAGACAGCTAAATATTTTATAAATATAATTCAAAGTAATGTATTGGTTTATTTTGAACACCTTTTTTTTCCCAGATTTTTTTCACTTAATAAAAATGCCTCCTCTCCTAAGAATACTTTAAATTAAAGCAGGTAGTTTATTTTTGTTGTTGTTGCTGAAGTAGGTTATTCTTCTTTCTTCCCTAATACTAATTTGGTAACTTAAGCAGCTCTTGAACATTTTCAGTATATGCTATTAAGGATTAAGGTTTAAATTTATTTGTATAGGTAAAGAACCTGGTATTGCACAGGTCAAGTGGTTCCAGCATGAACAATAAAGCAATATATTTAAAGAGGTGTTAGTGTCTCCTTTCTGAATCCCTTTTTTATTTCAAAGTGCAAATATGGTTATAAATCACATTACCCAATGCATACAAATGACCTGAATTACAAAACAGACTGGAATATCTGCATCTTCTGTTTAACCTGCAGAGATGACTCATATAATTGAATGGGAATGTGGATACTATACTTATGTATAAACTTTGACTAACTTGTTTTAAAGATAAGTGCTTCATGGAGGAATGAAGAATGTGTCTGAGACACCAGCAGGATTAGCTTTCCATATGGCAACTAATCCACCAACATCTCTCCCAAATTTCTCACCTGATTTATACAGAACAGACTATTCAAAAGGATATACCACCTCTGCACTTCTCTATCAAATTGCCCTTTTCTGTTTAAGACAGACAAAGTGCTTCTCTGTTTAATTAGAAGCATAATTAGGAAAAAGGACTTATTTTAGAAAGGTTATGATCAGCACAGTTTATTTAAGCACCCATTTTCCTTTGTGCATAGTTTGTGCCCAGCTCTGTGCAGAGAAACACCTCCTTAAAAACAGGCCTACAAACACTGATGGGCCAGGCCAGTGGGAGTAGCCACAAGGTTCCCCTGTTCCAAAACCTGCACTTCCAGGAGTTGCACCCTTTGGATGCACTCTGAGCAAATGCAAATCTCCCATGGGCAAGAAAGGCACCCTTTTTCTGCAGGCACCTACTGTATATGTTGGAAGATGAGATCTGGAGGGCACTCTGTGGTAGTGACCATTTTTTGAAATCTATGTTCACCACATAGACTGAATACAAAAGCATGTCCCCACTTCACCCATGACATATTTTTTTTTAATGCATTCAAATTGTGATTTTTTGATACATGATATGTGACACTTCTTACGTGAAAATCAGAGGGAAACCCAGACATTTTGATGCCAGCTGCTGCACAGAAGACAGCTACTCATCTTTGGAAACTTATACTCCCCCATTGAAAGACTGGTCCAGTTGCAGGGAAGATTGTGATCACTTGATTATTAGCCAAAATAAATGCACTTTAAGATTTAAGCACCCCTCAAATATAATAGAGTTGTGTAGCAAGTACTGAGCCTGACTCTGGTACTAATGGACCATCTCTGCCTTCTTCTGGCTCTTCCTTCCATTGCCTCCCAGAGAGAGGCAAAATTAAGTTCTGGAGAGGAATGGCCTGGAGACAGCTCACCACTGCTAACATCCTGTCTGCCAGTATCAAACACTGCCCTGTCATTTTGAAAATATTTGATATCTTATTGGCCTGCAATGATCTGGCATCATACCCCACAGCATGTGGGACTGGAAATCACCTGGAGCAGCCTTGCAGAGCCCTGTTAGAGAGGCTCCCTGGCCATGATCCCCCTGCTGCCTTTTCAGGTCACTGAGAGCATCTGGTGGGTGCTCTCTGTTGCCTTGGGGGCATCAAACTGGGGGTCCTCAGGGCAGGAGGAGAGCTGCTAGGGACCCTGCAATCCTGAGCATGTGGCTCAGGGGCTGCCTCCACCCCTTTCAGCCTGATACCTCTTCTTGCCATTATGTGCAGATCCTGCTGTGCCCAAACTGGAAAGAGCCAGCTCTCACACTGTCTGCCTGGTAATGAGGTTTTTAATAGAGCAAAAGAAAGGAAAGCCCTTTTCTCTCTGAAATGGTATGGGGAAAAAAGAGGAGTGGGGTCGAGCTTCATAGGAAGAAGATACAGTAGGAAATCTGCTTTGCATCCAAAATTCTCCCATATTAGGCCCAAACAAGATGATATTACAAGTGTATGCCACAAAAGCAATCAAACAGCAGGGAAGGAAACACTCTCGAGGCTGTTTCCATAACAAATTTTGCATGAACTTCACAGCATTTTTACAGGCAAGAAAATAGGCTGGGTAGTGTCCTGTGTGTGACTTTGCAGAGGCATAAACTTTGCAATCTGTATGTAGATGTGCCTTTAGGTGCAAGTGTGTGTGTGTGAGAGGGAGAGTCAGGTCAGGTTCTTGTTTATGACTTGTGAGAGACAGAAACAAGTGTATTTACTTGCAAGTCTGTAAAGGACATCAGTGGAAACAGGATTAGGCCTGTAATATTATTCCTTGGCCAAGATCTACTCTAGGGAAGGTCACTTAGGTGAACAGTATGTGAAATTGTTATGACAGCTTTTTTAGGGTTAATTTGAAAAAAGAGATACGGTGCAAATAAAATGGTACACACTGTAAAAGACTCCCAAGCTGACTGAAAGTCCTTTAGTGCCAACCTGAGACTCTCTCAAACACTGAAGACCAAATAATTTAAAATTATTCCTAGAAAGGAACATGTTTTTTATTTTGACGAGAATTTTGTGAGCTTTAGAAGGAAGTGCCTGTGTATTCCAGCTGCCTGATACTGCTCTACTATTTAAATCTTGAAATGTCATACCTACTCAGAGTCCAGTAGGATTTACCCGTGTTCTGCAACAAAAGAACAGCTCAATTCTGATGTCTGAAAAATTATTTTCTGCTCATAAAATTTAACACTGACTTCTGTTACTGAGAGACAGAACAAAAGGATATGCTGGGGACAGTGGAAGCTGTGAAGCACTTCTGAAATTGCCCTGAGATGTACCACCTCCATGCCCCACTTTTTGGATGCTGAACTTGGTATAATTTTCTAAGGGAACTTAATTTCAGAGGGAAGTGTTCTGCCCTCTTGCTGGGAGTCACATCCAGCTGCAACCTCAAACCCAAAATGAAGGCATCTGAAGTTGCTAAATATTTCTGAAAATCTCACAAACCTGAGTTTGTTCTTGCTTTCAGCAAATAATTCTGCAGTAAGTCAGGTGTTCTCAACTGTATACAAACACTCATTTCTGTATTTTAATCCACTGAAACCATCAATACATACAATGAATACAAGCTTACCCAAAGGTTCAGTTGTATTGCTGTAGTTTTTCTTTTCATATCACAGAACGTTGGAGTCCTTTACTATGAAAGCTTCACACAATATTCTTTAAAGTATAGTATATCAATGCTTTAAAAAGAACATTTAAAAAATGAAAGATTTTGCCTATTTTGTTCAAATGAATATGCCCTAAGTTATGCTTCTCAGTTGTCCCAATTTATTTTAATATGAAAAAATCTAATCTCTGCTTGTAAAGCAGATTATGCATGTATTAAATTCTTTAAAATTAGAATATACTTAATGCCACATTAGTTCCAGGCATGCAAAGTAGGAGAAAGAATTATACACCTAAACAACAGAATGGTTTTTCAGCTTAAGTTTCTACTTTACTGCAATTCTCATTTGGTAAAATAAAATTATGTACAATCTACCATTTAATGAAATGCACTGATGAATTAATTTTTTTCCAAATAAATCACAAAAGAAAAGATTTAGAGCAGCCAATATTTTTAATTGAGAAAAAAGCAAGGCCAATGCATTGTTTCAGACATCTATAAAATTTGTACCTCCTGCTCCTTTCCCCCTCCTCATCCTCTCTTGCCTCCAGTTGGTAAGGTAAATTCCAGTTTGCACTTCTAAGCATGCATTCTGGTTATGGCCTCAGAATAATGCTGCTGACTTCCCTCTATGCAGGAAGAGGTCAGAGCACATTTGGACTAGAGCCTAAAACATACGAGAACTGTAGGCCCTTTGGTCCTCAAGGTCTATGACTACGAGTTCATTTATGGCAGCTCGCCAGCAGTCCTTGTGCTTTGAGGTTGTTGCTCCTGCTTTTCTGCCATGCCATCAGAGGACCACTGCCTCCACAGCTGCAAGTGTGTCATTTCCCACAGGCATAGATCTTCCTGTTAAATCCTCCACAAATCTTGTTTCCTTAGGACCTGGAATAAAGTAGGTTTGTTTCCCACAGTTACTATTCTCGCTATCCAAAGACAAACAAAAGCTTGTGACTGCTGTGGAGGATGGGTGCATAAACTCTTAAACCATAAATACAAAAAAAAAAAAAAAAGGCAAATGAAATGGAACTATCATTCATTCATCAGAAAGGGGATCTACTGCTGTAGCAGCTCTCACAGGCTGTGGAAAAGACAATGGATGAGGCTCAACTGACCAAGCTGAGAGGAAAGAAAGAGGAAGCAGAGCATCATACAGAAAGAAAAAGGAAAAAAAAGGCTAAATTCAGCCCAGACACTCCACCTGTGCTGCCCCTCCAATACGTGCAGCCGTGGTTGGATGAAGTGCTGCACGTTGTGTAAATGTCAGTGGATGTAGCAATTTTAGCTCACGTAAATGTTTAAAGGAATTTACTGCTGAGTGCACTGAGGTTTACACTTTGCCTGGAGAAGCAAAGAAAGGAGATGGCATCTGTTCTTCTATTTTGTCATGAAGAGTTCTTGATGTATTAGAAGAGATTTGGCTTCAGAGAGGACAGCCTTGCCCTTCAGGCAAAGTTCCTCCTGACCCCAGTGGAGACGTGATTTGATCCACTCACCAAGGTCTGTTTTATGGGATAACGCTGGAAAAGCTCTTCCCATTACCCTTGCTGGAGTGGTGAGGTTGTGGCCTCTTCTTTATAATTGATGCAGTGCCAGCATTTTAAAGGACAAACTAGAGGATAGGATATAGTAAACAGACAACTCATCCTGAAGGGAAAACAGAAAGCTTTCTTGAATGTTTGTTGTGTTATCCCTTATTTTAAATTCTGTTTATGTTGCTAAAATTTGCATATATTCTTTTTAATGAATACTACTCAGCTGAGAGACAGTGAAAGATGTAGAATGTGATGCTTGTTAATACCAGTTCATTAAATTAAGCCAGACCTGATTTGCAACAAAACCCTATGTTCTTGAATTTCACAGACAGCCTGTGAAATAATTTTCACCAGACCCCTCAAACTCTTGGATTGTGTCTATCTATTTAGCTGAAGTACTTGGGCAGTCTTCGCTGTCAGAGTGCTTAGGTTTCTCAGGGTCTGCTAATAGATTTAGTTGCACAATGTCTTATTTATCAGATTTCTCTGTCAGCTGCCTCAGCCCTCAGTGCCTTTGGCAGGATTCAGCATGGTGCTTTTTCAAGCTGGCTTTTTCTGCTGCTGAGGCAGGAACTCTCTGTCCATGCCCAAGCTACTGCCCTGCATCAGCTACAAGTGCCTAATTCTCTACCAACATCATTTAGTAAACTCCAAGGTGAATACCATGGCAAGAATATAGAAAGCATTTTGTGTTTGCATACTTTCTTCTATGCCAAAGCCTGCACTCATACATTCCCATAAGACTTGGTCCCCTGAGTCATAAGCTTCTGAGAGAGGAAGCCACTGAGAGAGGAAGCCAGGTCTAAGCTGTCAGGGCTGCTCAGAGGGACATCTCTAGATACCTCAGAGCATCATTCATACTCCACCTGAACGAAGCACTAAACCTTAACTTTGGCATGAATAAGAAGCAATGGCAAAAAAAAAAAAAAAAAAAGTGAGACATTTACTTTTAAAAACTTGTTTCCTTTATAATCGTTCCCTGGATAAAACATATTTGTCTACATTTAAATAAGTTGGCAGCCTGGGATCTTCCATATTTTAAATGCTGGATGTTTGCAGGACCAAGACAGAAATAGAAACACAACATTCACTCGTGAACGTCCCACCAAGTTTTGCTTTGGTGTTTTAAAATCTTCTTTTGATTATTGCACCTGATTACACCTAAGATCAAACAATCTAGTACAAAAAAGTTCTTTACCTAGAACTTTATGTACTGTGTAACCCAATTAACTAATCATGCTCTTCACCATGTAGAGTTAGAACTGGTTTTTCTGCCCTGCTACTCAAAGCCCTCTTTCTGTGACCATCATCTCTCTTGATAGGCACCTTCTCCAGTAACAGACAATCAGTGCAAGGGGCTCATGCTTACCAGCAATAAAACTTTAACAGAAGCTGAGTTGTAAGGATAGGGATTCTCCCGCATTTTGGACAAGACTGGCCAAAAATTTCACCTTGTTCAAAAACTGTCTTTGAGGGTTCCCAAAATGTTTATCACAAGACACCCAAACATACTTCCCTCTCAGCAGACAGGAGATAAATGTGTACCATGATCCTCGAAGGTCCCTTCCAACTCGGAATATTATATGAACCTGAACTTTCTAAATCAAAGTTCCCTAAGACGTGGAAATTGATGCCTACACTAAAATAATCTCTATGTTTTCAATCATAGCACTCCAAACAGATATTCTATAATGAAAGACAAACAAAATTTTCTCAAGTGGTAATTATAATAATTTTTTCTTTCATCAGAACTTATGAAAGCTTCATCTAGAAATTAACCAGTCACCTGAAATAAACAGGAACAAACCCCTGGCTTCCTATTTCAATTCATGAAATTAAATATCTGCACTCCGCCCTATCCATCCTGAAGAAATTGAAGGTGAGACTCACCTTTATTTATTTGTTTTCAATAAACCCATTCAGACATATATAAACATCAGAAACATTCTATTCTGCAAGCTGAGGATTTCCAGTTTTATGTCTGTAGTGTCACCGGAGGCCAGTTCAACCTTTGGACTGCACCACCCTATGTGTCCATCCCTTAAGTGTAAAACAAAATAATGCTGCAGTATAAGATGGAACAATGAATTCAGTCATTCTTTAGGAAAAATAGTTCTAAACAGAGCTAGATACAATATGTCTTTTGAATTACTAGCACAAACAAAGAATATTGCTGGATTTTATTAGTGCAAACTGCTTTGCAACTTGCATTTCATGTATCAAAAAAAAATTCCTCTGATATAAGAAATAGCTATTTCCTCTCATTACTGCTACAAAATCATAAAAAACTCAGTAAGATGGTACAGTATTGCAAGATGGGGATCTACAAATTAGTCCTTATATCAGCAATTTTTCTAATTTCTTTGCATTTCTTTGTGTGCTTTCATATTTTATATGGTTCTAGGAAAACACCTATACATAGCCATAAATGCTCTCCTAACACAAAGTCTAGAATGGCACTGGGGAATCCAGCCTTTTGCTGAGTCAACATCTGTAGCAATATCCCAGAACAACATTGCAATTTAATTCTAGTTATTTTTTAAACCTTATTACCTCACAAATTTATATAACATCAATGAATTATAAATATCAAGGGAAAAATAAGAGTAAAAACCATGCCATCTGTGGACAATAAGAGAGGAAGCAACAATGGACTTCAGTGAAAGCAAAATGGAAATGTCTCAATGCTGTTCTGTAGTACAGTCATTGCTTTAAGACGAGAAAATCTTGGTAGGATATCTTTGCTTAGATCTGAGTCAGCAAGGACATACCCATTAACCTGATGAACGTCCTGCTGAATTCAATGGGCTGTTCAAATGCACACTGTCACTTACCTCAGATATGCTTGCAAACCAAAGCCACATGTAGTGGTAGGTACAGTAGGTAGCATGCTTAAAATTATCAGGGTGATTTAAAGCCTCACAGCCTTTTGACAATGCCAAATCCACAGGAAGAAAAATAAAGAAAAGCTCGGATTTTCTAAACGTTCAGTTTTGATACCCTGAAGTCTTCAGCCCCTATTTGGAGCTGAGGGAAAGTTAAACACTTTGGGAAAAACAGTACAAGGACTAGAAAACGCTGATAGAGGAAAGCTTGGACACCTACCTCTACTCAGACAGGTAATTCCTCTACTCTGTGCAGGGTCCATAGCAGTGCATGCTCTTCTGAATATATTTTATCACAGTTTTTCCATTGCTGAAAAGCCAGAGAGAAAAAGGCTTACAATGAAATATCAAAACCCACCAAGTTTAAGCAAATTTCAACAGAAAAAAAATGTGAGCTTAGGATCTCACTTCTACTTCTTTGAAAGTAAGGTCTTGCATATGGATCTGTTAAGTTCCTGAAGTACTTCCCAGCAATGGTCTTTTGGGGTGTTGTACATGAACACAGCTACAAAATTTCTGGCTTGCTTGGATGCAGACTCTGCTTCACCTTCACACCACTCAAACATAATTCAGCACAATAAGAGTAAACTGACTCGGAAAAGTGACACTGCTCTTAAGACCAAGTTTTCTAAGTAGTTTACCTTCTGTGGCAGCATGGAGGTTCCTTGGCAGAAATTTACTAATAAAAACAAAAGTGGGTTTTGAGCAGCAGTTTTGTGTATGTGCACTAAATGACAGGCTTAGGCACCTGAAAAAATACCATTTTTGGAGATCAGTACTAATTTCCTTGTGCTAATTATACAAGAAGAAAAAGAAGTCAGAATTTCTTTTGCTGTGATTCTTCCTCTGACTTCAGGGGAAAAAAATAACTATCATCTGATGCATTATATTTAAATACCCTTTGCATGAGATGAATATAAAATGAATAAAACAACCCAACTCTGAACTCAGTCTTGTTGTCATGCTGTGTGACACACACCTTTGCTACCTTCCCTCTCACAAGAAATGGAACAGATTTCTATTTTTATTTCTGATCTTTTAACTGTTAATAGAGTTGTTAAAGCAACTGCATGGATCTGGACCTTTCAGCACATTAAGGAATAAGTCAGATGAAGTATTAAGATGTTGGGTTGTTCTACGTCACTTAAACAAGAGAGGTTAACATTTAATTCCTTGTAACTTAAACACAAACATGGGTACTGATGAGCATCACCTATGTAAGGACAAGAGGCTGTTCTTGATGGAAGAAGCAGTGCAAAATATCTTTTGTCACTTGCATTGGGAAGCACTGACATTGTAGCTTGATGGGAAACATGATAAAAGACAATCCACAATCACCTTATGATCTCAGCAGTAGAATGTCTATCCAGACACACACACACACACATTTTTAACTAGTCTGCCAGTTCTTACTGAACTCTGGGTAATCCCTGAGGACCACTGCACGATTACTTGATTTAGACTAGCTTGTAGCATTTAGGAACTACCCCTCTTCTACCTTTCCTTGCTGAAGCAGACACATATAAAAGAGAATAATAATAAGACATAAATATATTTATATGCATTTTAAACACCAGGGTAAATGCCACCTTCACTTCCTGAGCAATGTCATGTTTTCAATGGCATTTCCTATCATTTCACTAAGGACAAATTCTGATTTTATACATTTATATAGTGTCACAGTACCAAACGTTTGTATAGTGCTGGACTCTTTGAAGCATACATTTCTATCCACAATGGAACAAACTGAATTATTGTGCTCAGTATGTGCATTCACTTCTAGTGAGTGCTCCTCCATGGCTTTTACCTGGTCACAACCAGCCTGCTTACCCAATACCCATTGCTGCAGTATTGGAGCACCCTCCTCAAGTTAAAATGATGCCAGTCCTACCTGTCTCACCACCTTTCCTCTTCTGCTAGGTGCTGCGAGTGAGCCCTCATTAGGTATGCAACGTGCATTACCTATTTCAATACACTGTGTATCATTTCAGTATTTACTACTTTTTAAATGCATGGAGATGGAAAGATAAACAATAAAAGAGGTTGACTGCTGTCAAGTGAGAACGATGAGTGCTACTTGATGAAAGAGGGATGAGAAGATGAGTGATGACAAATGGGAAACCTTTAGCCAACTTTCCAGTATTAACAGCTTGCTTGTTCCTTGAACCCACACATTTTAAAGAGTGTGGCTTGAGAATATAGGTCCCCTCATTTTATCTGTTAAGAAACTGAAGTGCAGAGAGAAAAGCAGCTTTTCCCAAAATGAATCTGTTCGGTACTCTCCCTGTCATTCAGGTTTGAGGAGCCATTGTGAGGAGTCATTAAGGACAGCTAAAATATTAACCAATGCTACCTTAGACAGCAGAATATACTTTACTTGTCTGTGCTGGTTTTGGCTGGGGTGGAGTTAATTTTCCTCATAGCAGCCAGTAAGGGGCTGTGTTTTGCACTTGTGTTGAAAACAGTGTTGGGAGTTCAGGAATGATTTGGTTATTGATGAGCTGTGCTTACACAGCATCAAGGCCTTTTTTGCTTCTCATCACACCCCACCAGCGAGATTGGTGCTCACAGATATTCCAACTGCAGTTTTGGATATATTTTCCTAAGGTAGAGAGGTATTCCTCTCCACAGCTCCCTGACCATGGTATGATCCACTGAGTGGTCCTGGTCGGTATTAAGGACCATAGTCAGAAATGTGACTTGGCTTCTTTCTGGTCCTCGTGTCTGTGTTTCTTGCCATGGAAACCAAGATCTGGGGAAAGACAGCAAGATGACTTGCTCATTCCCGGATCTTGCTCTAGCACGTACTTGGACTCACAAATTAGAACATATTCTGAGGATTTGCAGTTTAAATACACCACTAGCAAACATGAGAAGCTTTAAAAGAGCACATTTGTGTCTTGACTTACAGTTTCACAAGCTGTTTCCTAGCCTGAGCTAGCAAGAAGCCATAGGCTCCAGACACGTCCCTCAGCTCTTCTCCCCACGAGCTGTCCCCATGTGAAGCTGCCTTCTCCTGGGCTGCTGGGGCAGAAGAACTGGGGGTACAAAGTGCAGCAAAAAGCTACCATGGAGGTTGGGCCCTGCAGGCAGAGATTCCTTAGACACATTTTGAAGGCCCTTGCCATGCTAAACATAAATCTGTGTCTCCAAAGGTGTGGTTCCTGTTGCAAGGTCTACAGCAGTTTTAAGTCCCCTTGGCAAAATGCTTCTAAAACAATCAATGAAAACTTCCTAAAATAAGCAAGATTGAGACAGCTATCCTTCTGTGAGTTTTCTTTATGGGCAATCTTTGTGAGGTGTTCCTGTTTTATTAATCTTTATCTTTTGGTGATACTGTACCTTACAAAAAGCTGAAGAAGTAAAGAAGGAGTAAATAACTGCAATTTTTATCCCACTGCTTAGATTAATTTCTCACAGCCCAACTATTTCATTTCAGTAGACTCAGTTCAGTTCTAACAAAAATACAGCTTTTTTTATTAGAGAGCTTTTATTCCTTACAACGGTTGACTCCTAAATTCCTTTTCTGTAACAATAATATGGGATGTTTTGCTGGTTTGCACATCTGAGAGCTATCTCTCCACATAAAAAACAGTCACCTGTTTGTACATATAGGTGTGCATGTATGTACATAAATTAGAAAGCTGCAGCTCTGGATAACAGCTTTATGTGGACTGGGATTACTAGATCTAAATCTTTTACATATAAGTATCATGTGGGCATTGTCATATTAAATATTTAATGCATTCTGGAAGTAGATAGTGCTAAAACGAATAGTATATAAAGAGAAATATGTCAAGTTACAGTTTAAAAATAAAGTCATTGCTTTCTATCATTAGACACGGTTACTCTGTTTCTCAAAGCAGTATGTCACACTTGTATTTCCAAAACTGGCTTTATTCTTGTCATAGGGTTATTAAGAAAAAGGAAGTAAAAGTGCATGATTACTATCCAGAGGTTTTATCCACACCTGCATTCTTACATCAAAATGGTTCTATTTTTCAAACACATCTCTCTAATGCAATTCCAAATTCTGAATAGAATAAAAATGAAAGGAAGCATTTTATTTTCAGCCTTGAATAACTGTGTCTTTAAACAACACTGAAATTTTTAACTAAGCAAGATACATACGTAATTATTTAAAAAACACAGATTATCCTGTGGCCACAAAAGGAACGCATTTTCCCATGGCACATCAGAATAAATTTTTTTTAATTAATTCATAATCAGTATAACATTCCTGTCTAAAAGAAGTTGGCAGATTTTTGTTTATAGTTTCAACAAAGAGCGCATGTTGTTTTCATCAAAGGCTCCTCAACACGTAGAACCAGACAGTACAGCAGATGCTACTGCGTCTTCATATTGAATTTGTATTTTGAAATAAAAGATGAACTTTGGTTGCACATTCTTTTGTGTCAGAAATCACCCCTAAGCTCTTCCTCTGAGCCTCCCCTTCCCAGCCCTCCTAGAGAGGGAGCGGTGCTCACTGCGGGCCTGTCCCAGTTAGCACTTGCTACTTGATATGCATATGAGTCACCACCACCTAAAGCAGTTTGTTTTAATATCAGGAACTGGTACTACAGGCCATTTTAAAGGGAGAATTATGCTACAACTTATCCTATGAACAGAGAAGGAATAATAAAAAATGTGCAGTTCTGTGTATTTCAACACAGACTTTAGGAAGAGTTACATAAGTACTGTAAAGTGTTCGTTCATCAGGGACTTTATGTATAATAAATACTGTTACTTTCCCTTTCCCATCCATCTAAAGAACTCAGCAAAGAGAGTGTAAAAATAACAAATGGTCAGACATTTTTCCAAGTACAATCTAAATACTGTGCTGTATCACCTCAAGACTTACTTTGGACAGTGGTAAATATTACAATTTGGCCTAAAGGGAAGAAAAGGCATGGTAGGGATGATCACTGTGAAAGAGCAAGGCTGAAGTTAATTATGTGTCTTGTTTGATCTGCAGATCTCATTGAGATTTCTTCTTTTACTTCTTGAACGTCAAAACTGATTATGCACTGTGCTGTGAGTTGAGGAGGGCTTGGACCACAGCACAGCTGGCAGTGAGGTAACCAATGCTGTCACAAGTAGCCAGCTGCTACAAGCACCTTGTGATTCCAGGGTGGAGCTGGCTCCTGTGCAGTGATTTTTCCAAAATCACCACTTTACTCCTTTTATTCTCTCCAGGTCCTACACATGATATTTGTGGCTGTGTTTGCCTTTACTACTACCTGCAGCAATTACTGCCTCAAAGAGTAGCAGATGTTGCTTCCTCTTTCTCTCTGCCCAGAATTCCCTGCAAAGCTGTGTTTTCTGAAAACTGCCTCTCACCTTCCTACCTAGCTTTGAATTCTCCTCTCTTAGTTCACTACGAATCCCCTTGATCTGTACTCAATACAGAATGTAGTCATAGGCATTAGACAATAGCTCCACAAGGTGGTCATCTGCCCAAACATAGGACACTTGTGCCAAGAAGAGATAACATCCACCAAAAACCTTAGGGAATTAAGCATCCCAGGGGCCCATCCCTCTGTTTCTCTCCCTTTTGTTCCAAAATAAAGACCTGAAGAGTGTATTGTACTGATTGAGGAGAAACAGAAAGCACATCTCACCCTCACTCTCTTCAAGCAGAAGGATGATAATCAGCAGTTCTGCTGATGCTCCCTAAAAGTCCTTACTCGAACAGAAGTATGGGCCTGGCTGGGTTGCCTGTTTTCTGAAGTGTTAGAATGTGAGCACTGTGCTGTGTAAGCATTCCACGAAACAGATAAACCAAGATACAGAAAATGTTCAGGAACTTGCCCAAGGCCATATGGCAATTCAATAACAATGCTGTGAATTAAAAACAAGACTGAAGTTTTTCAAAGAGAAATATTTTCTCACAGGGAAAGAAGGTCTTTATCAACACTCCTGGGGAAAGTAGAAAATTGTGAGCTCTTCAAGTGCTTCATTTTTGCAAAGTTGTTCCTGGACAATGCTCAACTTTTAAAAAATGGCTTGTTCCAGAACTGGAAATTACTAAGAAAAAGTGGAAACAGAGGTATTGTGGATGAAAAAACAACACCTCCAGTGATTCTTGGCCAATTACTGAATACAGCACAACCTGAAAATCTTGACGTTTTCATGGAAATACATTTTTGTCATCGGTGTATTGCATTGCTCTTTCTTTTTTTTNTTTTTTTTTTTTTTTCTCAAGAGCATGGCCCAGAAAACTTCTGGCTTGATCCAAGAAGAGGACACAGGAGTGTGTTTCCTCAGGATGCACATGTGGCTGGCCTCAGCAGAGGTAGCTGGAATTTGTTCTGTCCCAGCTTCCTCTCCCATAGCTTCAGGTTCTACAGTCTGTCCTACACATGAAGCTCAAACATTTGCCAACTTACTGATGCATTTTTTATGAGTCATATTTATCGTGGCTACTTCAACAACAAAACATTTGGGAAAGGGCTCTACCTGTGTTCAGTGTGTCTGCACAAGGATGAGCTCCCACAGCCACAGCACCAGGCAGCTCTGGGGCTTTATGCGTGATGCTGAAAGAGGAAACGTAGAGCTGAGTCTCCTTCCATTTTGGGGCACCTCAGGAGACCCATCACCTTATGAAGCTGACAACTTCCCACAGCTGTAAGAGGCTGTTCCAGACAGATGGTTGACAGGAATAGTCACAGCTGCAGAGCTGTCAGGTCTTAGGAAAAATCTCTGTCTCTGATTCACTCCAGTATGGGAGAGAGGCCAGTCATTACTGATGTGATTTCCTTCCAACACGAGGTCTGTCTCTCTACTAAAACTAACGAGAACACTTGGTGGCTGGACTGATGGTGATACAGAGTTTGTCTTTCTACTAACACAACATGTAAATAAAACCAGAGCCTTCTTTCTCCAGTTTTGTGTATGCACAAAAGCTCTGGGTAAAGAAGTTTATCAATTTTAAAGAAAGAATTTCTTTTTTTAAGGTAGTAAAACTTTTAAAGTTGCAGCACATTTAGTTCCATTTTAAATTAGGACTTTCAGACAGCATTCCTAATCAACTATAGTTGGCTGTAAGAGGCTTAAACCATTTAAAATATGAAATGGAGATGCATTTGAAAATAAATTACTGAACAAGTTTTATAGCAAATACAATTCAGTTCAACACTATGGTCTAATGAAGAAGTAGCAAAAGAAATAAATGACACATTCTGTGGTTAATTTAGTAAACATATACATTTGCAAAGGTAGTCTCATCACTGATACACAAATGCCTCTGCATAAGCTTTGCTGGGAGACTGAGACAATTACAATGGCCATCCTTTATCCTTTCAGTGTGGGTTTTACAGTACATAGCCATGCTTTAGTGCCATTCACATGGACTGTGCCAGTCCCCTTGCAGAGGTGCTCTGACAGCCAGTCAGAAATGTCACACCTCCATCCTGGGTTGATTCTCGCTGTCCATGTCATCTGCACCGTGCAATGAGTGGACTGCGATGCCCAGAGTTGCTCAGGTTATGACCATGTAAGAGGAGACCATTCTGCCTATTTTCCTGACACATCTGTTCAGTTCTCAAATGTTCATACTGACAGTTTCTTGATATCTGTGAACTGGGACAAGGTATTTTCTGACCTCCATAAAGAGTCAGACATCCGGCACCTTGGCCTTTCTGGCAGCAGCAGCCGTCTGTGGAAGGTATGTGTGGGACAACGTAAGAAAGATTTTAGGGACAGAAATTCTATTTAATATTGCTAATGAGTTAGCTACAGATGTAAGATTTGCACTTTCATTCAGAATTTATACGCTGGGGGATTTTTTTTGAGTTCAGAATGCTGGAAAAAAGACATATTTGATATTTTAAAAGATTATGCAGGCACTCTGAAGATGCAAGGCATTAGCTTTTCAAGAAAACATCTCTTTCCTGTGTGAAACATTTTGAATATGTATATTGGAGAAATGGTGTAGATGGGAGGTGGAAGAACAAATGGATGGCTGAACTTCTGGTATTGACCAAACGTAGCTGCTTCTGCCTCTGTAATAATTCATGACTACAGCTGGCTTTGTGACCTTCCTTACACACACTGGTGGATACCACAATGATACAGAGTTTCATTTTCTTCAGAAATGAATTGAAGATGAAAACAATGGTGAAAAATAATTGTGTGGCCTGTTGACTTTGAGAGAAAGTCTTTTATTTTTTCTAAAATATTATTGGTGCCATAAGATGAAAGAAAAGCCTTAAAATCCCTAAAAGTATATTCCTAAAAAAAGTATGTGCTTCTTCACATTTATAAAACTCTGTAGATTCAATATTTTTCCTTTAATAAAATTTCATTCCTGTACATTGTTGTTCATATTCCATAGCAAGCACGTAAATGCAGTCAAAAACATGAGTATTTCACAATAACAAAATTGTCAGCCAGATTTATCTGAGAGAATTTGACTCAGAGGGAGCACAACAGTGTCACTCAGAGGTATCTTACAGAATGCTATTTTTCACAATAAATACTTCAAAAAAGTGAAGCAGGATCACAGCATTTCTACCTTTCAAGTAGGAGCTAGGGGGAAAACAGAAATTAGTTTATATGAGTAAAATATAAAAATGGTGCTTCTCCAAAACTCAAAAGGGCCTGGTGGATAAAATTTGAGTGTTTATTTTTATGCATAAAGCATTTGTAGCAAAGGACAATTTATACAATAGGATTTGGGCAAAGTGCACTTTCCCTGGAAAGCACACATAGCAACAGGAAAGCACTTCTCATAAGGGGCATGCACAGGCTATAAATGTTTATTGTGTTTTTGACAATTATCTGTTTAAGACTGGGATTACTCGATGAGTAGTTCAGAAAATACTGCATTATAGCTTAATTGCTTCAGGATCTAATTCATTTTTAAAATACCCTGTAGATAAAGAAGATAGGAAAATACTGGATGCATGTTTCTGAATGGGAATTTTGCTCTAGCTGCCTTCCTTTTATCGAGGGGGTTCATGTTTGTTTCAATCAAAAAAAAATCTATAGTCGTCCTTTCTTTTCTTCTTATCTACTTAATATGTCTGAATTTTAGCTTACAAGTGAAGATTAGAATTGATTGTGAATTCACTGCCCTAATAAAGTGATGGTAGGTGATGTTTGTTGGGACTTTTTGTACAACTGACAGCTAACTTATAGAGACTAACCAATACTAATGGTAATGTTGTGGCAACCCATGAGATGCCTGTGATCCCAAGACTATCACCAAAAGAGACACAGCAACTGTTCTAAAGCTTTCTAAGGAAAAGAAACTTCCTTTATTGTCAAAGAAAATTATCTTGTGAATGGATATTCTACAGACTCAGAATTCTTATTAGGTAACCTGGTTTATTCACAAGCTAAGGAAGAATCATTTCCTATAACAAATTTTTTAGCGTAAAATTTAATTATCAAGTCATCAGCTTCTAGCACTTCTCTTGCTATTCAAAGACCAATAGACTAACCAGTCAGGAAGGTTTACATATATTCAGACTGTATTTTAGGCCCTCACAGTCAGTTCTAATGCACTAAATAATTTCTTATGAAAGCCTCACCTTCTGAGTATTCTAGACCAGTATCATCCTGCAGTTAAATTACACATTTTTAGGTTTTCCAGCCTATCACCATGACAGAGACTATTTCTCCTGTTCCCTTTTCAATTTTTAATTTATTTCTATTAAGATTGTGGAGGTAAAAATGAGAAATCTTTTATTCAAAGGATAGGTTGCAGAAATCAAGGTCTCCCAAGCACAACTCAGCCTAGAGAGACAGGGAGCAGCAATGTTTTTGAAATATGAATTAACCATTCTTAAGTAACATATATGGAAAGGCAGTTTCTGAGGATGGGATGGAGTTAGAAGTTATAGCAAGACTCTTCTTCTGCTCTCTGTCTTAGCCATTATCTTCCTGATAGTGAGGTGTGACCAGTGTAAGAGTCATTGCCTCATTCCTCTTTGAAAAGATACTCATGTTTATGAAGCACTAAATTATAATGGATTTTTAAACTTATATTTATGTCTAGTGAACTAGTTTATAAAGTCAACATGCTCTTCACTCTTCAAGCCCCTCCTTAAAGGATATTAAATGCTAATTATTTGTATTATTAGAGCACCTATCTGCCCCAGTAATAAATTAGATGCTTCTTGCAGGGGCAAATAGAATAATGCCTTACAAATTACCAAGTTTCTTAACTCAGACTTTATGACCCTTTTCATCACAAAGTGTGGCATAAAATGTTACAAAGAAGAACACATTAGAAAAATTCCAAAACCCATTACATTTTAATGGTATTTCAGACTTCATAAGGGTTCAAAATTCAGCAAGCAACAACAAAACTACCTGAGACCCTGTCATGGGTTTGACACTGTCTAAAAGCACCAGGCACCCACAGGAATCATAACAAAGCTCATAACTGAGCTGAGACCAGGATTAGGGGAAAAAAAAACACTCTAAGGCAAAACACATTCAAAACTTCAACAGTATAAAGAAAATTTATTTTTAACAGAATTAAAAGTAAAAATGGTAATGAGAACTAAAATAAACCCTTAGAACACTTATTTCCTTCCCAGCCTCTCCCTCTTTCCCACCGACTGCACAAGTAGGCAAAACATGGGGTTTTGATCAGTCTTCCCAAAAATCTTACTTCAGTACGCTTAGGGAAAGGAGCTCCTGCTGTGCTGTGGGATCCTTTCCATGGGAGATAGTTTTCTGCTAATTTCTTAGTGCGGTTTAATTTTCACAAGTATCAGTCCCACCTGACCTGCTGTAATGCAAATCCCTCCCACGGGCCAAGCAGTCTTCCCAAAACTGCATAGCATGGGTCATTTTAGTTCATGGGGTTTAGTCTTTTAAGGATGAGCTGTTCTAGTTTGGAAGCAAGGGCTCTCTTTCTCCATCTCTGGAAGCAAGGGTCTTCACTTTCTGTTCAAGTTCCTCACCAGATTACAATTTTCAGCATCCACTCACTCCAGTGTGAGCACTTTTCCTCATGGGCTGCAAGTGGATCTCTGCATCCCCTCATGCACTTCATGAATTACAGGGAAACAATTTGTTGTATTATAGTCCTCACCACAGCTCGTAGAAAAAAATTCATCCCCAATGCTCAGGACACCTCCCTCCTCTCCTTCTTTTCACTGCCGTCAGTGCTGCCATGTTGGTTCTCTTCACATGTCTTCACTTCTTCTCTGACTTGGAAGATAATTGCTGTCCATAGGTATTATTGTTCTCAAGTTCTATCAGTTGAAAAGTTCTTATAGAGCTTTGCAGCACTGAAATGGTTGATCTCGTCTGCACTCATTGTTGGGGAATTTTTTGCCATATTTTCATCCCTGGACACGTGGTCCCCGCCAGCACCGCACGGGCGGCCCTGGTGTGCCAGGCCCAGGGCCTCCTGGAATTGGGCTGCCCAGGAACACAGCCCAAAGCATGCATCAAACTCCATCCAAGGCTAAACACCGGCACAAGACCAACAGTGTAAGGGAAAGTTGAAAAGAGCTCTGAAGAGAGCTCAAGCCCCATGATGGAGGCTGCAGTCTGCAGACAGCACAAGGGCCGCACTCCCCACACACACACCCTGCCCTGGCCCTGCAAGGATGGTCCCGGTGGCACCTTGCCACCCCTTGGAAGAAAAAATAAAACAATGCCCACCTTCTTTTTCCCTTCTTCAGTGTGTCATCACAGAGGTGTTACCAACTTCTCTAATTGGGCCAGCAACCTGCCTGTCATCAGAGCCTTCAGCGATTGGCTCTGTGCCGGACATAGTAGAAGCTTGGAGTAGTTTCATGTTTGAAAAGCTGCTCCTGTGGCTTCCTCCACCCACTACAAAACATAGAATGCTTTAAACTAACACAGACCCTGCTGTAGATACAAACTTCATCCTGATTTCCATGGCTCAGGGAGGAGTCTCTTGGGAAGACCTGGCCCCCAAAACCCCTTACAGCCCAGGTTCCTCTCAGGCTCAGTAGTCCAGAGCTCTCGGTGTCTGTGATATTAAAAGAGCTACTACATGATTTGTTTTAAAATAGGAATTTAGGAATTCTTCCGTCCACAAATCTGGGGTAACCCAGAACCAGACTCTTGGGCTGTTTAGACCTGTTGCTCTTTTCTGCCAAAAAGCACTTTCTTCAAAAAACTGGAAAGGAGTGAAATGAAAACCCATTTTCCTATTTCTATTTTATAATGCTATCCATTGGTTCAACTGCTATTCAGCTTGAATAATTTAGACCGTAGCCAAAAATCAATAGTATGAAACAGAGGAAAAAAAGTTTTATAATTCTTTCTGGTTTTTAATTCACAGTGAATCATCTGAACAAGAATAATTGACAATCAAGGGTTTATTCGTGCCAGATTTGAAAAAATTACATCCATTTCAGGAAAACAATTATGCATGTACTTAAATTTTAAGCAGTTGAGGAGTCCAAAGTATAGCAAGTTTATAAACCTCTTGTAGAAGTACTTCATACATTATAGAACATTCAGCTGAAATCCTGACCTTTATATCTAGTATTTAGTTTATTAATCCCCATAATATAAACCCATAATAAAAATAAAAATAAATCCCCATAATATAAATATAATATAAACCATTCGGAGTTATTTTATAAATGTGACATATGTGCCTCAGAATGTGCATATTTTTTCCAAAATGTCGACCGAAGGTTACCCCCTTTCTTTTCAAGTGTTGTTTTTCCTGCGTACTGACAGCAAAAATACTGTACATGCCTGCCAATTTCATCTATGCAGCATGTAGCAATTGACAAGGAAGACTCAAAATTCCCTCTTTCTGTCTGCCTCCGTTAATCTGCCAATTACTCTGAGTGGTTGCTACCTAGACGGGAACAACGTCACGTCAGCCTCCCAAAGGATCACCACCAGAAATCATTATACCCCTGAAAGGGCTCTTTCCAGGGGGGAGGAGGGAGGGAGGTGAGTATGAAGAAGTTCTCCTGCTGCAGTCCTGTGGCTGTTGGGCATGTGGGGAGAACATGGGCACCACAGGCAAGAGCGTGGCTGAGCTGGGCTGCACCCGTAGTGCAGAAAACTCATATTGCAGATACTGTGGCAATATTGGCACTTATTGCCAACTCCTGTTGTAAACTGGCTCAGAGCAAGTAATGTTGTGTACAAAGAAGCATGACTCTTTATAAAGCTGCTGTAACTTTCCAAAGTAAAAGAAAAAACACTCATAAAAAATACAGGCATTATCTGCTCTTTTTTAACTTTTGTATCTCGAACGGGCAGTCTTTGGATTTGTGTTTTTACTGAAAGAATTTCTGTACATAACACAGTCATTATCAGTTCAATCATATATGGAAAGGCATTTATTCAAAGTTTTCTAGCATGCAAGCATCATTTAACAAAACAGTATTTCTTTGTATACAAAGGAAAATAAAAACAACAAATCCAATTTTTTTTCAAAGTCTCTTTTGAGGACATGTACATGTCTGAGCCCAAATCCTAAATCTTATAATCTCTTTGGAAGGGTGACATCAGAGCTCCTAATCTTATTTGCAGAATACTCCAACATCTACAGTTCACTTAAAAGCATTAAAATTCTAAATGAAAAAGTCAAGAAAAGGTGATTTTTATCATCAAACTCTTTCTGAAATAAGTCCTTACACCCTTTAAAGAACAATCCATCCATTTCCAACATTGTGTAGGCTATCAAGAGAAAATAGCTTGGTTTTGTTTTCATTTGGTTTTGTTTGGGGTTTTTTTTCAGAAATAACAAGGCAAAAACCTCACCCACACCACTAATTACCACTGTTCTACCAACATGAGATTTTTCCCTCTCAGAATGTCCTTTAGACCACCTCAAAAATTACTTAAATGAAAATCTCACCTTCTGCTTATAGGGTGGAGCATATTAAATAAAATGCCATTAAAGTTCCATGCCTTTTTAATTTCATACTTAAGTTAACATAATATTGGCATGAGATTTTGTTCATTAAGAAGTGGCCTAACACTGGTAGAAACCAATGAAAATGCCTACAGAATTTTCCTAAGCCAGCCACCTAATTCTTTTTTATCCATAATTATTTGTGCTATAGCATTTCTCATAGAATCTGTTCTGAAACAATGCAAGGCAGAGAGCACTAGCTGAACAAAACAGTCCATGTGGAAGTATTATCTCTTTGTTTTCTTCTCAGCCATTATAATAAATATAGTGGGTATGGAACCAGATTAGCCTGTTTGTTCAGCTAACAATTATTTCTCTTTAAATTCCAAAAAGTTTAATGTCTGGCTAATCTTGAGTGATAGCCCTAATCAAACTTTTGTTGTCCCTTTCTGCCAGCATCTGAAGAGTGCTTAAAAGTAAACAGAAATGATGGAAAGGGAATCCCTATAGCAGAAATTAAGAAATAAAATATGGGGATTAACCTCCAGCCTTATGTGCCTTTATCTCTTCTCTGCCTTGCAACTAAAGGGAGACTGTTTAACCATTAAAAAAGATTAAAGGTATTAATTAGACTAAGAGATAGAAACCTATCACCCTGCTGTCAGAGCAGACCAGAAATAAACCTTCTTCCAGATAAAAAAAGAATCTATATTTTTAGAGTTTGGTCAAAACAAAAGTCCTGTTGATCAGCTTTCTATATTCCTATTGTTGTCTAAAAGATTAAACAAATGAGCCTGAAACTGAATAAACATTTTGACAAATTTGTGTATGAAGGGCAGAGCCACTACTTCCACTTTATATCAAAGTAGTAGCACTACACACAAACAAATATAATTCTGTTGGGATTTCATAAATCTATGTAAATAAAACAATGGAAGAAGATTAACAGACAGCCCCCAGCAGTGGAGCTCTGAATTGCCTTCTTTTTTTCTCCCTAAAATGAGGAAACTACACAGTACATTTAAATTATGTAGAAAGTATTATAAATGTCTTTTGCAGCAGAAACAGATATTATAGCAAACTGCAGCTATATGCCATGTCTAACGACAGATTAGACATCTTTTAGAGTCAGTTGTCAGTAGAAGATTGCAAAATATTATTCAAGACAGAAGATGACTGGCAGAAGAGAATATACTTTTATCCAAGAATAACCCATTTTTGAATTTTTCAAAGTTGCATGTGATTCTTTTTTAAAATCTTATGGATAAAAAAAATTGCAGTTTTCAATCAGACATCCTTATAAAAAGAAGAGATGTTAATAAAATACATTCATCCCATCATATGTTAAAGGTGACCCTGTTAGAAAAATAGATTATGATGAGGTTGGAAAATTGTAATGGGCTATATTAAATAGCTCTATTCGAAATATTTTAAAGTCAGCTGCTAAACAGCAAGTTGAAAAAATTATATTAAAGGTCACAATCAAAGAAATACTTTGGACTCATACTATTAGTTAGCAAAAGATAAATTACTGTTTTACTGAAAAGTCCTTATATATATACACACACACATACAAATATTGAACAGAGATACACAGCTCACAAGATACTCCTACATAACTACCTTTTTCTTTCTGACTAATTATTTTGTAAGTAGAGTAATCACCCTAGGGCAGAGTACACCATAGTTACACTGCTTTAAGAAGCAAAAGTTTGGCTCCCAACTTTTAAAAATTAATACTTCTTTACTTATTTAACAGCTAATCAGACAACAGTTTCAGAAAAATTAAACTAGAAAGAAGCAGAACACTAGAAGAACTTATTCCAATGCTTTTCAGCTGCTGAATGAATCTCAGTATCTCACACAGATGAAATATCAATAGCAGATTGGGAATGATCTTTTCTAAATATTTTCATTTCCAAGCAAGACAAGCTGCATTCTCTGAAACCACTTCAGGATAAATTTTGGGGAAAAATATTTTAAAAAAGGTAAAAAGTTATATATTGGGGTTTTTTCTTCATCTTTTAAGGTGATCCTAAAATGGGTCAGAGAAGACAAATAACTAAATATTGCTACTCATATCCAGAGCTCCAAAACAAAAATAAAAGATTTATTAAAAACCAAACCAACAAAGAGCATTAGCTTTGGGACTGGTAATCAAACAAGCAATTCTGAAGGTGCCTCATCACCCTCGTAATAAATTTATTCCTGGCATCTAAACTAAATCTGTCCTTTTTCAGCTTAAAACCATTCCTCCTTGTCCTATTAGTTTCTGCCCATGTAAAAAGTCACTTTCTCTCTTTTTTACAAATCCCTTCTAAAAGAGACTAAAAGGCTGCAATGAGGTCTCTCTGGAGCCTTTTCCTCTTCAGGCTGAGCAACCCCAACTCTCTCAGCCTGTCTCTGTAGGAGAGGTGCTCCATTCCCTCTCCCAGCCCAGCCCACTGTGGGAGTAAAAGCTGTAACAGGTAGTAAACCCCACGGAAGGAGCCTCCATCTCCTTGTTAGTGACCTTGCTGATGAAATCCAAGTTTTCTCTATCGACTTTGTGTGAGTGTGTAAACTGCACTTTTCCAAAGGCGCAAAAATTGGCCAAACACAAGACTGGCAGGAGACACAGCCACAAAACAGAGCACAGAAAGCTCCTTTTCTACTAAATGCCTTGCTCCAAAGCAGAGGGATGCTTGAGCTCTTCAAAGAGAAATGTACCAGAAATTTCCTTTGTTTTCTTTTATAGGGTTAAAAGGGTATTTCTGCTGCTTTTCAAACCTGCTTACTGAAATAACCAGAACGTTTTTGAAAGGAACTTCAAGAGAAAGACAGAATAAAAGGAAAGAAATCAGCTGAAGCAAATATCCATTTGGGAAAACTTCAACCCATGTACTTAAAATCTAGCAAAACTTTTGCAAGCTGGAACATTTTTTCATGATATGCAGTATATCTAATGCAAAATATCAAACAATCATAATATGCACACCAAGAAACATATCAAAGACCATGCCAAGGTAAAGTACTCCAGCATCTATGTTGTCAGCACCCAAGGCAAGGAGAAAGCTCAGCAGCAGTTGGGCTTTGGCTCTCCCCAGTACTCAGGGGCCAGGGCAGGTGGTACCACCGTGACCCAAGACAAGGCTACAGCTGTTGAAGGGAAGCCTTAACCAACCTATTACTGTGTAATAACACCAGCCAGGAATATGTGGAGGTCTTCAGATCAATATTCTTCTGCCCACCAGCCTGGGCAGCATTTCTCATGAGTGATTGTAGGTGTTACCTTGGAAGTCTGAAAGAAAGTTTGCTGGTGAACCAGAAAAGTGAGTTCAACACCAGGACCATTTTTAGCATGTAAACCTGGACACTGCAAACACATCAAAAGCATAATTCAAAAAGAAAATGCACACAGAAGAATCCTGAGTGGTTTTTTTCTGTTCCATAATCAGGGTCTTTCTACAGACCTTTTTCTTGATTTAAAAAATGGTCATAAAATAAATCAGAGAAAGTGCCTGACTTATTATAAAATGCACCCAAAACTTTTTAGTCCATTTAAGATGCAAGAAAAAACTATAGTTTTCTTCACTGGTATCATAAATACCTCTTTTCTTGATGGCTCTTTGCACTTTATGCAATGAGAAGTTGTGCCTATTAAAAAATTGTTACATTCTCAAGAAACTCCCACTGAAAAATCAATATATGGAGAAGTCCTGCATCCTTCATACAAACTATGGGCCTTCTTTCACTCTTATAATAATTTTTTAGGCATTTTTTTCCTCTTCTGTGGAACAAGAAGCTTCTCAAGTCTAGGTGTCACAATATTTACAAAACTATACCTTCTCAGTTTCACTGTCTGTGAAAAGGGAACGGTTGAATTCCACTATGTCTTCAGAAGGATAGGAAGGACTGCATATCCAGAATTAAGGTACAAATGTTTGACTTGAAAAAGAGAATAGAATATTAGGGGTGATCTGTAGAAAAAAATGTTGTGAGTTTTCTTCTCAGGGGAAATAGTATATGTAGATATGTGTTTACTTCACAGATCAATTTGGTTTTGCCTGTAGGATTATAGTGTTAGTTATTTTAACCTCTGTCTCAACATTCAAAATAACACAGATATTTTGCATGTCATTATGCACATCTTCAGCTAGAAAAGCAAAAAAAAAATTTCATTTGATTTTTTTAGATTTAAGAAAGAAACAAAAAGCCAAAGGTAGCCAGTCTTTCATGCCTTTTTAGTGGGAATTTACAAAGGCTGCAAACTTGCTGTGCCATGGTCCAAAGCACATTAAAATGTGTGAGTTACGATGGAAAATACTCAAAACAAGGTTTGTAATGGACATTCTAAAGGAACATTGGCTCTGGCAGTGACAGTGACTGCTTCTGTAATAGTGTGCTTCAAATTATTTAGCTGACTAAGTGCTTCAAAGAACACAAGAAAATATCAGTCTTTAAGTGCTGGTTCAGCTGAGCATTTTAGATGAATGTAGCCTCCAAAGCATTTTAGATTGCTCTTCTTCCCAGACAGAGATGATCAGAGTTTGACACATGGAAAGCCTGACTCTTTCTTCACGGGTACCAGCATAACAGTGCTGATTTCAGTGCTGTTACTCCTGTGTTTTAACAGTGTACATGAGAGGAGAATCAGGCTCAGCATGTGTAATAACCCACCAGCAGAATTTACATTCCTGTTCACCATCCTGTTGATGAATGAACTGCTGCATGGTTCTCTGAGGGCCATTGACTTTTGAATCAAAATGACAATATGATTGTGCTGCTTCATTTGCATGTTCTTGCACCTTCTAAATTTAAACAAAAACAGTGCCCATCCCCACACACAAAAGAGGCAGCAGCATTTTTTAAATGCAAAAACTAGAATGAATCCATTCTAACGGGATCCAATCTAACTCACATGATTTAATCATATTGCCATTGTCCTACCTGATAAGCTTACCTGTAGCATACAAACTACTGAATTGCACACTCAAGAAACTTCCTAAAGCCTAACTGTATTCTTCTAGAACTTCCCTTTTCCTCTCATCTCCTGTTTTATATCATGGGCAAATGACCAGCTGACCAGCCCCTCAGGTGAATGATCTGATTATTGAAACACAGCTGTTGTAGGATAATGAGCTCTCCTTTCATTCTGCCTCCCATAGATCCTATGGGTAGGATTCCAGCTCCCAGTTTCCTCTGCCAGTGACACTTCTAAAGGTGTCTTAAACTCATGTCTCTGCTCACCTGTGCAGGGCCAGGAACAAAACAAACCCTGCATTGTGACCATTCCCAACCAACCAGAAAAAAAACCACTAAGAGTAAGTAGTATCTGCTCAGCTCGGAAAGTGCCATACCACTGTGAGCTCTTCAAGCTGCAGACAATTGATAGCAATGGGATTTAATTGTTTTTAAAAATAATGCAGTTATCTATGATCAGCAGGTACAGGAGAGAGATTTAAATTCAAATTTATACCAATGCACCTTTGTGAAAATGTGCATCAGCCTACATGTGTGCAAGATGCTCGGTGTAAAGGAAAGAGCTTATTCTTAAACCTAATTCTGGGTCAATGAACCTCACTTCATACAAACAGTATCATTCTAACAATAATCTGGACTTATTGCCCTAGAAATATAATATTAATATACATCAGTGATGAATGTGATAGTGCATTCAGAATTGCTAGCCGATCATGTTTACTACCAGAGAATGTTTCAGTATGTTATGGAGGAAGGACTACAGTATCTATTAATTTAAAATGTCTTTTTTCCTTCTCTCCCAAGATTTGGAGTGTCTGAATATAAATGTTGGCACAGCCTGTCATGTACAAAGTCTTGGCAGCTATACAATAGAGATATTGAATTCAATAGAAACAATACTGCAACATTTCAAAATGCTTATGTATTTTCTTATTATCTTGTCCCCTTCTGTTTACAGTCATTCTTGCAAAGTCTGTCCTCAATAGAAATTTAGCAGGTTTTGGTATGGGGTTTATACTAGTACTTGCTCTCCCTTATGAAATGCAAAGCAACAAGAAATAGTCTGGCACACATATACTAAAGCCATTTATAGATTCCACCTTAAGATCAGACTTGGTACAGCTCCATAAAAACCAAATGCACATCTCAGGCCAATAGGCCATCTCATTTTCAATTATCACAAAGCCAGATTAAGTGCCCTGTCAGCTTTTTCAGCCCCACAGTTTCAACAAAGCCTCTGCCTATCAAGGAAAACTGCTGCAGTTGTTGCCCTAACCCTAGGCCACTTATTGTTACACTCTTTAATTTAAAAAATAAATAGAAGTTCTTCATGCAAACATTTGCCAAATGGGATAAGATTGTCTTCAAAAATAGCTTTCTATAGGGAGGCTTCTCAAGGAACTGAAATAGGGTTTAGGCTGTATTTTTTTCACCTACTAACTTACTCCTAAGAGAGTCCTATGTACAATCCAGCGGCACTGGGAGAAGAGATCATTATATTAGTCTTATCTAGTGTTCTGTCATTTTTTGTTTTCAATTGCCAAATATTATTCCCCTACTTTTTTTTTACATATAAAATAAAATTAATGGTATCTGTGAGTTTTTTTCCAAAGATAACTATGTCCAGCTGATAAAGCACAATGTGACAAACAGGTTGTATATTACTTTCTATGCCATTACTTTTTATGCCATTGGCTTCTTGGATGTCTTACAGCAAGTGATTTAACCACCCTGAGATACAGTCCCTATATCTGTACAATGGTAATACTGCTACTGATCTGCTTTCTTAAATTATTTGATGAATATACTATGTGAAAAGTAAGAATTAACAGGATTAATAGTCTTTAAGGGCCAGAATGGTCTAGTCTGATCTCGTGTGTACAGTAGGCCATGTTATATCGTGGCAGTTTTATTTGTGCTGAGCCCAAGACCCTGTGTTAGAGAGCTGGCTGAGGACTTTGAAGGACACAGAATTTAACATATCCTTGGAAGTTTGTTCCAGAGCTTATTAACACTCTACTTCTACCCCATTATTAATCTGTATCTCATACTAATCTGAGTTCATGCTAAATCCAAGACAAATCATTAGTTCTCACCTATCTTTTTTTCCACAAGATTAAAAGCCTCTTTTGTACCTGGCATTTTCTCCTTGCCAACCTCCTTACACAGTATGATCAAGTAATTTCTCAGTCTTTTTTCGATATTATTATTATTATTACTACTGCAAATGGAGTCAGACTGAAAATCTCTGCCTGAACACTGAAATCCTGTGCTTAAATACGAAATGAGAATAGCATAGGATATCAGCAGTGCTAGCTCTCCTGTGGTGCCCTGCCAATGTTCTTTAATCTTGATCAGGAAAGACCACCTGCAAGGCTAAGCTGATAGTCTCATTCTTCCTGTCCATTCATTCCTGGGTCGCTGAGCTCAGTCTGCCAACATGGGTATCAATTAGTGCAAAAAACATCATCAGAATTTCAATTAAGCTGTGCTAGTGTCCCTGCATTTAAAGCACTGTTGTAAAAATTGTGCAAATTGAGACAAAAAAGCTATGGTCTGTAATTAAGGTTGTCCTTTTTTAGCTTGAGATCAAGTATTTTACTAAAAGAAAAAAAAGTGGAAGAAAAAATAAATTACTTTCAAAACAGTGGGGAAAAAAATGTAAGACAGTCTAAGATGTTATTCCTCTGACTCAAAAACATCTTTTATTTTTAAATGACATTTCACAGGCCATTAGTTCATAATGCGAAGTAGTGCTTTTGGACATTAAGAGTAATAAAAAATCCTTCTGCAGAGAAACCCATGTTCAGGTTACCTTTCTTCTTAAACATATTTTTAATTTGTGGGCTCAGTGTGAAATTGTTACAGAGACACCCTTGCAGTGATTTACTCTGGCTTGCTTTGAAACAGGAAAATCTTTAGACAAGACATGTACATAGATAAAATGCTGATGAAGGCCAAGGTACATAAAATTACACAGGAATATTTACACTAAATTTGGGAAAATCTAATAATTTTCCTGTCTATCTGAACCCAAATATGATTTTTAAATCTAGAAATGAGGTGGATGTACCCTGTTCATAGGCCCTGATTCTCCCACCTTGATATTTGATGGAAAGTAGAAACACAGCTTGGCAGATGCAGTCCAGATGGTTCCTGCAAAGCATTGGTGAAAACTTTTTGACTCTGGTGGTGGAGGATCCAGTGAGAAGAGGTGTTGGCTGGACTTTGGACTAGTAAACAAAGAGGGACTGATTGGGGATGTGAAATCTGGGGACAGCCTTGGCTGCAGGGCCCATAAGATGGCAGGATACTGCATAGACAAAGCAGGGCAGTAAGTACCATTCCAGCTCTGGACATCTGGAGAGCTAACTTTGGCCTCTTCAAGGACCTGCTTAGAGGAACTCCACAGGTTAGGGCTCCAGAAGCTGGGAGGGGGGAATGTCCAAGAAAACCCATTAATATTCAAGCATCACTTTCTCCAAGCTCAAGATCAGCGCATCCCTATGAGTAAGAGATCAAGCAAGGAGACCTGCATGGGCAAGTAAGAAACTTCTGGCAAAACTCAAATGGAAGACAGAACTTTGCAGGATATGGAAAATAGGACAGACCACTTGGGAGGAATGTAGGAACATTGTCAGAGTATGCAGGGATGTGACAAGGAAGGCTAAGTTCCACTTGGAATTAAATCCAGCAAGGAATGTCAAGGAGAACAAGGAGGGATTCTTCAAATACATCAGTGACAAAAGGAGGACTAGGGAAATGCGGGTTCACTGGTGAACGAGGTGGATGCCCTGGTGATGAAGGATACAGAAAACAGGGAGTTACTGAATACCTTCTTTGCTTCAGAATACCAGCCCTCAGGACTCCCAGGTGCTGAAGGAAAGAGAGAAGGCCTTGTTTCCTCTCTTTGTTGAGAAGGATCAGAATAGAGATCATTTAGGCAAACTTGGCACCCACAAATTCATGGTTTTGGATGGGATACAGCCACTAGGTGCTGAGGGAGCTGGCAGATGCTATTGCTGGGCCACTCTCCACCATCTTTGAAAAGTTATGGAGAACAAGAGAGGTGCCTGAGGACTGGAGGAAAGCCAGTGTCACTGCAGTCTACACAAATGTCAAGAAGGATGACCCAAGAAATTAGAGGCCAATCAGTCTCACCTCCATCCCTGGAAAGGTGGTGGAAGAGCTCATTATGGATGTCATCTCCAAGTATGTGGAGGAAAAGAAGACTGATGGTCTTCTAGCACCTGACTCATTCACCGTCCAAACTCCAGTGTCAATTTTGTTCTGATTACCTGACATGTACACCCAAATACAAGTGAAATAATTTCTAGTCCTCTGAATAGCTCAACATAGCATTTATTAAAGTTTAGTAGCTTAGTTTTCAAAGACATACACTGGTTTGTAGGAGAACTCTGGTCTCTTTAGCCCATACCTTGACAACATGAACCTTGTTTTTCCTTTTGATGAAACTTAGTGTCTATATTGTAGAACAAAAATGTGGAAATCCACTTAGCAATTTGATTTAGTATTTTGCACCTTTGATTTTGCTAGTTTTCCAGAACACTGGACTACTGTTGTCATATTATCACAGCATCTCAGGTACTTGTCATGAAACATCATATCCTGGAAAATAATGAGTTTCAAAGTAAAGATGAAAGGAAACTTTCTTCTAAAAAAAAAGAAAAAATCCTTTATCTGGATGCACTCTTTTCTTTGGAACGTGTTTCAATGTCTCTTCTTGGTATCCCACAAAGGTAAAGCATCATAAATGCCAAATCTGACTATTTTCATTACAGTGCTCCTGCCAGACATCTTGGGGAAATTATTGAAGGCCTCTATTTTGAGAGATTCAAGTTTCACCCACTTGTGTATCAGGTTTTTAGAGAGTTTCTTGCTCAAGTTCTACGTTTGCTGTACAGGAAATTTACAGAATCCTCAACCCTTTTTAAGAAAAATATCAGATTTTAACAAACATTTTGCAAACCCAGCTTCCTAGCTATGGAACCATGTATATAAAAATTCTGTATATTCTTAAATATATGCTTCTCAAAATTATTTGAAATAAAACTACATGAGAAAAATAAGACTGAAACTTGTTGAGATAGTAAATACAGTTTATAGAATGTAGATTAATAAAACAAAACCTAAGATTTGTATCCTGGCCAATTTACAGTCTCTAGTGCAATATAATGCTCAGCTTTTTAGACTGACCAAAGTCTTACCAAGGGTTTGTAGTTCCACCATTTACAAGAAAACATTTAAATTTCAAGAAACTGAAGGAAATGTCGAATCTATGTTCTACCAGCATGATCCACAAGGATCACCCCCATGATAGCTGTCTGGTTTTATCAATGGCTTTTGCTGCTTTTCTAGTAAGGAAGTCTTAAATAAAAAGGCTTTTAAGTCATCATTGAAACTGAACATTTTTGGACACTGAAGCATTTTTGAACAAAACATGAAAAGCCATCCACTACAACCTGATGTATTTGGTAGAATATGTAAGATCCAACTTCCTGCATTTTAAGATTCCTGAGCAAATTTCATGTTTTCTAGTGAACTAAAGGCTGGAAGAGAGCTGTCAGCTATGTACTGTGGTTCAAGAATGGTGATGATTACATTTGCTATTTCTCTCAAAGACAGAGCACCGTCCAAGCATCCAAACACAGAGGTTGAGAACCACAGATGTAGACCATGGATGTAGAAGATGAGAAATTTGAACTCCGAGGCTACGTAAAAACACTTTTTTATGACCTCTGTGCATTTATGGTGCTACTGGGTTCCCAGTCATTTAACAGAATGAACAAAGAGAATATCCACAAAACTGTCCTTTGCCAACTTTCCAGATTTCCACACAGAAATCTGCCCAGGCATTCAAGCAGCTTTAACCTCTGCCAAGATCTCTCAAGAGCTGTAGGATCTTCAGCCAACAGTTTACAAAGGACAGAGATGGAGGGGCCTGGAGAGGGGGGGTTGGTAGCTGAGAATGGCACTGAAGCTTACAGAAAGACATCCAAGGATATCTTTGCCCTTGCACTTTTCATTTAATTCTCAGATGTAAACCTTTCTTATCATAAAACCATCTAACCTCTGTAAAGCACACATAACAGCCTGTCATCAAGTGGAACCTGCCTAATCCATATCTTGGCCTCATTCCTCATCTTTGCTGTAGCCAGATTTCACTGCACTGTGGCCAGATATAAAGTGGCCAAGTCTCAAATTTGAAAGCCAGCAGCAGGAGAACCACAGGAGGGCAGGGGATGCCTCTGATGGCCCACTCAACAAAATGGAAGGATGAATTTCTGTCCACCTCTAACTCCCTAAGCCATGAAATAGGTGTCTCTAGGGAAATGTGGTCAGTGCAAACTGCACTCTGCTCTGGAAGAAATAACTTTTACTTTTGAACAACTTCAGATACATAACAAAAATGGAGCTAGCACAAAGCTTTCAGCATAATCTGAGATCAAAATAGAAAACTCTTAGCAGCATGGGGCATCACATGCATTTGAGAAACCCCCTATCAAGCTTCAGTTCAATAAACTGAGGAATGGATTATGGTGATAAAGCTGTATGGAGGTTCTTTTTTCCTCTCTGACAGGTATGGTGCTTCTAATATTCTGCATGGTAATAGCTGACTGTCAGCCACATACTGCTTAATGAAACAGGCAGGACCCAGACTCCCAGAGCCAGTGCCCATAAGGCTGTGCCACATAATCTGTAGCTGACAGGAAGAACCTAGCAGCTATGTTCCACCACTGATCATCTAATCTTCAATCCAGTTGTAAAGATACAGTTTACTTAGCAAAAACTTTTTCATTTTATACAGCAGGAGTAAAATCATTGTATTTACCATGGGAAAAGTGTATAGGCTCATGGAAAAACTTTGCAGAGGCATTTTCTCAAGTATTTCAATGTGGGCAGACATAGAGTATGTCTGTATGTGTGTGTATAAAGACAATGAAATCACAGACCTGAAAACATTTATTTGAGTGCCAGTGCCAGTAGGTGTGGAACCCACCCCATTCCCACCTTTGTGGTCACTGCAAGAGCTAAGGATTCACAGGCACAAAAGACATTTCCTACATCCATAACACAGAGAGGTCTGACTGCTGCTGCAGTAATAGCAGCAGGAGTCACAAGGTGTCACACACCCACAGCACTCTCATGACTGGGTTAGAAATGCCAAGGTAACAGCTAGAACCAGCACTTGAAATAAAGCTTAAAGAAACAACAGGCCCAGTGTGAACGGGGTTTAAACTATCAGCAAAGAGTTTTCTATTTCTGCTTGGTGCTTGCCAATGTAGGAAAACATAGGTTTGATTGTCCTTGAAAACTAAATGCACACAATTATCAATTGCTTCTCTGAATGGGAACCATGTGTAAGACCCTGAGTATTTTACTATCCTCTGAGACACGACAGCCTCCTGAGAAAATATATAGTACTTGAATAGATGTGATCTCTGGATATCATATCATGCTTACCAAAATGTGTGTAGAGATTTTATGTACATTATGGTCATATAACTTAAATAAAATTTGCAAGCTACCCACTCAACCAACCAAAGCAGGTAATCAGTGTTAGAAAGTCTTCTGTGTGTTTTCTGCATTTGTTGCCTGTAGGTGGATAGACATCCCTCCCCAGGATTGCCTGGCATCTCTCTTTGCAAGCTTTTGCTTTCATTTAGTTGAGTGTGATCCACTTTGACCATACGGGCTGTCAGCTTCCTACTTCAGCCTGCAAATCTAGCATTTACTGGAAGCTTTCAATTTAAAATGATATTTTGTTTCTGAATAGGGAAAAAAAAGGTACAGTTTTGTTCTTGTGGAACAAAACTGTCCTTTGATACCCACATGTCCCATATGCTAGCACAGCGACTTGACTGCAGACAGTGAAGTGACAGCATTGTGCTTCAATAGTTTCAGAGTTCACATAAGGAATTTCCTTTTACAGTGATTACTGGTGGATAAAGCCTAATGGCCTGCAATTAGGGCTCTCACCTGACATGAAGCACCTGAAAGAGCTACAGCTTGCCTGACCTAGTTGTCCCTGTTCCAGTAACAGCCAGTGAGGAAAGGTGGCCAATTCTTAAGAGTAATTCATCCCAGTTTGAAGTCAGGTGTCTAGTGCATGTGGGTTGAATTATCTTTGGCAGGTTCCTTTGTCTTGCACTGATTGCCTGAGTAATCGACATTTAACTGCTAGAAAATTAAAAAGACACAAAGTCTATCATTCCCTAAATGTTAACAGGGGCATATGCTGTATTCATTCACTCAGGTCCTGTGCAGATGAATTTTTCTTCCATGGAAGCTGCAGATAAAGAGAAGGATGAGATGATCTAGCCTGCTACCGTGGCACTGAATGCAGAGGCTCTCCCTGCCAAATTTGGGAGCTCAGAGGCACTGGATGCCATCAGCAAGGTCTGTCTGTGACAACCCGTCAAAGATTTTCAGGCAGACATCAAAGAGCTAAGAGGTTGCTATAAAAATCAATAGAATTATATTTTTAACTTTTTTATGTCTCATGACTCACTTTTCTATCTTAAGCCTTCTGGGATCCCATTTTCCAGCTTCTTCTTTACAACCATGAAGGAAGAATTTTTTTCCTACTTGAAAGCAGAGATTTTGATGATTTCACATTGCTGCAATGGCACAAATTTCAAAGAGCATATACAGTTTCTCTGAGAAGGCTATGGGTAGGTCACTCTAACTCCTCATTATAAACAAGTAACAGTTACCATTCTCGGGTGTTTCACCTGGGTTTTTTAAAATGAGCTTTATTTAGAACATGCCTTTATTTATTGCTTCCTCACAAAATCTTGAAAACTAAATCCTCCCTTAGTGACTTCCCCATCTAATCCGTGTGCAAGAACACTTGTTTGTTTCAACTGTTCTCTGATATTTGGTCGCTCTCATCACTGTTTTACCTTGACTAAAGTGATCAGCAACCTCAATATAAATTAGCTGGTAGCTACTTAGAAGGAAAAAGAGTTTTGGCTCTGCAAAACCATCCATTTTCTTTTTGACAGGAATGTTCCCGTTCTCCTTCATGGCGCTGATATCACACAGGTCTGACACGTTCAGGACTACATGAAAAACACTGATACTGGCTTCAGTGGCTCACATGAATCATTAGCATTTGCACATTTGCCTTAATATATTTTCAGTCACTCCAAATTCCTTATACACATGAAGTCTAACCAGCATGGTATGATCAGCATTTCCTAAAAATATGGCATATCTGGAGAAATTAAATATTCAAAGTGCACTTAGTTTATAAGCTCCATAATTACAGATTGACAATCTTTGTGGTCTATTTACAAGAATTCCTTCTCAAAAGCCCTGTAGTCTTCTCTCACATTGAATTTGGTGGACTAGACACATAACAGCAATGGTAACTTTGCTGAAACACTGAAATGTTTTTACCAAAAAAAATCAAGATAGCCTCATTAACAAAGTTAGAAACTCCAGCAATACCTGAAGAAGGCAGATGATTCTCAAAATCTCAACACTTGATCATCTCAGAAGCTACAAGGAATGGCCGTAGAGAATAAATTTAAATATGGTATCAAAATAAAAACAAAGGAAAACCAAAATGGAAAACTATGTAACAAATATGAAAGAACATTTTGTTTGTAAAAAAGATATGCTCTCTGCATAAAAATCAATGTGTGGATAGATCAAAAAACCTCACAATAATGGGGTTTTTTACAATTATGAATTATTGCTCAAGGGAATTTTTATATGTCAGTTTTATACTTCCTCATGTTAAATGAAGTGAAACCACTGGGACCTCAGGCAGCTAACTGCATCACCAGGCAAGGATGGAGTTAGTAATTTCCTTTTTTATCTGGACAGTAAAAAATATTGTTGTGCCACCATAACTTATAGCTTGTGACAGGGCAAAACTTTATGGCTTCTGGATTTCTAAGTGGGTCATAGGAGAAAAGAAAAAGTCCAATGTACCAGAAGCCTGAGAAAAGAAGAGTCCATTGTATCAGAATCTTTCTTTTTTTTAACATAATGACTTAAAGATGAAATTTTAATTAATGGATAAATTAATATTTTCCCATCTATCTCTCATTCTCTGTATTGATTTTAGAGTCCCATGAAAGGCAGTCTGAACCACTTACTGCCTAAAACAGAGAGTTCAACTGGGGCAACACTTAACATTTCAAAAGCAAACTGCTCAGATTTGATAATAAATGAATAGGACAACATTTTTTTTCCTAAGCCTCCACTGCAGAAGAAACAATGTAATGCTCTTCATCCTGATTTCACTAAAGCCTAGAAGTCTGATGAATAGAAGCAATCATCCAAAAGCACTACTGTCAGTCTAACTTTGCAATTGCGGTTCAAGATCTTTCCTGTAGGCTACAACAATACTGAGACTGGGTTAAAGAATGTGTCTTAGGATCTTTTATATTTTTGTATAGAATGCTATCATTCTGGTGTCTCCTCACTACAAGGATAATTTCATCCCAAACACAGGGGTCTCTCCAGTCAAAATTTGCCCCTGTGGAGCTGAAGGAAGCGGTAATAATTTTGTGGCTAAATCACAGATAGTGCACCCTAGTCTGAAAGGAGTATTTTTTCTTTGGCATTGTCCACTATCTGTTAATCTCAGATCTTTATTCATTAGGGCAGTGATTAGAAATGCAGTCTTCCAGGCAACAGCCATTGTCATTAAGCTATAGAGTCTGAATATTTACTATGAATATTTTAAGTATTTTATATTAAGTAGATTATCTTCAGCAAGAAGGGATGAGGGATCCATCATAGAGTATGCTATTGTGTGATAGCTGGTGAACTCCTGATCTGGTAGAAGATTTTCTGCTGGGAGGGTAAGATGTGGCTTCAAATCTGTCTTCCAAAGCGAGTGGTGAAAGAAAATGAGCCTGTGTATTATGAATGAGTGTTCCATGTGCTGGGCTGTTGAGCATTGAGAGGGGCCATTGGGTTTTTTTTGTGACCCAAACTGATAAAGACATCCTGAAATATTTAGTTATGTCAGAACTTGCCAAGAAGATCTGAAAAACACACCCTTGATTTGTGAATCTTGCTGTGGTTTTGGCACTGATCAGTTAGTTTGGCATTTTCAGGTGCATTGCTTGAAAAGGATCATGCCAAGCAACAGAAATGAAGGCTACTCTGACTGCAGTCTCATGACAAGGTGCCCAGGGCACCAGCAGGGTTAGGAAAGAGCTAAGAATCCATTTGGAATTAGGTACTTAGAAATCTATTAAATTGGGAATTTCTGTGAATTAACTCTTCCAGGACAAAATCTTCATATAACTGGTCCAAATGATGGGTCACAAAGAAAAAAAACCGAAATACCCAGACACCCTAGAGTCAAATATTTGACTGGAAAAGGGGAAATATTGTACCCATTTTAAAAAGTGTTAGGTAGGAGGACCTCAGTGACCTGTCAGCCTCACCTCTGTGCCTGAGATCATGGAACAGATCCTCCCAGAAGTTTTGCTATGGCACGTGGAGAACAGTGAGGTGATTTCAGACAGACAGCATGGCTTCACCAAGGGCAAGTCCTGCCTGACCAAGCTGGTGACCTTCTACTATGGAGTGACTACAACACTGGACAAGGGAAGGGCTACTGTTGTCGTTTATCTGAACCTCTGTACAGCCTTTGACAGAGTCCTCACAACATCCTTCTCTCTAAATTGGAGAGGGCTAGATTTAATAGGTTGAATTTGGTGGATGAGAAATTGGTTGGATGATTGCATCCAGAGGGGGTAGCAGTTAATGGCTCAGTGTCCAGGTGACAAGTGGTGTCCCTCAGGGGTCTATATTAGGATCAATGTTATGCAGTGTCTTCATCAATGACAAAGGGATCGAGCCCACCCTTAATAAGTTTGCAGAGCACACCTGGCTGAGTTGTGTTGCTGACACACCTGAAGGACAGGATGCATCCAGAGGGACCTGGACAAGCTGTAGGAGTGGCCCTTTGGAGACTCCTGAAATTCAATGAGGCCGAGTGCAAGGTCCAGCACCATGGTCAGGGCAATCCCCAGTCTCAATACAAGGTGGGGGATGAAGAGATTGAGCGCAGCCCTGTGGAGAAGGACTTGGGGGTGTTAGTGGATGAAAGGCATGAAGTACATTTTGTGGCTCACAGCTCAGAAAACCAACAGAATTTTGCGCTGCATCAAAAGCAGCATGGCTGCTGGTTGAGGGAGGGGATTCTGTCTGTCCACTCTGATGAGACCATACCTGAAGTGTTGCACCCAGCTTTGGGGTCCTCAGCACAGGAAAGACATGAACCTGTCCGAGTGAGTCCAGAGAAGGCCCATGAAGATGGCCAGAGTACCTCTACTATGAGAGAAGGCTGAGAGAGTTGGGGTTGTTCAGTCTGGAGAAGACTCCAGGGACACCTTAGAGCAGCCTTTCAGTACCTGAAGGGAACCTATAAGAAAGATGGGAACAAACCTTTCAGCAGGGCCTGTTGCAACAGGACAAGGGGTAATAGTTTTAAACTAGAAGGGGGAAAATTCAGACTAGATTTAAGGAAGAAATTCTTTGCAATGAGGGTGGTAAAACACTGGCATAGGCTGTTCAAGGAGGTGGTAGACCTGCCATCCCTGGCAACATTCACTGGATGGGGCTCTGAATCGCTTGATCTGGTTAAGGACATCCTTTCTCACTCCAGAGGGATCGGACTAGATGGTCTTTAAATGTCCCTTCCAACCCAAACTATTCTATGATTTTGTCTTTTGCTTTTGACTTAATGAGCTCAAAAGGAGACTTGTTCAGTGTTCAAGGTCATATTGTACAGCAATGGTGCACAGTTTTTCTGGCTGGATGGGCCACCTCTTTCTCTGCAAATATCAACAGGCATAATGTAGGTAGAGCTAATCATGCAGGCAGCTGACCCAGTGCTTTGCAGAGCTGATGCTGGGACCTCCCATGCACCATACTCTTGTGTTCAGGAGCTGACTCATAGCACAGGTGCAGTCAGGACTGGGTCTCCACTATCAATTAACACACAGAGCCTGTGGCCCATTTTCTTGGAGCCCTACTGCTATCATGTGGCCAGAAAAGAAGGCAGCTGGGATCATGCAGCTGCCACCATCACTAGAATAATTAGTTTAGCCTGGAGCAAGCTCCTGTGCATCTCCAAGGTGCCCTGGGAAAGAGAGCAACTAGGATTAGCTGACAGACTCTCAGTTGAACACTTGAGAGATGAGATATCAAATTGATTTAATTCATATGTTGGATGTTTTTTTACAAAGTCCTTGAAAAATTGAGTGATTTGGGTCAATGCAAGTAAAAGCTTCAAAGGAATCAGGATATTTTTGTCTTAGTTACTAATAGGCATCCCACTGCTACAAACATATGAGACTTTATAGGTGATGTCTACCCTGATAAACAAAACAGACTAGGGAACCCTAAAGGCAAGTGTCATAATGGCTCACAGCCATCTGGCCAGATTCCCTTTCTTCCTCCCAAAAACAATGTGGTATAATTCAACCTGCCCATGGAAAGCAGGCCCTCATTTGTGTTATTCTCTCAAACATGTGTAGGTTTTATCTTGAAAAATGCTATTTAGCACAATTCTGAAATGTACCAAGGACAAGTGCTAATAACTAAACACTGTGGACATTCACAGTCTGGCACCCAAGCCCCTGCCCTGACTCTGCTCTGTCTACTGAGGCAGGAATAGCTGCAGAATCCTCTCAACTTCAGTGAATTCCTTCAGCCCTTACAACAAGGTCTGCAAAAGCACAATTACATCCAATTTCAGGGCCTGGAATTCTGTATTAATAAATCTTAATTCTTCAACAGCTTTGACAAGCAGAATCCAACATGTAACATGTATAAGAATGGTTATGACAAAATATTTCTCAGTTGACAGATGCTGTGCCTCAATGCTGATCCAACCTGCCATAATTCTGGAAGGATTTCCCATCTTTTGTAAGAATGCACTCAAGGTTTCAGAGTTTCTACCTCCTTTACCAGAACAACTTTAAAAGACCATTTTAATAGACAGTTTTGGCTTTTCTAACTTGAAGGGCAGCTCATTGCAGGGAGATTGGACTATATTACCTTTAAAGGTCATTTCTACCTTAAACTATTCTGTGATTCTATGATTAATGTCAAACATCAAAATCAAAGCCTTTTATAAAGTTTCTAAATACAACAAAATATCTTAATATAAAATATTTTGTCATGGTTGGCTTTTAAAAATAACTCCTAGAACCTGTCAAAACTTTCATCCATTCATGAGGGAATGCTGACCAAGAGTTCAACAACATGTCAGGAGTAGAAATAACAACGATAAAATGGCATGCCTATTTTAGTGTCGTAAATCATGAAATTCTCCAGAGCTGCTCAAATCTGTGTGTTTTCCTTGATCTGATCAATGTAAACAATCACATTATTGATAATGAAGCTCATGGACAGTAGGCGACAGAATGACGAAATCTGTCCCTTCACTTGTAGAGAATTTGTGCCAGATGTTCTAAGTGCAAACATTGGACCTCAGCCAACATGCCAAGCTGCACACATGTTCACACTAAATTCTTGGTGGCATAAGAAAATAGGGAAGGAAGGTATATTCAAGGCCTTTTCAATGCTGCCTTCAGTGTTCCATTCATCCTTAATTCTTCCTTCAGAAAGAATAATTTTGTGATATGTTTTGAATTTCATCTTTCCTCATTTTCAGCTTATGCCAATTATTAAAATACTTTGTTGAGTTCCAGCCATCCTGCTGGAATTACGGAAACCAGATAGTGGTAGGTATTTAATAGAAACCTACTTCTATAGTAAGATCAGCTATAGCTGTAAGATTTGGGCATAAAATTTAATGGCAATACGTCTGCATATCCTACAGAACTGGATTTTTTTAGCATGGCTTTCTGTTAAATTCAAATAAACCTGTCTGCAGCTTAGAAGTCTGCCTGCCTGCCATGAAAGATATAAGCCCTAACGTAACTATCGTGTCTTCATCTGCCCAACTGACATTAACATAATGGGAATTCCATGTATGCATCACTTGGAGAAAAACCTCCCTAAGATATTTTATCATTATCATTCTAGGCAGGTAGGGATGGCATCAGTCATGCATCCAACACAGTTGTACAATGCACACTATTATAGCATCAGAGCAGTAATAATAATTAAAAAAGCATAGACATTGCCAAACACATTCTTCTTGAAATAGTAAGAAGGATCAAATGGAAAATCTCTGAAAATCCTGGGAGAAGAACATGACGTAGTTTGCAAGTTTTCTTGTAGTTACGAAAGATCTAAAACCTAAGTTCATTCTTTCTCCTTCTAGAAAAAGCAGCAACATGATGGTAAAGACCAACCTCATTATGTAAGCAGGTCACAGATAAGATACATTCAATTTATCACAAATATCCAGTGGGTGAAGAAAGAAGGGGGTAGTTTACACTACTGGTTGATCTCTGTGAATTTTCTTTTTTTTTTTTTCCTTTTTTTTTTTTAAACAAAAGGTGACTACTTCCTATCAGTATTTTGGGAAAAATAAGAGTTGTGGAAAACAGTAGTTCCAGACAGCCTCATGAGAGTGGTATGTACTGATTAGGAAGCTTGTTCTCAACTCACCACTTCTGCCTTACTGTGAGCAGGAGCAAGAGGAGGAGACATCAGTAGATGGTACCACTGCCTCAGTCCTTCACTCTTGTCTCCCTATAAAATTGCAGCAGAAGAAAAGCAACCAAAAACCTTTCCTCTGACAAATGTTCATAATTCTGGGCATGTCCTAACATGGAACACATTCAGCAAACTACCTCCAGAACCAAAAATACACTAGAAACACCTGCACAATGCTGCACTCAAAGCAAATTAGCTTTTGGAAACCTACACTTCTTTCAGGATACCATGGCATCCCACAAACTATTGCATGGATGTATCAGCAGCAAGCAGCAAAGGAGCAGCAGAAAGAAAGGGAATACTGTCATCTGAGGATAATCAAGGCATCAAGGTCTACTGTCAAGGTAGGCATCCTGTCATTCTTCTCACTTCTCTCTCCCAATAATTACATTGTTCTATTATTTTCTCTGCTAAAAGAAGTTCTAGGAATAAACATCCTTCATTTCCATTTGGAAAACAAGTTGCTTGTTGTGAGTGAGAGTTCAGCCCAAGCAACTTCTTCTTCTGTGCTTCCTGGGGAAGGAGATACATGCAACATTTTCCTGCTTACATGTTCAGGAATAAATCTGCTTACACTGCCTCTCTGCCACTCAGATCACCTATGCCTTGATAGACACTGAGAAATACTAAGTGGAAAGAAGGAACAGGATAAATCCTGCCAGGCTACAGTGAACTCAGCTCTTCAGCTACATTGCCAAACAAGCACAGCTCACCGATGGCTGAGTTTTCCTAATATAAACCTCATGAAGTTCAACAAGGCCAAATTCAAGGTCCTGCACCTAGGCTGGGGCAGTCCTCAGCACCAGTGCATTCTAGGGGTTGAAATGACTGGATCCTGCTGAGGAATTTGGGATCCTGGTGAATTAAAAACTGAATGTGAGATGGAAAAGAGCACTTGCAGCCCAGAAAGTCAACCTGGGCTGCACCAAAAGAAGCATGGCCAGCAGGCTGAGGGATTCTGCCCTTCTACTCCACTCTGGTGGCACCTCACCTGGAATACTGCATCTAGCCGTGGGGGAAACCAATACAAGAGAAATGGACCTGTTGGAGCAGGTCCATTGGAGACCCACTAGAAGAGTCAGAGATATAAAGTAACTTTCCTGTGAAGAGAGGCTAAGAGAATTAGGGCTGTTCAGCCCGGAGAAGAAAATGCTCTGAGAAGAAATTACTGTAACCTTTCAATATATAAAGAGTCCTATAAAAACAAGGAGAGAGACTTTACCAAGGCCTTTAATGACAGGACAGAGAGCAATGGTTTTAAAGTGAAATTGGACATAAGTATGTATTTTTTATGATATTCTAGTGTTGAGACACTGGAACAGGTTGTTCAGGGAAGCTATGGATACACATGGCAGGAGGCTGGAGCAGATGATCTTTAGAGATCCTTTCCGTTCTGCTATTCTGTAACAGAGAACCTTCTTCCTTTTCGTGCACTGACATTCAGTCTGCAAGCAAAGATGGAAATGATATCACCTTTGAGTTAAAAATCAGCTTTTTCCACCTCTTAAGTTGGCAGAGATGAAGACAAAGACATGCTGATAGAGCTGTTCTCAGGTTGGCTCCCTTTCATCCTTTACCTCTGGAGCAGGACAGTGGAAGGAATGGGTAGAAACAAGGAAGAAATTATCTGGGCAGGCACCAGAATAAGTGTCTGCTTAATGACTTATAATCATTGTGTTGAGCCCAGGCCATAAAACACTGAAGCTGCCTAAAAGCTTTGCTGCCAAAATTCAGCCAATTGTGAAGGGCTGATGCTTTCAGCTTTTGTGTTGTTCACTTGGTGTCACACATATTCATGACTGTCACATAAGACAGGAGCTTCAGGGAGGTCATGAGCATAGGACAGTTTCCGAGGATTAGTCCCTCTATGTTAATATTCAAGACCTTCAGGTCTTATGCTTTAAAAATCTAATTTTGAGAGCCACCACCCCTTTAAAACATTCATAGTTGAAATAGGGAAATTAAAATATTTAATAACTCCAGAAAAACTGCAGTCTTTCAATTTAGGAAAAGCAACATTTTGGACATTGATTCCATCTAACAAACTGTCATTCCAGCAAGTCATACTGGAATCAGCAAGGGAGGAATGAGAGAGTTACAGATTCTTTGGTATGCTTCATTTCTGTGTTTATACACCTGCCAGCACATTGTGAATCACCAGAGCTGCCATACTACAAATAATAAATAACATTAGCAGAAGACTCATATTTAATTCCCTTGTGTGCTTATCACAAACCCACTTAAAAATGTTTCCAACTCTCCCAACTCTGAATAAACTAGAAATTATTTCAAACAAACTCTTCTTGAAAGAATGCAGCAATTTCAAATACTGGAAACATACTGGAGTAAGCACAGAATAAACACAGACCCCAGTACACTGACTCAATAAAGGACGTTCAAAGAGTAGCAAAATGATGTCTTTTCAAGTCACTCAGACTTTGGAGGACAAAATTTTAGCTTTTGTCCTGAACTCTTGATTGTGTTATTGTATGCCACAATTATTTGCATTAGGGCAGTATCAAGTGAGAGAAGCCTGTATTTATAATGTCTTTGTGCAACTGAGCATACTTGTGAACTAAATCTAATTTACATTTCTAACATAGATGGTCAGATGTTATCTAGGACATAACAGTGCATTTGAGCTGTTCCAGTGCTTAAAGAAAGCAAGCTTTACCACACTGACAGAAAATTCAGCAAGTGTTGAAACTGAAGTGCATGAAAAACTTTCTGACAGATCAAAGTGACTGAGCGTGTTAGTCAAGAAAGATGAAGTCTTTTGCCGTACATGTACACATGCCTGTGATTTTGTCTCTGACATTTCATGATTAGATGACTGTTTCTAGTAAAATTAATTCATAAATAAATAGCAAAGCATGTGGAGCCAAGACAAAAGAGCCTAGCAAAAATACCATGAAGCTGTAGCTTTTTATTCTGTTTAAATAATCCATGTGCAATTGGGACATTTTCTGACTTTTTTGTTATTTGTCATTATTCATCAGCACACGTGGGCCATTATTTTTTTCTCAATGGATCAATCCTGTACAGACTAAAAGCACTGTGTAGCTTCTGGTCAGATAACACTGGTTAGCTGCTGTTATTCTGACCAAGGTGCTCTTTCAGTTTTCCAGTCCAATAAGGCAGAAAACCCACAGCAGGAATATAGCCATGTGCACATGCCTAAACTGGCTTCTGCAAGAAAAGATGTTCACTTACTAGTTCTAATTTTGCTTTACATAGAAATTCAGGCCAGTGAAAATTCACAGTGATGGTTTTGGAAAACAAGAGGAAAATTTGATCTAAAATCCTTCCAGCTCATGTTCCTCAGTGTATTTCCCCAGCTATTTCCCAGAAATATGAGCAAATATAGCTGTTTGTATTCCCCTGGTTTATATGTCACCACAAAATCTGCAGGCTAATAAACCAAGTAACCTCATCAGGAGAAAATCTCCCTGCTCCCTTCTGTGGAAGAGCAGAGGGCTGAAGGCAGGGATTGTGCTGCCAGGGATGTGGGGAAGGTCCCTGGGCATCACAGGGGGATGCTACAACACCCAGACATCAGAGCAAGGACTCAGTGGAAGATATAAAGGGAGCAGGGCCACAGGCAGAGGACCCAAGTACACAGAACAACTCCTCTGCTGGCAAGTTAAGGGGCAATACAGCAACCAGGAAAATGGAGGCAGCTCTCTGGCTGCTCTTCTACTCCCTAGGGAGAGAAGCCTGCACAGAAAGCAAACATCCTGGAAGTATAGCTGCAGGTGTATGCTGGGAAAAAGAGAGGGCCTTATCATGGAAAAGTAGCTGTACAGGAGGTGTGCACAAGCACAGCAGTCTTGTTGCGCAAAAAGAAGTTTTAATCACCTCTTAACTGGAGGCCCATCATGAATTTGGATCCCTAGCCTTCAGGCCAAGCAGCCTACAGAACTCAGTGAGAGGAGGAAGGATGAGCTGGACAAGATAGTCTTTATATAGGCACATATTGAATTGTTTAGAAGTAGCTATTTGACTCAAATTTAACTCAAAAGTCACATCTCTCAGTGACTTATGAACTTGTTTTTCTACATTATCTCCTGAAAAAGAATTTGGAGGAAGAAGCTAATTCAGGCCCAGTTCTTGTGTAACAGAAGCTAGAGTAATATGATTCAAGGGGGCTCCACTTGCAACACTGTGTGTTTGAATAGTCACACCAATAAATTTGGATGAGTTTTAATACCTACCACTGTTAATGCTGTTGGTACTCTACAGAGAGATGTAATAGAACAACTACTCAGAAGCTAACAACATCATCCAGTTAGATAACCAGTTCAAACTTCCAACCTGTGGGGGTTTTTTTTGGGGGGAGGGAAGGAAATTATTATTCTTTTTACATGAAACTTAAAACAAAGTGTAATTTAAGAAGATTAACTGACAATTTAATGGATTGATCCAAAGATTGTTTTAATTTGCAAATAATCTCCTAAATGTCATGAAATCTCCAAAGCAACATGCAAACTATTCTGAGTCCAAAAATAATGAGCTATTGATTCTTTTGTTATGAAATCACTCCGTAGGTTGGCAATATACCTTTGGGCCACAATCTGTTACATGAGCAAATTACAGTACCTGATGCTGACAATGGAGAAATGACAGCAAACTTTTTCTCATTAAAATATAGGCTAGAAAAAAATGTCAAAACTAAGTTTTTTCCCTACACCAAATAAATAAATAAATAAATAAATAAGGACTGTTCTTTCACATACTGTATTTCTGAACAGATAACATTTCTGTATATAGAACTTGATCAAATATTTTACCCAAAATTCCCATAATTGATTTTCTGTTTAATCTAAACCATCTGTGTCTGTAGACTAGAAATTTATATTTACCTATGCATAGGTACATGGTTTTAAGGAGTTAAACAAATGCCTAAACCCATTTTGGAGGCTAAAACTGTCAAAACCAGGTAGCATATTAATGAATTGAGCACCTAAAGGCACAGATGACAAAGTCACTGAGGACTGAAAGCATTCATTTATTTCAAGGAAGGTACTTCATCTCCAAAAGTTGGTAAGAAAAACTTGAATATATGAGATCCATGCAGTTCAAACATCAACAGAGCATCAAAACCTCTCAGCTCGTGGTCTCTAGCTTTTCTTAGACCACCTCTACATCAATAATTAATATAGCTTAATTACAAAGCAAAGCAAAGTGAAAACATTATTTCAGAATATTTTACAAAGCCTAAAATTTAAACTAGAGTCACTCAATGCAATCATTACTTTCCACTTAAAAATCGAATATCTGTGCAAAAAACTCCTCAAGGTCTTTGCTGAAACACAACTGGGAGGTCCCTGAAGCAGATGCAAGTTAAAGAACACACAATATCAATCTCCAAAAGGAGCTGAGTTTGAGTCTGAGCCTGAGCTCAAAGAAGGGCATGAAATATCATGTACCTGTGTTCTGGTCTTTTTCTGCGTAGTGTCTCAATGCCTATTCCACCAGCCTAAAATATACCCACATGAGCCTGTGATATTCATTCTTGTTTTAGGCAAAGTGCACTCAGGGGATAGAGACAATGGTATCCAGTAACTCAGCCTCAGCCCAGCCCTTGCCACTGCCCAGTTTCAGCCTCTTTTGTCCAGTTTACCACAGAAAGTAGTTGCTCTTTTTTCACATCTGAGTTTCTCATGAGATGGTGATGCTCAGCCTTCCCCAGTGTCCCACCACAGCTCCCACCACCCACTTGCACTTCTCAAAAAATGTTGGTTTTGTAAGGATACAGGATGAGACCAGAGGAATAACAAGGTACTACCACACACACAAAAAAAAAAAAAAAAGGATCTGGATGGAGATCTAGGGATTTTGCCTGTGGGTGGAGAGGTTCCTGATTATTTTGTTTCCCCTGGTAGGGGCTGAGTCTCTGCCTCAGTCTGCTGTATGGTGGCTCTAGCCCTTGGCAGCTCTAAGGCTTGCAAAGGACTGACACTTGTCTGTCAGGTATTCCTGCTGATGTTGAGCATGGGTTAGGTGGAACCATGTTTGTCCCTGGATTCACAGATGATATTTTCCTTTTGAAAAGAAAAGTAGTGGAACATTGAACTATCTTTTGAATACAGCTAACAGAATATAAAAATGCTAGATCAAAATTGTTGAGGTGGCAAAGGGGATCAGAATATATTCCCTGAATATAGATTACAAAATGTTCCAGGTCTTCTTTTGATTTATTGCTTTCTTTTCTTGTGGTTTTTTTAAGAGTTTTACTTCCATTGTGGAATTATCTTATAAACTGTCTTTCTTCACTAAACAACTAAAGGTTATTCCCTGCAAATACAATGTGAGATCCATTGTGTTCAACCATTGTTTATACTTCTTGCAAAACTGTATAAAGTCTTAATACATAAAGACAAATCTTTAAAACTACTTCAGGCTCCAAATTAAAAATTTTTCCCTTTTGTGTTGATTACCAAGGGATATTTGGAGAATCCCCTGTGATCACAGGACATTTCCATATTGCCTGTCACTTTAAGGTGAAAAATTTGCAAGGACACTCTCACCATCTGTCATCAACTCGCTTTAGGTGACACAGAGGACTGGTCTGAAATGGCCAATAGGCCTCATGCATAACAAAGCCCTTGCACTTTTGCATTGTTTGTATTTTGACCTGGGCAGATAATCCTTCAGAAAGGGGGCTGTGTTTTGCTACTTCTTTTTTCCCTCAAAAAGTGACCATGTCAGTGCTGTCTTTTAAGGAGAAATCATCCATCCATCTAGAAAGTAAATTTAGAGAACTGTCTCACTCTTCGGCCTAAACAACTACATTGCAGACTGGAGGCATTTTATTAATAACACTGTGTTTCATGAAAGCTAGTGAAAAACTTGCTTTTCTAAACTAAGGGTCTTTTTTGAGTGACATAGTCACTTCATTCAAACTGTAAATCTAGGTAGTTGTGAATGCTTAATACACTGTCAAGATTTGTTGCTAACAGTCTCTCATTAAATGGATAATTTAAAAGCAGACAGCAATCTAGAAAGGAAAAAATAGCACCTTTCTGCTACTTGACAAAAACATGTTAACCTGTTTGTATAGTCAGTCATATAAAAAGGACTATTCCTCATAGCAGAAGTCAAAGATAAACTGTTCTTACTGCTATGTCAAGCACCACTTAAGACTTGCAAATACCATTTCCTCATACAATAGAGGCCTCTCCAGCCTATCAGGTTTGTAGCTGGCACACTTACAGCACTGGTTAAAGGAATTAAGACAAAAATTTGGAAAAATAAACTCCTGGAAAACGTTTTTATCCTGTCAGTTATCTGCCTCAATGACTGGAAAATAAAAGACTGATAGAACATTCATCCCAGAGCTCCATCTGCCCCAAAGTCCAGCAGTGAAGACAATTATCAGAAACAGCCATTGTCAGAAACAAGTGAACGGATGAGGGGAAGAATGAATATATGATGGAGACATCCCTTCTGTCACAGGAACAGGACACTCACAGGACCCTCTAGGCTTCATGTCATCTACAACACATACAATATTTGCATTTCTAGAAGCAAGTATATATTCAAGGCACAGCCAAGGCTTCAAATAATGCATTACCTCTTTAGACTTATTTCTGTTATAAGTGGGGAACATTTGTTATTATTTTTCAGTCCACCCTTATATTTTAGTAATAAACCAGACCTTTTAATTACAAATGAAGTCAGCTCCTTCTTCTGTGAAAGAGGCTTCACTAATGCTAAAGGGAATTACACTCAATTCTGAAGGATAAATAAATCCCTTGAGGTCCACTCCTTCTCTCCCACCTGCATCATGCACAATATCAGAAGCACAGAGTCACTTAAGCATGGGAGGCATTCCTCCTAGCTCCCCTCCTAGTTCTGTATTTCACTGAGCATGGCTGCCCATAAACAAACAGCCATTTATTGCTCTATTACTGCTTTAGGTTCTGAAGGGATTAACTTTTTAATCAAAATTCCATGCAGAAAATAGGATCTGTAAAACCATGGGCTAGACAGACTGACTAGAAACCCCTGGTGATCTATGAACTGCAGAGTTTCTGCTTTCTCCTGGGTTTAGGATCTAGGAATAGGCAAAAAAATTTCTTCTGATATGGATTCCCTCCTCTCTTAGACAAAATTCTTGAGATGTACCACAACCAGATTCCCTGAAAACCAGTGTGGAGAGAGAATATCCACCAAGCTTTCAGCTGTATAGAGTGTCACTATAGATGCTGGTAATTCTCACTGGGTTCCCCCTGCAGTATAAAATTAGCACTTTTGCTTCTTGAAGGTACAACCATGCTTTTTATATGCATTTGACTTTTCAAAACAGCATGACATGCACAAGAGAATGAATAAAAGAAGTTGCCCACATTAAAATGAAATTTTATCTCAACAACTTTGTTGTGTAGTAGATGGCCCCTTTCAAGAGCAGATGTGCATCACACATCTGGCTTGGAGGTTCCCAGACATCTTTTCCTGCATAATATTAATCATCCACAATTCATCTTGATACATTTTTGAGCTGTAAATAAAACTTATTTGTTCCAGTCAAGCTAGAACTAAGGTCTATTCAAGGTCTTTGGATACTACAGCTTCATGGTAAATATTTGGAAGCAGTTTCAGGTGATAAACCTGACAAGTAAAGGATTCTTCCTCTTGGTGCATTTCTGTGAAAAGAAATAACAGAAGCAATTCAGAAAGAGTTGCAGAGCTACCCAGTAACCTCTGTGACAAACACTGGGGACTCCAGGGTTGGTGGAAGCATGGTTATTTGTGATAGAGGGTTTGCAGCAGCCCACCTCAGTGACAAAAGCTCAGTGATGCTAATTCTGAGAGAAGTGCTGATATTCTGCCAACACACAGCTTGCAAAAGCTGCACTTGCTTCTGATTCTGTGCAGATCCCTTGGTACCCTTCATGAGGATTGGTTGAAAGTACAGTCTGTGACCTTGCCTGGCGTTCTCTTTGCCTCCCCATGAGGTGTTTGGCATTCTTGGCACATACTGCCCGGGATAACTCCCTGCAGAAGGCCTCCCATCTCCCCTTGGACCTCTAGAGTGAAGACCCAAACATCAAAATGTTTCAGGTAACAGTGCTCCCAGCCTCCAGAGAAGAGAAGAGCAGGGAGCCATTCTGTTTTGAGGAAAAGCATGCAGAGTTCAGAAAACAGATATGTAAAGAAAAGAGTGTCTGTAAGCTATACATATCATACAGACCTTGATCTCCAAACAGGAAATTTATGGAAAAACAGCAAGGCATAATTTAGTAGGTATGTCAGTGCCCCCACAGTGTGCAGAAATCTGCTGTTTGATTTAATAATTACTTTCTTCCAAGAGCATTTGTCCCAAGAAGTTTTTCCTTTGCATTTTATTAAAAAACACTAAAAAGCATTTCTGAAAGCACAGTCAGAATCTGACAAGCACCCTTGGAACTCAAAGTAGAGAGAGCATTTCAAAAGTAAACTTTTACTCGATGTTGGAATAAAAATTTATAAAAGTAATTTAAAATATATTAAATGAGTTTCCACTTACAGTCATCTTGTTCACAGGTTTAGTATTTGTATTCCATGTCTTGAAGAAGTATTTTTATTTATGATACCTAGACACAGCATTTAAATTCCATCCAAAATGCTTTAAATGAAAATGCGAACACAATATAGAAGCTAAGACGTGCATGTTGCCATGCTTCCTTAAACACATGAAAATGCCAGATTTTACAAGCCAATCTTCTAATAAATTATATTTTGTATTTAAATGTGAGGCACTCTGAAAAAAAAAATTAGATAACAGTGTTCCAATATATAAAGATTCAGTTTAGTAAGTGCAAAAAATATCTTTCTGGTGCTACAAGTGCTGGAATGGCATATCACATTAGTACTTCTGACATCTGAAGCTGTGATTTCTGTGCTTGAAAAAAAAAATCGGATTTATTTAGGTTGCTATCTGCACTTAAGTATAGGGCTCACTTTCCCTCTTCCTCACACGTGCAAACACAAACAGTCCTGTCACAAAACAATTGACAGTTTTCATTGTCTTGTTAATCTTGCAGCCACATCTTTCTGTAACTTAACAGACTCTGCCATTTGGAATTCATTATAATTTGCATTGCTAATTGAAGTTGTTTCTGATGGATTCTTTCTGCTTTAAAGATTATTTCTGTATGAAAGATTTTTTTTTTTTCTAAAGCTGTTTAGTAAAATATTTTTTAATCAACATTACCTATCTGGTAAAGAAGAACATACCTTCACTTCATGGGAAAGCCCATACAATCACATTTATAGAAAATCTATAAAGATATTGCAAATCTAATTAAACTCTATGGAAAACTTTTTATTAAAATTACAAACAAAGGCATCTGAAAAATATAATTTTTTAAAATGCTACCCTTTCCCTGGAAAAAAATAACAGAAAGGTGTTTGATAAATATAAAATAAAATCTATAGCCTAAAGTACAACTAGGAATGGTGAGGGGATAAGTACAGCATAAGAGAGATTGAAGAAATACTTAATGTATTTAATGATTCAAACACATATAGTTACTGGAAGCTATGAGAAATCACTGTAAAAGTGGTTGCTTTATTTACCAGCCACTAGCTAACACTATTTCGTTGCATCACAGACTTTCTTGGCAATCCTAGGAATTTTGTGGCTAAAGAGGTTTCAGTGTTTATGACAAGCCATTCTTTCTTAAGTACTCAGCAAGGACTAACAATTTTCTTTTGTGGTTTAAGCAAGGATAGACCTTCCATTTAACCTTTGAATCTGAGCTGAAACCTCTGGTAACATTAAGCATGACTTCATGCACAGCAGTCAGAAGTGAAAATGTAGTTCTTGGCCTTGCCTCCAACAGGAGTAAAAGGAAGCTTTACCCTGGGAATAGGGCTGGGTTCTCATTGCCAAACCAGCATTTTGACCAGGGGCCAAATTCCCCTCTCTGAATCCAGGAGTCAAACCTGCCAGGGTCCCCAGTCAAAGAGAGACATGCAGCATTTGGTCCTCACTGTGCTCAACATGTGGATAACCTCAGCTGCAAAGACATAAAGACACTCTTTGAGACACAGATGGACCTCCAAGGGCTCCATTCTGGGGAAATATATAGCTATACTATTTTTTTCGTTTTTTCTTTTTTTCTTTTTTCTTTTGTCTTTTTTGTCTTTTTTTTTTCTCTTTTTTTCTTTCTTTTTTTTTTTCCTCTTTTTTGTCTTCTTGGTCTTTTCTTTTTTGTATTTTTTCTTTCTTTTTCATTTTTTTTCTTCCTTTTTTTCTTTTTTTTTTCCAGAGAAAGAATTACAATAGCAAAATCTGTAGGACTTTGGAAACCTTCCTCCATCCACTGATTGATAAACTCCACTTGTGGCACATTTGCTGAATATATGAAAATACTTACAATCTGCTATTCACACTTTCAGTCAATTAAGCTATTTAAATGATTTGTTTTAATTTCATTCCCAAGTCTTCCAAATTCTGTCATCTCATGTTTGATCCAAATAAAGACAGATACTTTATTTGTCAAATATATTTCTCGTTCTCTAAACAGGACAAATGGTACCTTGTTCACATTTTTTTTTTTTTAGCAAGAGCTGAAATGGAGAATTCTTTCAGGTAAACAGTAAATAAGTAGATTCTAGTATTTCAGTATGCCATTCAATAATAGCTATGTAATTTTCTTTCTTTGAAATGGACTATTTTTGCTAAATTAATATTTTATATTTGTTTCCACCCTAGAATATCAACTGAGCGATAACTTCCTGAAATGCTCAGTGAAATTAGGTACTATTGTAAATTCTATATCATACTGCATTATTAAAAGAAATTATGATTTTTTTTATTATCTCTGATTGTCTTTTTTAAGCTTTTCCTAAAATTAAGTAGCAACATTTTTTTTCCTGCATTGTCATATAGAATGGTGGCAAACCTTCTCAAAGGCATTTTAATAGATGGAAGGCGTAGTATGTAACCATAATTTCAGGTACTAATGTTGGAATGAGCTTATTTCTAAGCACTGAATATATATTTCTAAGTAATCTTTAAGCACCAACCTTATCTGTGCCAGAGAGAGAAACATTGCCTCGTCACTCCTGTGGAGTCTCCCCTGCCTGTAACCTACAGAAAGGATGACTTGTGTATTGAAGGTTAATATCATGCAAAAGCATTCCTAAGATAATAGCACAATGCTGGATTCTGATAAACTGGTTTTTAAGATGTGCCTGTTATGGTTCATCACATTTATGCACTGTGCCTACCACTCGCTGAGGCTTATCCAATCCCACTTGAGCACTGTGGTCGGTACAGTGACAACACTGCATATATCATTTTAAAAATGAGATAGTAATAGAACTCAGGTTCATGTAAAATCAAACTTGGCCATACCACAGAGAAGTATCCCATAAATATGTTGAACATTAAGTAAAGAAATTAAAATGCCAAACAAACATTGCAAGCTGTCTCCCTAGAACCGTAAGCACTTTGTAAACATGGATTTTCTTCTAGAATGGGAATGGAGCAATTACCAAGGCATGGCTGAAGAAGTAGATATGTGCATCAGGAAGGACAGATGGGAGTAGATCTTGCCTCAGGGCTAAGAGAGCAGTTCAGAGAGAGAGGAGCATAAGGAGAACTCCCCAGGAGAAGATCATCATGATACTTTAAGGGACTGACCAGATTTCATCTCCTTCCAAAACTGTTACTATCCACCCAAATCCTGAAAAAGAGCCCTAGAAATAAAGGAAGGTACAAAGCCTGGAGAAGTTTAACATTGAATCTGATAAAACAAGGCTGTCGAGTCTTTTCTTCATACCTTTAAACCTTGTAAAGTGTGTTGCAAAGGGATTTTTATAGTTATTTCTATTCCTTACTAAGCTGCTTCTATAGGAACCTATGTGGTTAAATTTTCACAACATTTAACTGCTATTAGTAAAAATACAGCCCAAGATCCAAAGATCCAGCATATCCAAGATTCTCAGGTTTGGCTACACCAGTTAATCAAGCAGGACCTGGGTACAGGTTCAGGCACAACCCACAGTTTTCCACAGTGCTTGGTTGTTATTGCTCTTCCAGTTACAAGGGACCACTGAGAGTTTGGTTGTAACTGCCACATTATTTGGAGTTTTGAGTGCCTGAGGTTATTCTAAAATATCCTGTGGATTCCTGTATAAGGGCAAGAAGCATGCAGCAGAAATATCCTTTCTTTTGATATAATATTCATTGTGAAAAGCAAAGCAACCCTCACTTCTTGCATCAACCGAGTCTTTCCTCCTGCATCCAAATTAAAGATCTCATCCTGTGGGTGTTTGCATGCCCCAGAAAGCAACAAAAATCTGGGAGTAAATTATTGTCTAGAAGTGAAAAAACAACAGAGCAAGACATCTGATGTAACATCTGATGTCTGCCTTCCAGTGGACAAAGGAGATTAACTGTAAGAGAAAAGGGAACCATATTTTGGAAAGCTGCAAAGTGAAGTCTGTAACTCTTTGTCTTTCCTTCCAAGACAAGTACCAACCTGTGTTATATTTCCTCTGAGGCTTTCAACAGAGAAACCACATGAAGGAGGATAATCCCTGCCATGGGATGGTACTGACCTCTCTTCCTCCAGCACTGGACTCCTCACACCAGACTCTGCAGCAACTGTCTGTGGACAGCACTTCTCTTTCAGCAAACCCAGGCCCCTCTCAGCCCTCCTATACCCTGCACCACCAGATTTGTGCACCCTGGCTATCTCACAAGTTGCTCTCCTGGGCTGTGACAAGGATAGAGGCTGGCAGGTGCTCTTCAGGACAAGTGGGTTGAGAGCTGGTGACTCCATGCCCTGCCCTAAAGGAAGAAAAATAACCACTGGACCTTGTCCAGGAAGTCTGTGGGGTTCCCTCTCCTAGGTGTTTGCTCTGAAGAAGAAATTTTAACCAGTAAAAAGGAAGGTGAAATAGGGCATCTTTATCACTCTTTTATAAAGCTACTAAAGATCATTGTGTTACATTTTCAAGATCCAAACACAACAGTAGCAGACTGCACTCTGAAATAGATAAAGCATTCAGCTGTTAATCAAAACAGGAATATATGCCTTGACTTTCACTAAAAAGCCTAGCAAAGGGAACTAAAGAACACCAAAGCAGAGTCTGAGTTATTTTTCTTACAAGGCAAAATAGTTGCATCTAGTTGCATAAATGACAATTAAATACATCCTTCTCATATCAGACAGCTAATAGTCTGGTCCAAAAAAGATAGCTTTAAAGTTACTATTATTTTCAGTAACAGCCTACAAATCCATGTCCCAGTATTTTATTACTTAAGTAGAGGAAAGGCTCAGGCACTATAATGTAATTCTCTTGTTATTTTATTACTTTCCCATGTAAAATTGTGGGACGTAACAGGAGTATGGGCAATTATGTAGAGTAGGGTTATTCATCCCTACATGTTTTTATTCCTTAAAACTGGGTAAGTCCTTTCCAAAAATTGGTTCCTAGGCATAAAATGCCTTGAGCAGCTTTAATTTCAGAAAAGAGCAATAAATCACTTTAATACAAGAAGCAATATTTGATTACTCTGCATTACCCAGTAGCCACTTTACAATTATAATCCTTTACACTCTTATCAATGAATATATTACTTCTAACTCTAACCCCTCAATCACCCTCTCTGCCATCCATACTCCTACTGTTTGGCAACAAGCCTCCTACTATTATTTAATATTAAATTATATAGTACACATGTGATGGTGATAGTCATGTGATAAATTGCATTTATCATGCATCTTTTAATGCAGTTGCATTAATCATGCCTCTCTTTCACCTTCCCTGCTAATCCATCTCTGTCCAGAACTACTCAGTCCCATGCAAACCTTTAAGGAGATTTGAGCATGCACCATTAGAAACGGTGCCCTTTCCCAAACACGGAGTTTCATTGCAGAAGTCACACTGTCCCAAAGTTCAGCACAAATAACTTTGAGTCTATGAAAATTTTAAGAGTGAACCATAAGACTCCTTGGAGCCAAAAACCAGCGACTTATATTTTTTGTTGTTACAAGGCTCTCCACTTCTGGCCTGAGGTTATTATCCATGATCCTGGACCTTTAAATGGAAACAGTTTATGTTTGTAAAATACGTGCCTCTAAAGGTCTTTAATATGTGTCAGCTGCTGATTTCCTTCCCTCCTAGGCCTCTAAAGCTGGACTTCTAATAGACAATTTAAAAATACTGACCTTACAAGCCACAGGACTGTGAAAAAAAAATGGAACCAAAAAGTATTTTAGAACACTTCAGAACATTTTGAACTATGATATCTATGAATTATTTGTCCTGTATGCTACTCTGTCGTCCAGTGGTACAGGGCAGCAGACGCATTTTTTTAGCATCTGCTGGAGAAAAGCTGTCATTTCTGTCATCACTGACCTGCCTATGCTGACTTATTACACACCACTAAATGCTCATTTTTTGCCTTAAATCAAATTCTTAAACATTTACTTAGAACTTAAACTCGTTTTTTTAAAAACATTTTCTAGTTTTTTCAAAAAAATTACAGAGGTTGCATGTGTTTCTTGAATCTACACTAGCATCACCAAACTGGTTTGGGATAAATTGTATGGGAAAGCAAGGAGAAAGAGCTGAGCAAGAACCAGAAAAAAGTGTTGAAAACTTTGTTCCAAAATAATACAGTATTTCAGTGTTCCCAATTAAAAAACTTTGTGTTAAAAATGTCCATTCATATATATTTTTTTAAAATCTCAAAAATGCTCTATACAGAAAAATATATGTTTATGACACAAATATCACTGAGGAACACCAAAGCATTTTCCTCATTTTTGGGATAACTTAGACACTTAGAATGTGATTAGTCACAGCAGATGGGAGTGCTTATGCCATTAGAACTAAACATATGGACAAGTGTTTTTTTGGATTGGGATTTATACTTTTGGTTGGTCTGTAAAGTTAAACTATTGGTTTAGGCATTCATACAGCCATAGCTGAAAGGCTGTTCTTGAAATCCTGTCTGTAACAGAATCAAGCCCTTACAGAATACTGTGCTCTTGCTTGCATCTAGTTTTTTTGCCCCAGACCCATTGCTGATGGGGTAGACAACATGAAAGACACTCTGATTTCTCACTGACTTGTTCCCACTCGCTTTTCTCCTCCTCTTCCTCCTCCTCCTCCCCCCTAATTTCTCTTCTTCTCCTCTTTTGCTGTCTCACTTTGGCTTTTTCCCTAAGACTCCCTAGTGAAGTGTTCATCATTACATGTTGGGATTGAAAAGCAGACACTGGTCATCTACCAGAGCACCTTTCCCTCATCCTCTCTTTCTCTCACCGTTATAAGTTAAAACCAAGATTTTATTAACACTTTTGGGTGTAGGTTCACAGGGAAGGAGGCATTAAGGGGGCTGTAGCTACTCGTTTGTTTTCCCTCACAGCCACACCCAGAGGAGCTGTTGCACCTGTCTTGTGCCCTCCTTTTTGTCCTCCTGACACTTTGTTGTGATGCCATAGGAACCCAGTGTTTCGAAAAACTTCCTCTTGCCAAGTTTTGAGATTTTTTTTCAGTGTAGTCAAGACAATTTTCCTAATTTTTGTCCACAAACATGCACAAGGAATCCAAGAGATACCTGACTTGCATAAAATGGGGCAGGAGTTTAGAAAGTTTGCTGCTATCACTCTCCTGTGGCTTTATTGCCCTCATTTTACAATGTTTCAATTTTTTTCTTTTCACTGAGGCAAAAAATCCTTAAAGGTTTACAGATATCCTTTCTAATCCCTGATTACTTCCATATCTCCCCCTATTTTCCTCCCTGTTCTATCAAGGACTAAGGCTTCCTCGCTGGAAAAATGTTCACTCCATGGCAATGTCAGTCAGCTACAGAAAGCAAGTTCCCAGGTCAAAGAAACTTTTCCATAGGGGATCCCTGTGTCTCAGGAAGACACCTGGGAAAAGGGTTAACTTGAACCCCAGTTCTTCCAAGCTCTGAAATCCATGCTAAACCCCTCTGCAACTAACTGTAGAGCCATTCCGATAATACTTCTGGTTTTTAAGTACTGATATTTGGTTCATCAAGGACTCACAATGAAAGGAAATAGGAAATTTAAGACAAAAAAAAAAAAGGAAAAAACCCCAGAAAACATTGATAAATCAGAGGTCCTCTTTTCTAAAGCACAACAGAATTTGCTGTTGTCCTGATACATTATGGCCACACACAGCCTTAATCATGTGAAATCACTTCAAAAAGAATTAACAGATTTAACTAACGAAAAAAAAAGCTTCAAAGCTTTACCAACAGCAGGAGACCTTCTTTTTAATTGGGAGCATATATCTGAGCAAAACTAAAAATATTCAATAAGAGCAGATTTTGAAACTGCATAAATATCAAAATGATTTAATTATAATGTTTAATATTCACCTTTTTCATTGTTTTGAGGCTGAAAAATCTACTCAAAGCTTTACGCTTCTTTCATTATTGCTATACATGGGGGGTGCCTAGGCTCCCACAAAACCAGATCCTTCCTGTTTCAACAGTAAAATTATCTCTGTCCCAAAAATCTTGCAGTGTACACCAGGAGACAACAACTAGATAAAGGCAGAGAAATGGGAGATCATATGGAAACAGTCAGCATGACAAGTGGCAGTCTCAGTTTTGGCTCTGCTTTCCCCATTTGCAAACCCTCTTTATCTACCAGCCTATCTCTGTGGCACTAACAGGAGGTATTGCTAGCATCTCCTACCTGCTGGAATTTATCATCCAGGGATGAGAAAGACAATGCCAGTAAATACCTTGTGTCATTGTCTTTGTTTAAAAAAAAAAAAAAAAAAAAACAAGAAAAAAAAGGAAAAAAGTTGAAAATTCCCAAGGCAGAAACTAAGACCAGAGATAAAAACAAATGGAGATCAATTTTTATGTGAAATAAAAGATTGATTCTTGCAATTACAAGAAGTGTGAACTTTATTGAAAGAGCAATCCAGTTAAATATGTTTTAAATACTCTCTAATGCAAAGTGTAAACTAACACACAAATGAAAGCATTTTCCTTGCACTTAAATAAATATCTTTTGCTTCATCCTTTAAGTCAACTGGATTTCAAGTTACCTTAGGGAGCTTGGGTTTAGGAAACACCAATGTTTTGGAGCTATAGGGTTACCTAGTTACACTAGAACAAATCAAATGTGTGTGAATGAAAATGCACATGGATAAATTCTCATGAGAATCCAAGACCAATACAGGATTTTTCAAGCAACACAGCCTCAACCCCGATGATATGAAACATTCTCTTTCTATGTGAAATGTATCACACGAAAATAAACCATTAAAAAAATAAAGACTTACTCTATGTAACCATCACAATGAAACCCACTTAATGACATTTCACAGCACGAAAAAGTTGCCCCATTCCAGTTCAGTCAAAACATGCCAACCAATCATGAAAAGCTATTAAAGAAGATGAAGATAGTGTCTTTTTATCCCACTACATCTCTGAAAGCTGGCATGCCTTTCTCTACCATTTTAGGGAAGAGAAAGAAAAATTAGAGGTACCTAACTCTGCATAAAATTGATTTGAAAATTATATTTTCATTAAAAAGAATGAAAACCTTAGAAATTTTTGAGAAGCTCCAAAATAGAAAATAGGTAAATGCTCTTGTGATTATGTTATTGTTAGCAACACTGTTAATCATAGTTTTATTAATATATTAACAATGTGGCTTTCAGTTTCCAAAGTGAGAGCATTCTAACTTCCCCTTCAGGCAACTATTGAGGAAAAATAATTAAATGTAAATAAATTACTAATGTAAAAGGATTTTGTCTTGCACTTAAGTAAGGATGCTGTGAAACTTTCTGTCTTTTTCCTAATGAAGGGTTCATATCTCCTTTAAGAGTAGCCCCAATCAAGTTTTACCTAACCTTAGCACAAGCAGCACCACTGACCACAGCTGGGACTGAAGTGGGTGGCATTATACACATGTTTAAAATTAAAAATATCATTAGCTTTTTCAATCAGGCTGGCTGTGTTGTGACTATCCATACCAGTATCCTTATTTTGTGCCGTTACTGTCTGCTTCCTGTAACTAATGGTGGAGTAAAATACACATTCCCCAGCTCAGCTAAGTGCAAGTGCTTTAATTCTCTCCAGTTCTAGAAAAAAATGTGAGACCCTTTGACATGAGAAATCCAAGACACCACTTCCATAGCTGGTTTAATATGTGGATCTCTGAAGCAAGGAAGGTGTGAAGGAGGTCGAAGTCAGCTGTCTGCAGGCACGATATTCCAAGCCTTGCCTTTCACCTGTCATTTCTACTTCCACATGTGCCCTTATCAGGACAGCGGGTGAGTCAGTCAAACACAAAAGGACAGAACCAAGGACAAACTATTGCCTTGCTCCTGCCCACTCCATGCAGTCACATAGCACTGGTGCATCATGGCAGGAGAAGTGATGTCAGCCTCTCAAGGGACTGTCACAGTCCTGTCACAGGCCCCCGTGGCACAGCTGAGTTTTATCCTTTACTTTTAAATGCTACTTTGACCTTTGGAGAACAGTGGGTGAATCTCTGTGACTGTTAGAGGGATTTGCAAATTTAAATTATCACAGTTGAAAAAAGTCCTTTGTTTCAAACACAGGTTGCTTCTGGTTATGCTTCTGAGACACCCGTGTGAGAGCAGTTTATTGCACAACACAGATAAATGACATTTCCAGACTGGTTCCAGGCGAGGAACATATTCCTTGTGTTCAGCTCTGCTCTGTGAGCAGTGCCTCCTGCCTTAACCCTGCTTCATCTTTACCACCACATAAAAATACAACACATCAGCTGTGCAGCTGTAACCAGGCATCCTAAGTGACAGCCCAGCAGGGAGAACAGCCTTTATTTGTCACCTAAAGTTAATGGAGTAAATTCAGAGACCCCCTCCTTCCTGCCTTTCTCCTACAAAGAAGACTCAAGGCCCTGATTAATATGCAGCCCTATTAACTCTAGTGGCTCTAAGGAGGTGGTGACTGAACGGGAAAATTAATGACCTCCTGTCCAGGACTTGCCCCTTATTTCAGAGCTAAAATAAAAACTGCATTCAGAAGGCAAGCAGAATTATTAAATCTTTAATTGTAGACTGGTGCAGTAAACATGTGCCAGAAATGGCAGCTTTGATAAAATTCAATTTTCACTCCTCTTGTTTATTTCATCTTTATTTGGTAGTGTCTCAGCTACGTTGTTGCTACTTTTACCCTCACTGCTCCAACCTCAAGCATAGAAAATATACATTTTCTTTACCCGTGCTCTAGAGAGTGGGGTTTTTTGGTAAAGTTACATTAACCAGGAAATAGAAGACACCGTAGCTGAATACCCAAGGGTGAATAATATCTACCTAAAAAGCACTCCAAAACAGAAACCCCCAAAGAAAAAGAAACTAAAAAACAACCTCCAAATACTCATCTCATTTCTAAACCACATGCTGCAGGCTGTAAAAAAAACAACCACATCCAATTCACTTATTACAAACAAAGCACCTATAAAAAAGAACCTTGACTCTTGGGTTTTTTTCCAGAACCCTCCTATTGTCCTGCAGCAGAGTGGGTACCTGCACATGTAAACAGCTACAAAAAACCAAAACAGAAAACAAAACCAAACAAAAAACAAACAAAAAAACAACTAAACAAAACAACCCAAAAACAAAACAACAATAAAACCCCCCAAAAATTAAACAAACAAAAAAACCACTGCCATTTTAACTTTTGCTGTGAGTGGTGGCTAGGATGGCAAGCACATGCTACTGTGACTCCTTCACAGGATTCTTAAAATAGCATATAGTTAGCATCTTTAATTTGATTCTTAATGCTTTTTTCTAGCTCAGGCAAAATGTAGAGGCCAAATAAGCTTCCCATCTGTAGCAGTCAGAGAATCTGAATTTTCTTTATAGATTAACAGCAAACATAAACTTTTCTAATTTCCTTTTAGTCTGTCCCTGCCTGAGTGCTCCAAACCTAGAGTGAAAGGAATTTGCATGGAATATTTAGTTATTAAGTGGTTATTCTTCTTTAAATTGCAGTATCATCTACACTCAACATTGTGATTGTCTGACAGACTGAGACACTGATTACCCATTCCCATACAGTGCAATGTCAAAAATAACTCCACAAAATACAGGCAAGAGTTACAGCCCCTCACTCATTTTTCTCCTGGTATCACAATGCAAAGCAAAGTCAGATTTTCCCCCATTAAAGTTAAATCTCTCCTCTTTTCACACACCTTAGCTCTACTCATCTTGTTTGCTCCTCTGTTATACACTTCACTGATTCTTCTTCGTTAAACTGTTTTCCACTTCTGTTCTGTAGTCCACAGGTTACATTCATTTACCATGTTTCACTTTTCTAGTCTCACATCCTCCATTTGCCTGGAAGTAGTGTCTATAGGCTGTTCCTTCATTCCTTTTGCTTGACAAAACACACTTTTTCTACTTTCATAGCAGTACACTTCACAAAGCTCTTTTGGGTTTAAGAAATATCTGAAGTAGAACATCCCCAGTTTCATAAGGATTCCTCTGCACAAAAACTGGTTAATTTGCAATAATTAGCACCTATGAAAGGTAGAACAGACATTTCTTCTGTAAACTTCTCTGGGAACAAATCACCATCACTAACAGCATAGCCTCAATAACCTTTACATACAACTAAACAAACTCTAGCTACCAGTAAGTAATTGACTTGCAACAGAAAACTAATATATACCTGCACTAAAACCAGTAGCATAAATTCCTTCATCCTTATCTCAACTCCGCTTCATGCCAGGATTCAGCTGTGTGGGATATTGCCAAACCATTTCCACTTCCACATTACAGCTGTGTTTAGAAAATACTTTATATTTACTGTTAACTTTCCACTTTTCCATGTCACTTAGCAAATACAGGAAGCAGCATTATTGGCATGGATAATGATGAATTATCTTTGGTTTAGACCAGCCTACTTTAGTTTTTTCCTGAAAACTCAATTTATTTTTCTTTATCCTAAAATAATGAAGAGAGAAGTAATAATTCAGAGATTCTCAATGGTGCTAAGCTTTAAAAATATCAAATACAAACTGCTTAATAAAATAATTATTTTGAGTCAAAAAGGTATTTTGGGACTAACTTCATATAAGACTTCCATGGTCACTCTTCATCTAACCATATAGGCTCTGGAGCAATACTAAAGCAATTTAAGCATGATGCTATATTTTGCACTACTGATATTGATTGCCTTGGTGCATTTTAAAGAACTGCAACATGAGTCACTAAATCCTCATATTTTTCTTCCAGCCCTTTTAATTAAGCAGGGGAATTTAAAAGTTCAGCGCATGAAGAGAGATATCCCATTCTTCTTACACTCATGTAACATCACAGTTTCATAACACAATAACTTTTCTCTCTGGCCTGCTTCAGCTAACAAGTGGTGAGATGTTCTCTCCACCAGTTTTACAGTAGACAAACTCCTTGAGCTGTGGTGTAAGAAGAATCTGCTTTGGCAAGTTTTGCTATTACATGTAAAGGGAAAGATCTGAGGGAAGGCAAAGGGCTGCTTTCATTTCTCGTCCGTGTTTTGTTAGATAGTTTAAACATTTAAATGCAAACAAATCCAAACTGCCCCATGTTTGCCAAGAGAAGGGCTTGTGAGCACTGTGGTCTCTCCAGAGCAGAAATGCCTTTTCTGGGGCTGCTGGGGACCACAAAGATCTGAATTATCAGCTGTTTCTGACTTAGGCTTCTGATTCTTAACTGGATAATTTACAGAGAATGAAAAAATTGTTCAAATACCCTGGCAACTAAGAGAGAAATTAGTCAAAATTAGTTCTGCTTTTCAAATTAATTTCTTCTTCTCAGAGTCAGAAATTCCCTTAGCCTTCCTCCTGTTAAGGAAAATTTTATTGAGGTTCAGAAAGAGAGCTCTCAGTGAAAACCTATTCACTGTTCTTCTACTGTGATGCAGTTAAGCAACCATCTGCCCATCCTCTATTACTCATTTAATTTATACAGCACAGTACATTTACTTATATCTTTTCTGTCTGAACAGTTTTCATTTTAATGTCATTATAACCTTATTTTTGCCAGTCATGAGTTGAGTCTCAGCTGGAAAGAATGTGCTTTCCTCTCCTGTTGCCTGTTATTTTCCTCATTTCACTCTTCTGTCAATGTTATTTTACTAACACACAAAACAGGATATATGATTAGAATTAAATAGCAACATTTTAAAATTTGTTTCACTATTACATAAATGTTAGGTACATCCTAGAATTCAACTGGCAATATACATCACCTGCAGAGCCACACATTTTCTAAATATTTAAAGGAGAAAGTATTACTTGCCTTTTAAAGCGCTTTTTTTACCTGTGTGATTTACACTCTATATAATTATTGTTTTTTGGTTTGTATTTTTTTAAAATCTGGTGGCTTTTTCTTTCATTTTAATACAAATATCTCCATGTCACTCTACTTAGCAGCTGTATTCAGTCATAAAAGGGCCACTTGGTATCAGAAAACTCATACATATTTGCCTAATAATGCCTTTTAAGTAATCTGCCCCTTTGTTAATGGCTTTTTTTTTTTAACCAGCCATACACTAGGAATCAAAATTAGCATCTAAATGAGGATGTTTTAAACGCATGCCTAGGGGTTGCAGTTTTCACCTTATTTTTTTTTAATAGTTTGCCATGTTAAATTATGTAAAATAGAAATGGTTTTTTAGTTTTTAATGAGCTAATGTAGACCTATCAACCCTCTCTCCCTCCTCCCCCCACTTCTCTGCTTAAAGAGTCTGCAAACTGTTTTGCAGGTATGAAAAATGGCCATGAAAGAGAAAACCCCGTGTCAGCAGGCAAAACAGATCTCTTCCTCACCAGCAGCAATGGCACCACTGCACGAAGGAACATTTGTTTGAAGTCCTTACTGAAACGGCCCTGTTCCCTATTAATCGTTTACAATACATAAAAAGAATCAACTATTTTTATATTTAATTTCAGGAGAAGAAATTTTATTACAGCTCCTTTTAAATTGGCTTTTCATTTAATTATGGAGAAAGATTAAAGAGAACTAACAATGTGTGCTGTGGCATGGCCAAATGATGATTGGAAGGGGGAAGGAGAGATACTCGCCATCTGTGAGTGTAATGTTTGCAGGCAGTAAACAGCAAAGTGGGAGGAATTACAGGGTGATAATCTGGAGTTACCAGGTGAGATAGCCCATGGGAAGAAGGGACAGGGTTAGGGTCTGTCACAGAGGGGGTGTATCTCCCATACCTGGGGAGGCCTACAGGTGTCACCGCCCACCTCTGAGGATAGGTTGATTCTAAAAGGCAAAGAGCTTCAAATGCAGTGGGTGAGAAACAGGGGAGCACTCTGAAAAAGATGTGGACCTGTTAACTGGACAACCCAGAAAGAGGAGAGCTGGAATTCAACACGAAACAAAACTCTAAAATTAACTGAAGCTGTTGATATGTGAGGTCCATACCTAAACTTTTGTGTAATACTGCTGCATTTAACTATTCATGCTTTCCCCTTGCCTTCTCAAAAACCTTTAATGGTGTCACATGCATAACAAAAACAAATTCCTCAAAACTGAGTCAGCAACAAAATGTCTCTCTGGTGGTTGTTGTTTTTGTTGTTGTTGTTGTTGTTTTAATCCACATCAAGATGTTTTGACAGAAGAATCACATCCCCTGACATCATGTCTCCTAATGCAGCCCAGGACACCATTATCCAATTTTGCTGCACATGGATGTGTGAGAACATGTCTGGCTCACATTCAACTTGGTATCCACCAGGACCTTCAGGGTCTTTCCTGCAAAATTCTTTTTCAGACTAGTGGCCCCTAGAATGTGCTGTTGCTTGAGATTGTTCTTCCCCAGATGCAGGATTTTCCCTTTGAAATCCATGTTGTTCCAGTCATTCCACTTCTCCAGCCTGTTGAGGTCCCTCTGGAAGGTAGCACGACCCTCTGGTACATCAGCCACTCCTCACTTTTGTGCTGTCAGTGAACTGGCTTAGGGTCCACTCTGTCCCATCACCCAGATCATAAATGAAGGTACTGATCAAGATTTGACCCACTATTCACATCTAGAGTACACCACTGGTAACAGGCCTCCAATTAAACTGCATCCCACTGATTAAGTCCTCTGGGCCCAAACATTCAGCAAGTTTTCAGTTCACTCCACTGCTCATCCAGCCTATAATTCATCAGTTTATCTCTGATTATGGAATCCTAGAATGCTTCAGGCTGGAAAGAGCCTGAAAGATCATCTAATTCCACCCTCCCTGCCACGGGCAGGGACCCTTTCCACTAGACCAGGTTGCTCAAATACCCTTCAGCCTGGCCTTGAACACTTCCAGGGATGGGGCACCCATAACTTCTCTAGGCAGCCTGTTCCAGTGTTTTGCCACCCTGATTTCTTACTGACATCCAACATAAACCTACCCTCCTTCACCTGGAAGCCATTTCCATTATCCCATCACTGCGTGCCCTTGTAAACGTCTCTCTCCAGCTCTCTCGTAGTTCCCTTCATGTCTTGAAAGGCCATAACAACATCACCCTGAAGCCTTTTCTTTTCTAGGCTGAGCAATCCAAATTCTCTCACCCTTTCCTCATAGGAGAGGTGTTCCATCTGATCATGAAGATCTTATGAGCTACAGTGTCAAAAGCCTCACTGAAGATAGACAGCATCCACTGCTCTCGCTTCAACTATCAAGCCAGTGACTCCATGGTAGAAGATTGTCAGGTTTGTCAAACTTGACTTTCCCCTGGCCAGTCAATGCTGACTGCTCCTAATGACTTCCATGTCCTTCATGTGACTGGAGATGGTTTCCAGGATTTGTTCTGTCACCTCCCCAGGGTTTGAGATGAGCCTGACAGGCCTGTAGTTGCCTGGGTTCTCCCTCTTGCCCTTGTCCTGTTTTCTTAAAGGTAAGAGAAACATCTGCCTTTCTCCAAGTCCTCAGGCACTTTTCCATGAGTTTGGACAATAATCAAGAGTGATCTAGCAATGGCATTAGCCAGTTGCCTCAGTGTTCATGTATATATCCCACTAGTGTCCATGGAGTTATGTGATTTGCTGAAGTATTTGCTGACCTGATTCTCTTCCACCAAGGGCACAATGATTGTTATTACCTATAAATAACCCAAACATTTTACTGCATAAAACAATAGATGAAAAGGTGTATCGGTTCCCTATGTTCCCTTGCAATTCCATGAGCTTTTCTCATATACACCGATTTCCAAATTACTATTCCCAACCTGCCATAAGACTTGTGGTTACATGATTCCCTGCAACAAGGAACTGATTTACTTTTCTCTACTTTCTGTTGAACCTTCAGTCACATGGACTTCAGTGTTATTTTCTTCAAATTTTTTGCTTCTTTGTTCTGTATTTGGCCTTCCTGATTTGATCCTAAATGTTTTCAAACCAAGAGGAAGTTGGCTCTGGCACCAGCAAAGAACCTACCATCCCTGAAAAGGACAAGACTTAGGACCCATCAAAGAACTACAGCCACTTCTTCAACCAAAATGGAAGTAAACCTCAAGACTCACTTAATGGCATTCCAATAGAAAGCTGAGATCTTCTGGAAGTATCTGGTGATGTAGGAATATAAATATTTCCATTTATAAATCAGAGAGGGACTAGGAGAGCTAAAAGAGGGTAAGGGATCAAGATTTCTCTAAGTCCTTGGCTCAACAGTGCAAAGGGGCCACTGGTTTACAGTCATCTCATTTGCAGACATTTTCTCTCACATAAACTAAGGTCAAAGACCTACATTATAAGTAGAATATAAAAATATAACTGAACCAACTCTTTTGAGTCGTGATTGAATCAGAGATATTCAGGACACATCATATGGATACATATTTTCCTCTCTGCCCTTGATTTTTCTGCACTTGTCAAAATGTACATGTTCTATGAAGGGTCTAATGGTGTAAGATACAAATATATGTGATAGCCCTTTATGTACTTTATGTTCACAGGTAGAAGGGTCTGTGTCCTCCTTCACTTAGAAAAGCAAGTGGAGGAACAATCTCTGGTGTAGAAATTAGGGCCTGTCCATCTCCAAGGAAACAGAAGTGGCACCACAGAGTTCCGTGATTTTTCTTTCATCCAGAGCTGAATTTTGCTGGGATATTTAGGGAAGAAGGGGTGAGAAAAGCTTTAACCATTTAACTTTACTTTTATAATTAATGTCAAAAATACCTAACCTTTGAGGTGGGACATTCTTCTTAACATGGCAGAAAACCAAATAAGTTGCTATATAAGAAGCTGGCAAAAATATAGTTAGGTCATTAGTAAGACCACCTGTATATATGAAAATATTCTGATATGTGGCAAGATTTTAATGTGTAGGCTATCTCAGAAGCTCTTGAGAGAGGAGTACAAGGATGGCAGGTCCTCACTGCTATTTAAAATTCACTTTTACTTAGATATTCAGAGAGTAAATGAGCTTCCAGGTGTTTTTCAGTGCATCTGACTTATGGAGGAGTTGGATGATGCATGTAGTATGTGTCTGAAATGAAACTGATGGACAGGCAGTAGCCACTAGTGACACTGGCTATGCAAGGAGCAGGCAAACCATGGCAACTAAGAGCCAAGAGTGTAAGTGTTACTCTGCTGGCTCAGGTGAAAGACTTGCCAGTGTCCTGTCACAAACACATGAACAGAACATGTAGTAATATGTCCCCATCCTCACTTTCAGCAACCTGCAAATTAGGCTTTTCAGAGGCAAGAAAAGGTTTGTGATCCTCTCTCAGTGTCTGAACAATTTACAACTAGATAAAAATGATAAAAAAATACAGTTGGAGATAACTGAGGTGTTTCTCCTCGTGCTGTTGGAGGTAGGAAGCACTGATGCTATTTGCTACCACAAGAAATGCAATAGGAGCAGGCAGGCACAGCCTTCAGGGGCTTTGCTATTTCACAGGAGCCCCCACCTACGCAGTCACTCTACCCTGACACTCCCACAGCGTCACTGCAACAGCGTGTCCAAGTAAGGAGCTGTTGAGAAAGGGTGGCCACAGAGCATTTCACTTCACCATGGTTGTGGCTGCCAATCTTCCCACAGACAAAAAAGTCTTAACGATGTCTTCATCTGACACATAACTTGGGAATAAATTATGCATCCTGTAAATTACACTTTGGTTTATTGGGGAATCTGGTAGCCCCTGTGGTAAATTCTTCTGTTAGTTAACTGTTTTCAGTAGCTGGAAATTGATACATTTTTTGCTGTATTCAGTAGGTCTACATGTTTCCATTTTATTTTTATTGACCTTTCCTAATTTATCATCTTATTGGTAGAATAAATCAGGGTAGGGTAGGGTAGGGTATCACAGGACTAACCAAGAGGAACTCAAGTTTAACTCAGGAATAATCCCATTTAATTAGAGACATAATCACCTTAAGTAAATGCCCTTCATTATTATAGTATCAAACAAGGCAGAATATTCCCTCAGAATTTACAACTTCTGTTGATAATCCTTTAAACTGATTAAAATTTTAAATAATTGCTAATAGCTAAGTACAAAATTTTAAACTTTTCATTTAGATTCTTACCATATGTCTATTTTTAATTTCCTTTGGGGTTTTCTCTTAATTTTTTTTCTTATTATCTGTCACATTTTAGAAATTGTGCCTACTTATTCCTTATGCTAAGCTTTGACTTCATTTTATGTATTTCTAATATCTATTTTATGGTTAGTTTTTAATCATTCCATTCTCTTTTCTCAAATATCTGTTCTCTAGGTTTTTCTAGAAGCAAATCCACTTTTCTTCTCTGTTCATTCCCTCAATTATATTTCTTTTGATTATTTTCTTTTCCTTTTTTTTTCATTTCATATCTGATATTTCATTCTGTATTTTATATGCATATGACAAAGTATATGTAGATTCATGGAAACTATTGCACTTATATCCATTCTCATACACCAGCCAAATGCTATCTACATTAAATGAAAAGTGTAAAGACACAAGCCATTATAACCTCTGTGTTTTCAAAGTTACTCACTTCACTAGTAATTCAGCTTAAGGGATGTGTAAAACACTTACTAGATGTGCTGTGTGGCATAGTAACAAAACCTTTGTTATTTGCTCAGCAGAGCGAATTGTACTTTTCAAGGACTGCTTTTTGACTGCTGGTGTCACCCTTTATTTTTCAGGGGAAAAAAAAAAAAAACCTTTCTGAGGTTATGCTTTTTTTTCTTTTTTTCTTTTTTTTTTTTTTTTTTTGCTTAAATATAACTATATAATAGCATCCATATTCTTAATATTGGAAATTGGAAACAAAACACAAGTACTGTAACACCTTGTTAAAAACATGGTCTAGGGAGTTTTATTTGGACCAAGTTACTTTGGTCCAAATAAAATTCTTCAGAATGAAAAAGACTGCTGTTCTGAAAACACATCTTTGTATGTCCCTTTTTTATCTTAAATCTATTTTCAAATAGTCTGTTAAGCATAATTTCAGATAAAAACTTACAGCTTTTTGCCACCAAGTCATGTCCTCTTATTTGATCTGCTGACCATAGAGCTGCCATATTTCTGCCTAGCATTTAGAAAAATTATGCAACTACTCTCCAGATGAAAATGTACATATGAAAAAAAGGAGTTCACCTAGGAAAACCCAGACAGATGGCAATGCTGGCCACGTTGTGTGCCCTCAGCCCACTCCAACTGAAGAGTAAAACATGTCCGTTTAAGCCACTTTCATCAAAGTTTAGATACGAGGGAAGCAGGTGGATCTTCAGGATACCAGCAGACTTGTTTGTTGTCAGCCCCAGCTCCATCAGTCCGTTAAGCATTCGCTGAGCTTCAGGCACAGGCACACGAGGGGTCCCATGGATCACAGCTAGTCTATGTGTGCAGCTCAAAGTTAAGCACATACTGAAATAGGATAGAAATATTGTTCTGTTTAAAGCTGCACTGCGTGCAAACTCCTTAACAAAGCTTAAACCTCTGGTTTAGTACATGTTTTACTTAAGTATTTAAAAATACTTAAGTAGTCTCATAGATATCAATCATTCCATCCATACAATCTACTGCTAGGAGTGTGTGGAAATAGCTTCCTCAGCTGGCACTAGCACATAATCCAACCCAAGGAAAGTGTAAGCATGAGCAAACACTGTGGTCTCTCAGTTTACCTGCTCAGAGCTAAGTGCTCACAGAAATACTTTAAAATTCATGTCTCTATATAAATAAAAACAAAACAAAATCAGAACACACTGAGGAGTCTTCCAAACACACAGAAATCTGGTGCCAGGAGCTCTTTGGTCAGTGGTTCTGTCTCTGTCTATTCAAGGCAATGTTTTGTTTAACACTTTTTATTAGCACAACTGACGCTCTGAACACATCTGATCCACAACACACCTGTGAGGCATACATCACATCCAGCTTTGTGGGTATGCTGGCTGAGTCCAGAAATTAATATCTGATAGTCCATAAAGGTGAGCATGAAGGCAGTAGCTGTCCACAGTTCTTAATCCATCAAACTGGCTAGTCTTTTTCATTTCCAGTGTAATACCAGAGAAGAAGCAAGGGTTTAAATAAGCAGAATGATTTCTTTGTTGGTCCAAAGGTTGATGAACTATAAGCCCTAACCATACATCTGAACTCTATATGCTCTTATTCAATTCCTAAGCTACTGAATAATGTTAGATACTGCATTTACACTACTTAGTACTGAGATTTTTGTTGTGGTAAGTAGTCCTGGTGATGCCATGATGATTTTTGTCTTTTCTTTATACCCCTGTTATACCTTCTTACAGCTTCTGTGTTCTTAGTGCTTTTGCCTACATTCTTGACCTTTTTTGTCCAGCTAGGAAACCAAACATTTTAGAAGCTTCGTAGTGTGCCCAGTGTGTCCAGTGTGCCCAGACCCCAAGGTCCTCTCCAGAACACATTTTGTAAACTGAGATAGAACCATCCAGGGGAAGGTTCCTTGGGGAGAGGGGCTCTCTTTGGGGAATCTTTGATAGATATGCTCATTGGTAAGACCTACAATGTTAGACCAGATCTTTTGTGGATGTGCATTGCCGTGTGCATTGAGGTGCATTTGACCTGGTAGTAGTGTACCTAAGGATCCTTAAAACAAATACCAAGTTAAAACCCCTTTTTCCCTTCTAACCATGTTTGACTCCTGATTTTAAGACCAGGAAAAGGCATCACTGGAAGTACATGCCTGAGGGCTATTACTTCTAAAATAAGAGAAATAAAAAACTAAGTTAGCCTCAATGTCAGTAGGATGTACATACACTGCACTTCATCTATACATGCTCATATAATCTCAACATCCTATCTTAAATTCTGCCATCTGCCTATGATCCAATATAAAGCATTCTCAGTCAACCACTTAATGTATTAATGATTCTTTAATAGGAGGGAGGAGGCATCCCTATTTTTCAGGTAAAACTTGAAACATAATGGGAAAAACTTGATAAGTGTGATGTTACATCCCAATTCTGCTTCTTAGCACAGGCTGTTACTCCGTCTTCTATTTTAGCCATTAGATTTCTGCCTTCCAAAGACCTTCCTTCAACATTAATTAGAGGCAGAACATGTGTCCTGTTTTATTATTTTTCTTTTTTTTTTTTTTTTTTGCACTAACACCTAATTTCCAGCATTTCCTGCTCACCCCCACCGTGTCTTATTGTTTGGGGAATAATTTATATTGATTAATACAAGTTTTCTTCATGCAATATACAGTACAAGGAAATCAAACTTACATTGAAGCTTCACAATATAGTGTTAATAACCCTACTGGCTGGAAGTTAGCCAACTAGCTAATCATTACTGCATGAGCATAGGCACCTCACAGCATGTCATATCATTGAGGTAATAAACAATAGATTTGTTAATCTAGTATGAAAGCTTTATCAGTTCTCTTTGCTTTGCAACCACTTCAAAATCTTCTCCAAGCATTTCTACAGAACTCTCACACTGCAGATGCTCTTAGTCAGTTGTGATTTGCAAAACAAGAAAGTCTGAAAAAAAATTGATGTGGGAATTGATGCTATTTTGTGCTATAATGTATATCATTCCATTAATTATTTTCACCAGTCTTCCTCTGTGAGTCTTTCAAGTGGAAAAGCAAAGAGTTGTGGTTTGGAGTTTTTTCTTCCCACTTGATTCCAAAATGTCTCTCCTATGCAGGAAATGCTATTTAATAATTTTTTTGTAAATTGAAGTTTCCAGTTTGTCATCAAGTACACTAGATGAAAATTACTGGTATTTAACTATAAAAATATCTGTTAGCAATAAAACAACTTGTCTTCTCTGCATATTAAATGACATGATAAAACTACCTTAATATTCACTGTTGTTTTCAGTCATGCTAAGCTCAGAACAGTCCATTTGTACCTAGGAGAAAAATTCAGAGTGATCTGAAAGATATATATAATTTAAAACATATAATGATTTGATTCTTTCTGGTAGTAAAATTGGATGAAAGCGTATTTTATAGAATTTGCAAACCAGTCATCAATGCCATTTTGCTACCTCTGTGGGAGAGAAGGAATAATTAACACTTTTGTTGCAGAAAGCAATGTTCATTATATCTCTGCTTTTTATTACTAATGGCAGACAGGAAAAAAAACCCAGAGAGGTCACTGAGATCTATTCTTCTGATAAAGCTGCCTTTACTGCTCTGCTCACTCTATTTCAATTTATTCTCAAAAGGGTTTCTCATTATGTTCAGTTGAAGTCAGTCAAAGTTGAGTTTTTGATTAAATGGTGCAAAAATCCGTGACTGCTCATGAAATTCAGGATGGGGTACATTTATACCCTGGTGGGAGGCCTCTTTCCTGAGGTGCCTGGGCTTTAAAGTGGGGGAGACTGACTGGGAGCAGAGAGACCTGAGTTCCACGGGAGCAGAAGCAGCAATGCTTTGGGCAGCGAGGCTTTTTGCAGTGATGGCCCTGCCTAGGCCACTGCAGCTCCTCACCAGGCCACTTGGGCTGCAGGGAACAGTCACCCTGCACGGAGTGGCAGCTCCTGCTCCTCCAGGTGCCCCCCAAGCAGTCCTGTTGCGTCTCCCCTGTCCTTGGCATCCCACTCAATGAGGAACCCACTGCAGTGGGGTTTTTTAATGTGTTTTTTCTGACTTGGAATTCTGTATCTACAAAACAAATCTACGTTTCTGCAGTTTAGTTCTCACTCTTCCATTTTAATTGCTGAAACCAAAAAACTTGGGGTTTTTTTATGCTAAATGCCCTACCTACTCTTATACTCCTGCTTCTTACCAGCTTTCCAGGTCTTCTCATTTAATGGGCTGTTTTCTCCACCTATGGAACTCACAGGTTCCCTGCTTTTATGTCAACGTGCTATTTCCTGCCTGTGTTCCTTACTTCAGCCACACATTTTGCCTTATTATTTTTTTCTCACAATTGCAAACTTAGGTCCCGCTAGAGAGAGTGTGTATGTCCTGTCTCCCACTCTTCTATTGCACAAAGGCATAAAAATAAATGAAAATAAGCACTAATATATTTTGCATTAGCAACTCTAGAACCTACCACATGCGAGTATTTTAGAGACAATTAAGGCTTATCTCACTTCTGAAAAATTATGTATTTTAAGGCTGTAGTATCCAATGAGAGTTTTGTGAGGGATCCAAACCACCTGGCTCCTGTGAGTTTTGGATGGATTCTGAACTAAGTCACACAGAGGGTAAAAAAATTAAGAAGGAACATGTACTGTTAATATTAGGATAAGGATTTCAATCAGAAATATGATCACAGTGCAAGGCTGTGACCAATCCTTTGAATTTCCCAGTTTCCAAAATTGTCTTCAGAATTGGAGCTTCTCCAGATTTCCTAGGAAATTTCTCTGTCAACTGAGAAAGCAAGACTGTACTGTCTCTTAAGCCATAAATCCATGAAAAAGTTTTTGAGGAATGATGTTTTTGCACTCTTACTTTGTATTTAATATCTTTGTTAGACCTACCTTAGTTAATCAGGAATTATCTCCATGTTCCAGGAGTAGTCTTTCCAGAGGAATGATTTAGGAAGCAAGTAACAATATGTGGAGAGAAAGAGTTGGAGGATATTGTCCTTTCATTAAGGGCCCCTGTCTGACAGGTGCTTTCTGAAGTGGGAAAAGTGAGGAATTTTAGTCCAGATTTATGTAACAATACATGACTGCAAAGCAAGCTGTAAGACTGGTATCTGAGAGGCAGATGAACCTTGGATAACCTCATGCAACATGGCTTTGTGTCTTCTCTCTTTTATTCTTGAACATGGAAGGTGAGATGTTTATTTTGCTAAGGATGAGGTCTCCTTTGATTTGTTACCTTTTTTTTTTTTTTTGATCAACTGCTACCAAAATAATAGATCCTTCATGCAGGTAGAATCACTTAATATCAGAGATGCTAACTCTGTGTTAGGCTTAAAAATGGGCGGGTTTGATCTGTAATTCCTCCTCTTTCATATAGAGCTGTAGAAAGTGTGTTGTTCTGAGACAACATTTAATTCTCTTTGCTTATCTAACACAAATGCCTTTAGCAGTGAAATGTAGAGTCAGATTCTTTTCCTTGTTCTGATCAGGTTTCATCTTGAACCTGGGAAACTTTCTGTGGTTGAAAGCAGAATCCAAACTCTCAAACTGCTCTGAGAAGTTTGTGTTTGATCAATAAGCCTTTTCCAATTGAATCACTGTTTGTGGGAGGTTTTTTAATAACACCTGAGAATTTTGCTCCATCTATGAGTAAACATCTTTGTATCTCCAAGTGGCAAAGGGATAGACGAGAAAGCAGGGTCATGGCAGCAGTTACCTTGCAATCCTACCCTTCTATCAGAGATGCACTCAGTCAATGGAGCTGCAGAGGTAAAATCAGGATAGGCTTTTTAAGAGACTCGACAAAAAAGAGAAGCCAGGTTGACTTTCAAAGGACTGGGGGAGTCTGCAAGGCTTGCAAGTAGAAAAGTCATCTTTAAAGTTGAACATGATGACAAGACTGAATGAATAAAAACTGAGCCATCATCGCCCTTCTGGACTGTTTTTAGAATCTTCTTTCAAAGTAGAGCAGCCATTCTTCAGAGCCATGTAAAATAAAATGGCAGTGTTCCACAGACCACCCCACCACCATGAATCTTACTGAGATCCCCTCAATAGGCCATTTTAAATGGAATTATAAAATACTATGTGTAACTAAAAGGTCTACTTCAAACAAATTCCAATCACGATGAGCTGCCGATTTGTTACTGTAATTTAATTCCTCTGAGTAATTAGCTCAGCAAAGACAGGAGGGACTGAGTGTCAATCCTGAGGGCAGGCAGAGGCCTTTCTGGCAAAATACCAGCCATTCAAGCTTTTTGGCAAGAACCCCCACGTTTCTTTAGAACATGCACAGGACATGTAAAATTACCATCTAATCTAAAGGAAAAAAAATAGAAGACTGCAAACCAGTCACCAATTAAGTACTTTTACAACTACAATCTATGGTTCCTTTATTTTGCCTTTATTTCAGACATGTGTTTAGAAGCTCCTGAAGAGCCAGTGATCTTCACTGTCTTTGTTAACCTGCACATGGCTGTACCTGCCTAGCTGAAAACACTCCAAAGCACACCTCCCACTTGCCAACCTCTGTTGCAACAAATTATTGGAGTTGCATTTCTTTCATAATTTCTAAATAAATTTTAAAAACTTACAAACAAACAAACAAACAAACCAAAACCCCAAACAAATAACCCGCTTCTTTTATTGGCAGGGCTAAACAAATCTTGCAGGGGCTGCGCACATTGCTGGGATGATGCTGTCTCTGATTTGATTTGCTACAGTGTTACATTTATAGAGTACTGGCTGCCTAGGAGAGCCTGGAGTGATCCCCCGTATAATTTCTCTGAAGTCACCAAATTTACTTCAGAATTTGAAATAGAGAACCTAGCAAAACCTTGCTATTCCTGTCTTCGACATTCAAGCCAGTGTTTTCATGTAGAGTGCTTTTCAACCCAAATAACTGGTTGTGTGAATGACTTTGTAGAAAGGCTCTTTATAAAACTCAAAAAATACACAGGCTCTGCAGTTTCCAGATTCCATTAATAAACAGGCACAACGCCATTTTCTTTTAAGACTATTTCCAAAATGACTGCAGCAGTATCAAATGACAAATCTTTCAAGCCAATCTAGCATCTTTAGGGGCTGATTTGCTACTGTGATAGAGACTTACATTTTTCAGGGAAAATGTGGGAAGTGAAGCTGAGAAATCAGATTGCACAATGAAATTTTCTTTCTCTTGCTTCAGAATAGTAAAACCTTCTCACAGTAGTGGTATGGAAGAATACCTGAGGTGTGAATCACGGGGAACTCTGGCACTAGTCAGTCAGGATTTGTTGATGTTGTATTGTTCTGAGTGCTGCTACTCTTAATAGCAGGGAACAATATTCTTTTCTTAAATTTCATGATTATTTCATCCAGTCTTTGTACTTGTACACTATTAATTTGTTCCAACATTAGTCTTTTTGCATTTCCTACGAGACTTTATAGAGTGAAAAGTTCCACGAGGTTGAGATTTCTTGTCTCAGATGAATGCTGGTAAAAAAATATTTTAGTTCAGTAGTAATCTGCTCTTCTGTCCATCAGCCAGGTGAAGTGTAAAAATAGAACTAAGTGGTTTATTTTCCATCTCAACACATATATGGCAAAAGGGATATTTTATTGTCTGCAGTCAGTACATCTGACTATAGTCAAAGGTGTCAAAATGTGACCCTGTATGGATATCAAATGGCAATTGTGCCAGTTTGTATGCCTGATGTTGGACTACTAAATAAAACCCTACTAAATAAATCCCTACTTTCTGCACACATCCTTCTCCCAATGAAACGAGCTGCAAGATATGTACAAATAAAAAATAAATAAATAAAAAAGCAAATTATTTATTCAGTTGCCTCATTACAGAAGTAGGTGCCTATCTTTGAACTTTCATCTGTGATTATCTGGCCATTAAAGCATGATAGGCTGGATTTTTTAGGAGCCTTTGATGAAGTACTTGGAGACATCTATGCAGACTGTTTCCATCAGATCAGCTTTGCATGCAAATCCAGTGACTCCTTTGAGAAACTGGAACAGATTAGAGAGAGATAACTCTGTTCTTTAAAAGTTGATGCTGCTTCTTTTCTGGTATTTCTCCTGTAAACAAAGTTTTTGGTCTACCTTGTCTCCCTCCCCCCTTCCCAGTGAACAAAGAAGCACAGAATTCATTTTGCTTCTCTACATGGCTTTGTTTCCTTTGAGCTTTCCTTTCCTATATCCATCATCTATTGGCCCCACAGACTATCTCACAAGTCCTGCCTCTGATGTGTTTGAAGAGAATTCACTTTTAGTTCTTACGCCTTTAACAGCCTGCTCTTCAGAACCCTCTTTTGGCTTGCCTTATTGTGTTTAACACCTACTTGCCAAAGCTTTTCTCTTTTCTCTTCTTTTTTTTTTTCATTATTTTCCTCACTTGAACAGAACTCCAATTTGGAAGTCAAAATTCTTACATTTAATAATGTCCTTCATCTCATTGTTAATTTTCTACAGCCTAAAATGCATCAGTCTGGGAGGAAGGAATTGTCTTTCTAGAGACTGTTTTGATAGTTAGCATATATTTGCTAAATCCGTGGCAGTATCTTTAAACACTCTCTTTTCTATTCACAAGCATTTTGACAGTGGTTTGCTGTATGAATCCCTCTTGAATTTCTTTTTATTATGCTTCACCATTTCTACATAATCCCTTCTTTTGAAAACACCCTGTACCAAAGTTCATGTCTCTACCCTCTGAATCTCTTTGGTCTTCTTCAAGGTTGAGAGTAAATCCAGAACAGGAACTTGGCAGTGCATTGGCTTTGCTTGGCAAGGTTTTGGTAGTGAGGGCCTGTAGGTGTTGATTCTGTCAGAAGCTGCCAGAAGCTTTCCCCATGTCCAGTGAAGCCAATGCCAGCTGGCTCCAAGGTGGACCAAGGCCAAGCCCATCAGTAATGGTGGTAGCATATCTGGGATATATATAAGAAGGGGAAGGGGGAGAATATGAAAACCAACTCTGTCTGCAACCAGAGAGAGAAAAGAATATGTGAAAGAACTCTGCAGGCCCTGAGGTCAGTAAAGAAGGAGGAGAGGGAGATGCTTCATGCCCTGGAGCAGAGATTCCCTTTCAGTCCATGATGAAGACCACAGTGAGGCAAGATGTCCCCCTGCAGCTTAGGGAGGTCCACAGTGGGGCAGAGATTCACCTGCAGCCTGTGAAGGACCATAAACTGAGCAGGTGCCTCAAGGAGGCTGTGAGCCCAGGGCGAGGCAAGGCTGCTGCAGGCTCCTTGAGGGACCCCATGGCAGGCAGAGGAAAAGTGTGAGGAATCCTTTCTCTGAGGAGGAAGGAGTGGCAGATGCAGCTTGTGAAGACCTGACCACGGCCCCTATTCCCTGTCTGCCTGGGCCAGTGGAGGTGAGGTAGGTAAAATAGGGAGTGAAGTTAAACCTTCTTAACACTCTTAGCACTTGGGGAAAGAAGGGAGGGCTGTGTAGAAGTTGTTTGAAGATTCAGTTAACATTTTTTTCTAATCCTACTTTGCTTTCACTGGTAACAAATTAATTTTCCCCAATTCATGTCTGTTTTTCCCCTGACAGTAATTGGTGAGTGATCTCTCCCTGTCATTATCTCGACCCACAAGTTTTGTTGTTATCTCTTCTCTTCCTGTTTCAGATGAGGAGGGGAGTGATAGAGTGGCTTCAGTGGGCACCTGACATCCAGCCAGAGTCAACCCCTCACAGACAATACAGTCTGAATGCTGCACTTTTCCTCTGTGTGTCTGGCATAGATATCCTGCATTAGATGATAGGAGTTGCTTGACTTATCTGATCTGACTCTTTGCTGTCCTTTATGCACAGGGCCAATGCTCCACCAGCACAAATGTTCTTCCTGCATTTCTGTACCCTTGCACTGCACAGTCTTTCTGTTTATATTCCTTCTGCCAAGGTTTTTCTATGCATATTATGCCAAATCCTCAAGGTAAATTACTCAAAGTAGAACAAATCTATGAGACTCAACATATAAAAGTAGCATTGTTCCCCAAGGTCTTATATGGATGTCAAGTTTCTTATTTTATTTTATACAGAATGTTGTTTTGTTTGACACTCCTTTTGGCTTAGAAGACAGCATTAGAGAAATTCTCATTTGTCTTTGGGACAAAGATATTGGGGAAAATGCTAAGAAACTATTTGTTTTCAAGACACGGACTTGAGGAGCTATTGGGATAGCCATCAGCCTTTTAAAGAAATAGAGAACATTTCTGTTAAAGGTTAGGGGTACTGAGAATGTCAAAGAAAAGAATAAAAATTTTATTGTTGGTGTTGCTTAGAGAGCATGTTTCAGTTGTTGTTTTTTTAATTATTATTTATTATTATTATTATTATTATTATTATTATTATTATTATTATTTTAAATATATATGTAACAAATTGGAGCTTCAGGTCCTAAATTAAAGTCAGACATAGAGAAGAGAAAACAAAACAGTTCCTAAATGTTTGTTGCAGGCAACATCAGAGCAAATTCCCAATGAGTGATATTTCTATTGAAGTGTGCGTGTTTTGATCAGGGATCTCAGCATAACTTAACTCCAACTGTAGCTGTAGGCTTCTACACAGAAAAAAAAAAAAGGATTTATGAATAGATAAGACATGCAAAGGAATTTTTTTTTGCAGCTCTATATATAGTCTGAGTAAACAAACAAGAACAGGATACTAGAGACTACAAAAAGGAAATAGGACACTGCACCTATATTTAAGTGTCTCTCATCATACAGTGCCAGTGGAATTCTGATGTCTGTTTCCAACACGACCCAGGTGAAATCCAGATTTAATTAACTGCACCCAAATAAATCCCATCTAAACACAGGTATCAGGGAGGAAGAGGTTCTTTGAGAAAAGTAGAGAGAAGAACCACAGAAGAGTGAGAAAGAACCTAACTTTTGGCAAAACAGAAGAGACAGAGAGATATGGGGACACGTGAAGGACAAGGTCAGAGGCAAAGTGAGAGCAATGCTGCTAAGGAAGACTCCAGAGGCCTGGAGTATGTGATATAAGTAGATCCCTTTTCCCATAATGTTTTGTTTCCATTTTAATTGTGGACCACCAAAAAAAAAAAAAAAATAGAAATTGGAAAAGGCTGAAAACTTTACCAAGCAATGCTTCACTTGCAGCATTTCAGACATCCCTCACCCTTGCTACAGCAGTAGCACCACCTAATCTCTTTTCCTCACCAGTTCATGGTTGAAATATGTCACATTCATGTTGAAAGGCTTTTATCACCGACCTGATTTTTTTAAGAAGGCTTTTCCATTACCAGTGTGATTTAAGGTTTTCTGTATTTCTGGACCACTATGGATATATTCATCCACCTCAAAGTTACACCACCTGCTTTGCTTTGTATCTGAGCCTTCTAATTGCTCATGATCTTCACTGATGTGATGTGAAGTATTTTACTGTTTGCCAAGGACTGAAGGTAAAGAGGAGGAATACCGAGAGATCCTTGGAAGCCAAGGAAAGAAGAGAAATTTAAATGAGGCCAAAATGGGAAGCAGAGAAAGCAATTTAATAGAAGACTAGCATTGTTCTAAAAACAGCGAGTCTTCAGAACAGCAGTTCTCTATGCCCAAAGTTAATTCCAAATACTCCTGACTTTTGGTAAATAAATCGATGCTGATATTCTGCCCTGACAGACCTGAAACACAAAGTAAGTAATTAACCTTCAGCTTGTCAGATCTGATACTTAGTCATCATCATCAGAGTCACTAAAGGTATAAGCCCTGAAGGAAAATATCATTCTGCTCCCGTCACTCTCATTTGTGGACCAAGTCACACAATGAAAGTTTTTCTAAACTCATTTCAAATGAAGAATGGTGCTTTTACAGTTGGTTTAATGGAATAATGAGCAAGTTGAAAGGTCTTGGTGTAATATTTGAGTTTCAGATTTAATTTCACTCGGATCATTCTTCCTCCTTCCAATTGGCTGAGAGCTTTCCAAGTTTTCCTGACTGTCATTTGAAATGAGAAACCCTGTCAGATTGTAATGAGTGCAGAAAAGGACATTCAGGTCCTGCTACTGTGTACTTGCTCCATGCCTTTGGAAGCAGCAGTTTGTTCTGTTTGAGACACTTTTCTCCAAGTTGGAAATTTAAATAGTTTATTTCAGGAACAGAAGCTGCCTGCTTACCAGATCCACCTGATCCAGTGGCATTGTTTAGGCTCACAGGCTTCTGTCTGTTGCATTGATGGGGTGACTACCCCTTCTTAAATCTCTATCCCGTATATGTCTTTCTGTGAGTCCTGTTTAATCTTGCAGTAGAACCCCTCAGGAAGGGTAGGATTCGTGCCAGTGGTTTACATGACTAATTGATTCTTGTAGACAAAACCAGTGCTACGAACAAGTACTGCAGATTCCTCTCTCCTTAAGATGGAAGCCAAAGAGGCTCTGTGTTAACTGTTTGAGCTGTTATCAATTAGTTCCATGAAACACTGCCAGAAAGTGTTTGCTTGCATTGGGAAGCAGTGAAAACACTATACATTCAGGTTTCATTAAAATGTATAGGCCCAAATATAATTTGTACTCTCAGGTCAGATATGGCAATCTCACTGGAGTTTTGTGGCACTGAAAAAGCAAGTTGGGGGTCAGTAATAAATGCAATGGGGGGTGGGGGGAAGGCAAAGACTTTTTAGATAATAAGCAACATTTTCTTTATTATTTCTCCTTCCGAAAATAACAAGCCACATATAACCTGATGCTGAATAGGACTGGGGGCAGGGGGGGCAAGGGAGGACAGACATTTTTTTATCTTGCCCCCTATAATAGATTTTTCCTTTTGCTCAATTCTCTCTGTGAATAACAAGAGTGGCAGCCATTTTCTCTCAGCTCAACATCAAAACCCCTTTCATCTGCTGTCTAAATGCAAACAAAGCAAACCTTCCACCAGGCCTTTCTTTCCAGATAAATTAAAACTCTCATGTCCTGGGGCCTAAATCAAGCCTACAGGCCTTCCCTAGATAAATCCTTTCTCAACCTGAAATCTTCTTGCTACACGTGCTCCTTGTAAGATAATTTTGCAGTAGCTAATCAATAATGCAACAGTAAATTGCATTTAAATAAACATTAGCGGCCCTCTTAATGAATAAAACCTCATTTGCAATTTGTCAAAGTCACAAATGCTGGACTCTTTTGATATTCATTAGAATATTGGAAATTGGAGCTTTGACAGGTTTTATGTATGTTGCAATTATGATTTTTGTGAATAAAAGAAGTGCTTTATTTTCACAAGAATTCTTGAATAAAAACAGTGATATATGCTATGGATGTGATAGATCTCAATTGCTGCCTTATTAAAAAGGCAGAAAAGGAAAAAAGCTTCTGTTACAGTCACAAATTTTAAAAGGTTGAAATGTACTATACATATATTTTGTAAGAATGTATTATGAAATTCCTTCTTTTATATGAAAAATTTCAATTAATTTGCTGTGATCCTAAGCTTTGGAAAAATAGAATTCTTGGTAATTAATTTTTATGTGGCAATACAGTATTACAGTTGTATGTGTTGCTAATTTTGTAGTAAAATTGCAAAACAAAAGCGTGTTTACACATCATATATTGTAAATTCACTTAATAAGGTTTTTTTTTTTATTTTATCCCCATTTTTCAATGGAAGTACTTCACATAAATGCCCCCATGTGAAACATCTGCACCATGCACATTACTGCATGAATTCACCGCTTTATAAACAAAGTCATACACCTGGGATGGAGGAAAAATTCTAATTTTGAGAACCATTAGGTTGTGGAATAGTATCCCAAGGGAAGAAGGAGAAGCCATAACCACAAGCTATTTAAAAATAAATTGGAAAACCTGAGCAGTGCAGGGTAAAGAACAGAACGTCACTGGAAGAGAGACACAGCACAAATTATGTGCAAGTGGTTTTCCATCTCTTCATTCTGTGATTGCACAGAAGGATGAGGCCAAGCCAAACACAGAGCACCACAATGGTTTGCTAGAGGAGTTTCTGTGGAAAAACCCAGCTTTCCTTTAAAACACACATACACACACATGTACATAGTCAGATTTGTGTCTTCTGCACTGACTTGAGAATCCTACCTGAGCTTCCTTTGTGGGAAGAAATGGTAAATGTAGATAACACATTCCTCTTGCACTGAAAGAGTTTGAAATCATGCAGTGTGAGCTGCATTTGTGAACAAATGTCCCAAAACATCTCCCTTTCCCTTACAGAAGAAATGCAAGCTCTTTGGAAATGTCTCTGTAATAGTTTGGGTTGAAAGACTGGGCCCTCTATGTGAGAGTGTCTGAAGAGTTGTATATATTTTCAAATTAAATATTAAATATTAAAAAGAAATATGCTGTGGAAAATAGCTGGCTGAAGCTTGTACTATGAGCAATATCCATTTTTATGCATACCAGCATGCATAAATGAGGACCAAATCTGCTTAGCTTTGAAAATTGTGAAATGCATGAAGACAAGACAGATCCAGTTTCTTGTTCACAAAACAAATTTGTGGCTTTCTGTGATCTCCAGAACATATTTAACCCAAGGAACTTTTAGAAGGGCAGAGGAGACCAGATTGTAGCTGTAGCTCATAATGTTTCTTGATTGGCTCCCAAGAGGCTGGTGAAGACATGGGCTGAACCAAACATCACCTGGACTTCAGCACAGCCCATGCCTCACCTCACATCCCACCACCCTCATGCATCCATCTAAAGTTAGCCTATTACTCCAAAAGACTCTGTTTCCAGGAAAAGGTTGCCTAAGACTGATTTATGGTTTCCACCTTTAAGTCAAGGCTCCTCTCTTGCCACCAGAGAGTAAGTTCCACACAGGCAAAACAGTCTTCTACCCAGCAAATAAACAGCCCCTTTTCCCTTTCACCCTCCTGGTCCATACTCAGTGCCATTCCTAACTTTGGCCTCCAGGAGGGAGAAACTGGAGGAGCTCTGCCCACCTTTCCTCTCCAAACACTCCAGGGCAAGTGAGGAGTTGCTTGTCAAAAGAAACACTTCAGAGTAAGAGGTCAGTCCTGCTAGCAGCAGAGGAGACTTGAGAGCACAAGAACTAAGCTGGACAAAAACCTGCAGATGTTCTGCACTTCCACTATGCATCAGGTCAGGTTTTTTCAAGCTGAGCTACTTTGGGACCTACTGTCAGCAGCAGCTCCAGTGCCCTGTGCATGCTCAGGAGGACCAATTTTCTCCACAGGCTGTACAGATTTGAACCAGCCTGTGTGCCACTAATGGTACATCATCATTTGTATATCTCTGCTCTCAAACTCATTACCTCAGCAAGGGAGGCTAAGGACAGAGAACCGGGGGTGGCCACAAGACAACACAACACTGCAGGAGTCAGGGCTCTCCTCCTGTGGAAGAAAACAACCTGAAAGGCTGTAGGCTGCTCTACTCCACCCTGCCCTTCAACTGGCACCATGACAGCTGGCAGAGCAGGGTTGCAAACTTTTGCATGTCCAGGTGAAAATGAGAAGAATCCTCCAAGGTAAGCACATTCTCATCTCCCCAAGGTCTGTTGCCTGATGTGCAATACAGATCAGATCCCCTGAACACAAAGCTCTGGCATCCTTCAGGTGCTTCTTTATTACTGTTCTGATGTGGTGAGAAAGAGTCCTACAGCATTACCTTGGTGCTACAAACTGCTTGTTAAGTATTATGTTAGGAAATGACAGAAGTTAAATGACTTTTTTTTTCCACACAATGTACTATAACATTAGGTAGAGGGAATGTCAGTTGTTTTTGTATGGATCCTGGACCATATGTGAAACTATTTTAGGAAGGGGGGAGGGGGGGGCAGGGAATGCAACATACCATAGAAAGCCAGTATTATTTATCTTCCTTTAAATAATCCCATGTAAAAAACTGCAGACAAAAGTTTAATAAAATGTTATTCAAGACAGCCTCTTCCATGTGTTTTTGCCTCCGACTTTGAGGGCCAGTAGGAAGAAGGAAGAGAACTGTTCTTATTCAGGTTGTAGGAAATTATTCTATCTGTTCTCTGTGGAGGGAAAGATTAAGTTTCTGCAGTCACTGATGCAGAAGACACTTTGGGTTCTCTCACCAAAGGTGAGTTTGGGTTCTCTCTCAGGACTGTTTGTTTAGGAGAGAGCGCTCTGGATGCCAGACTTCAGTAGGTCTGAGATGCATTACTCTCTGTGCTTTTAGTCTAAGTATTGTGGATACTTTTGCAGTTTATTAATTATAAATTTGATGCATTTATAACATTTTGGCAGAAACCACGAAAAATTATATTCCTATTTTCATTTTCTAGCCACATCCTGAGTCTATTACTTGCCTCCTACTAAGAGAAAGAGAAAAAAGATTAAATTGTAACAGGTGTCTTGATAAGAGCATTAGACAAACAGTTCTACAGCTGACCAAAACTCCATGCAGATATTCTCAGTACAGTTGTTAACTGTTTATTTATGCTTATATACACCCACACTTGTAAATATTGGTTCTTGAATCAGAATGAAATAGAACTATTTTCTTGTTAGTGACACTAGGCTCGAATTATAATCATTACTAGTACTATCTTTAAAAATACAGTTTTAAACCTATGAGCAGATATAGATTTTGCATTTCCATTACAATACTTTAATCTATGACCTTTGTCCTTTTATTACGATACTATTGAAATTAGGTTGTTGGAACGATGATGTGGCAACTAATTTATTCATTGCTTTTTCTTTTCCTTTTTTTTTTAACCTAAGGGTAGTAGAAAGGTCTGAAAATGATTTTAAATCAGATATTTTTTTATCTGTGATAATGCTTTTCCTATGAATACAGGGCTTTGTTGCGTCTAGCAAAGGCTATTACTTTGTCCTCAGGTTAATACACAGACACAAAAAATGAGAGGCTGCACCTCATAAACGTGGTTAGAGCCAGTAATCAAAGGTATGCCTTAACATAGGCATAACATGTTCCTAAAAAGTGTTTTAAAGCAAATATAGTGAAATATGTGTGTGTGTAAATATATATATATATACATATAAGCAATACTATGTTGTTAATACTAACATTTCCATTCCTACAAGGCCTCCAGCAGTTTCTCGGTGCAAGAAGAAACCCAAATGAATGACATGTTCACTTTCTATTTCATATCAGCACACTGAGCTAAATTAGCTAGTCCCAATTCTCATTTCAGGCAGAAGTAAATCTGGTATAGTTCCAGCACAGCCAATGGTGCTGGCCACATCACTGGAGTAAATCTGTGAAATCATACCTCTTCTACTTACACTTGTAATGTGTGGGGACAGGGACAAAACAGCACCTGCCTGTCTCCTTGCATACACAGAGCAGCCATGGTCCCTCCCCAGGATTTCCCAACACACAATATTTCTCCACCCTCAGAATTTTGTATGTCAAATACTGATGTTGTAACAGATAATGCCAGTACCATGGAACAGTCATAGTCATCCTAATCCCCTGTTTCCGTGTGAAAAACCTGAATGGATAAATTTGCAGTGTACAAAGATTATGCCTCACGTATGTAACTCACACAACTAACAACATGCCTTCGTTAGAGGCACTTGAGAGAATTTTACTTTGTCCGTTTTAGCTTTATTTAACACCAGTCATATGCCATTCACATTAGCTCAGATTACGCATTTAATTTCCTTAAGTGCTACTCTTAAAACATCACCATGCTTAATGTTGAAGTCTAAATGGTACCATTCACGCTTTGCTGTGAACACCTCATTAAAGCAAATGGAGCAGGTAAGGAGGTAAAGCATCTGCCTTTGTTGAGGCAAATGGAGAATTGTGTGCCTTTGTTTGACTGGGAACAGTTGAGCATGATTTTCAGCCTGTGCAAACTGATGTAGCTTCATAGATTTCATCAGAGCACCTTTGATTTACATTAGTTACAGATGAGGCAGGGTTTCCTGAGAGCCTTGGATAACATAGTATTCCCTATGTCCATAAGGTCACTGAAGAGATGCCTCCAGAGCACTGATTGTTTATACATTGGATATGGAGGTATTTTTTAAAAAAGGGCTACTAATATGTTACCCTTCCAGTGGGAAAAAGAAATCCTTTTCTTCCTTTACTCACTTGAATATCAAATTTATGAATATTTATTTCAGTGAGAAAACAGTACTTTTTCCTATTAAAAAAAAAAAGGAAAAAAAAAGGGGGGGTGGGGAAGAGAGGTATTTTTCCTGACTTGCCAATATTTATCTATTTGAATAAATTCAAATGCAGACTATTTTGGAGTCCCAAAAGTGTAAGAAAAGCATGGCAATTACTCAAATTATTCTGCATTTTTACTCTCTTACTGCCTTCTGTGAACATAGGTACATATACCACAGTTACAGATTTTTACATGTATTTTTAAGTATTGTGGAAGACAAAAAATAACCAAGACCAGGGATTGCTAAGTAAATAGATCAAGACATCCTGCTAAACCAACCAAAACTTGGCTTCCTTTGCTGTAGCATCCACAGTAGAATCAATGGATCACAGAGAAGATTTTGTCCCTTTCTACTAACTGTGACAGTGGCAGATTAGACAGACTATTTTATCTTAAGCATGGTTTAGCCATAGAGCTGTTGTCAGTAGGTTGCAACGCTTCCCAAACTTTGCATTAGTGCCCCACCACCCTATAAATTGCCTTCTGTCTCCTCAGCTCCCACACCAGCATGTGACCACCTTACCAAAAGAGAGTAAAGTGGAACTCCATTAACGTTTGAAAAATCCTTTGAAAATTTGGGGTAAAAGCTTCCATACAAGTGCAAAGTATTATTATTATTATTATTTCCTTGATGTCAATGTGAGCCATAATAGTGGTTTTTTCCAATTAGTTACTTAAAAGAGGAGGAAAAATTAGCTGTTGCTCTGTTTTCAAAGCCAGCAAAGGCCATTGAGAAATTCACAGCATTCTGTTTCAAATATTTCTTAACTCCTTCTGCCCCAAAATACAGAACCAGGGTTAAACACAGTCAAAACCATTTCTACTTGTTATGAGTCTTGGAAACAAGGAGCTAATGCAGGCTGCAGAAACTATTGCTTTTACTGACAGCATGTTTGTTGTGAGAAGAACAGTTTAAGCCAACTGACTACACAGAAGCACTAAAAGCAAAGGATGGGCTCTATTGACTTCAAAAAGCTTACATTAATGCAATGTGAAATTGTACATTTTGTGAGGCTTTCAAGTCCATTTCTGCCAAGTAATTTGTGCACAAAAAGTCTTAGAAACTTTTCTGACACAAATAAACAAACAAATGCCTCCTCCTACTCTGACTTGTTCCTCTAATCTATTACCCAAATGGATTATCCTCAGGTTTTTTCCCTCCAAAAGTCAAGAGAAGACAGGGCTTAAATAAGAGAAAGTAAAATCTATTAACACCATTTTGCAACTTCATTGGTAGCACCAGTGCTGTCAAAGCTGCCTCCTGCCACTTGGTAGCACAAATATGGAGAGTTCCCATCCCCTCGCCTGGTGGCAGGGGAGCCCAGTGGTCAGCGAAGCCGAGTTTCCACAGCAACACCCAGTTATGTTTCCCAGGCAACCAGGATCCTCAAAATCGGGTGGCAATTGGTGAGCAGAGTGGTTTGGGGACAGTAAAATCTATTTTTCCACTTCACCAAAGCAGGAGCTGTGCCAGTGGCTGGCCCAGGTGCGATGTAAGGGAAGAAGGGGCTTCAGCCTGGCCACAGGACGCAGCTGCTTCTCCTGGCTCACATCTACATTCAGCTGCTTCAGCCTCCCCACTTTGCCTAGCAGAGTGCTCAAAAAAGTAACATTGTCCATTTTTATTTACATTTATTTTCTTCTTGTGCTAATTTCATACTTACCACTCCTACATTCCTGGCTATATTTAATACTGCCTCATATATATTTTATGCCAGCTTTTGGGGACCCTGTGCTTTATTAAGTGCTGCATTAACAGCAGAGGACCAAACCTCTGCTTCATTCAGTTCTCAGTTAGAACAACATGCCACTGCAGGCAAGGAAAGGATTGTTCAAGTCACAAAATTCAGATTCTAATTAATTTTATCACAAAAATCTGTGATTTAGGAGGAGGGGCATGATAAGCTCATGCCTGGTATTTAGACAGATGTGGACCTGGAGTTTTTTGCCCTGTTGTTGACCTTGATTGTTTTATCAATACCTGGCTTGCTGTCATCTGAGAGCATTAGGAAAGGGGAACAAACAGGGACAGACATTTTCACTTGTCTGTGACAAATTCACTTCTCTGTGTATCATGACCATTATTCACAGATTTGGGAAAATGATTATCTGAATATTGTCACTTTCTAGGGTTTGCTGTGCTGACTTGCAAGGCTTTGAAGAAATTTTATTACTTCAAAGAGCATATTGGCAGCTGATCTTGTCCCTGCAGATGACAGGAATTCAAACAGGCCAGGAATGACCTATCTGAGGATGAAAGTTAATGTTTCCAGCAGTTTTCATCAATGTTTTTTCCGTGGCATGGAGAAACAGCTCCAAAGAAGGCATACAGCAAAACACATGAGATGCACTAGCATCTTCAGATGTTAATCAGTGCCATCAAACAAGATTCAAAATATTGCAGAATGTTGCGTGAATTTTTACATGGTCACAAAAAAAAAAAAAAAAACAAAAAAAAAAACCAAACAAACTAGTATTAGGCAAATGGATTAACCTTAGCTTCTTCAGATATGAGAGACCATCATGGTTTTCCAGATTATCTGGGCTTCAATATCACACTACACTTTCCAATGCAAACATAGCCAGTACTCCCTCTTCCCTCAGAAGGGGCGAGAGAAGGTGCAGCCACACCAGGTCCACTTCTCTTTGCCACTTGAAGCTCAAGAAAGAAAAGAACTGAGGTCATGTCAGTGAAGATTTGATCTTCTTTCTATTCCACAGGCAAAAAATACAGAAAAATAGAGATTTTTGATGGTATGCTCACATGTGCTGGGTGCTTCATGCTGCCAGCAGTTGGTGAGCCTTGTGATGTGACTGCTAACCACCATGTCGACATGGGAGGAAAGTATCCTGGGTCGTGAGTAGTTTTAATCTTTTCCTTCTGTAAATGCCATTAGGAAGGTCAAAATTAGACATCTCCTGTTGTTGGAAACTTTGAGACCTATGTCCTATGTGTCCTTTTTAAGGACATGGTATACAGCTAAAGAAAAAGATAAACATCACCTATTTGGTCTGTGTTTTAAAAGGCTGTTTGTAGCACCTGTTTAGAATTGAACAAGAGCTGTTAATCTGTGTTCAGTCTCTTCCAACAGCCACAGCTGCAGAAAGAATTTTGTCTAAGAATTTTGGCTCACCTTACTAGATTCAAAATGTAAGAGAAAAAACATCCTCTTCTATCAGAACGTTGTTCTAGTCTACACAAAATTTAATTATCTTAAGCAAACTTACAAATGATGAAGAAAAAACTCAGTTAAAATCTGTGAAATGTGTGTCTGAAAATTAGCTATCAAGACAGGTCATGTATGTATTAAATAACTTTTCAGCTCATCTTAAACAAACATAGATTTTTGCAAATATGACTGCTCCAAAAAAAAAAAAAGAATGACTATCACCACTATTCTGACTCTCACTCTGTCGTACCCCTCTCTTGTACTTCAAGAGCCCCTGCCACTGAAGCTCTTGAGTAACTGTGAAAAGCTCTTGCAGGCTTGGTGTGCTCCTTATTCCATTCTTCCCTTCCTCCCTTCCTCTGTGGTGCATATGCACTGGCCAAAGGGTTGAAGGAGGCTGTAGGACATCACACATGTGAAATATAAAAGGTTAAATTTTGGCATTGCAAGGTTCCAGTATTGGGAGTGCAAGGGTCTTCATGGTGTGTCTGGAGGTTTGGGGAGCATGAAGTGGGTCTGTATATTTGGGGTTAAAGGGAATAAGCAGCTAAAGCATCAGAAGAGCCAAAAAAATTAAAAATCGTGATCCATCTTAACATGATATGGTACCATTCTGGCTTCTCCAGCACTTTAAGTTTATCAAAAAATCAAGGCTGCCACTTTTTTCTACTCATAAAAAATAACAAAAACAAGATGAAAAAACAACAACAAAAGGAAAAGGGCGTGAAAAGAAAGAAAACCCAGCAACTGTGACAAGCACAAGTGTTTCTTCTGAAATATCTAGCTGATGCTATGTTCTTCCAATGATTCAGTACATCTGGGCCAGAGGAGATATTTGTCAGAGTAATGTTGGTCTGTTCACATATGAAATGCATGTCTTGGTTGCAGTCACTCTCCTGGACTTCTGAAAACCCCATCTGAAACTGCCCTGTTCACATGGACAGAGGCTACCTGTGCTTGCTGAATGGGCTGATCTCAGGCTGCCTTTGTGAATGGCCTTCCTCCCCTCTTCACACCATTCAGCATGTATTCCTGCTATAAGTAGGAAACTCAAAATAGGCAGCACTGTAGAGTGGGGGAGTGCTGCTGTTTCTACATTGTTTTATCACCAAACAGCCAGCAAGTGCTGTTAAATTCCCAGAAATTCCCAGAGCAGAACTTGTACACAAACAGAATTCACAAGAATGCCTTTAGTTTTGAGGATGAAGCTGCAGGAGACAAATGTATGACAGTGTCTAGGCAGCACAGGAAGATGTTATGCTGTGATCCCTTCTGAACCTTGTCCACTAGCTTTAGATGGGTCCTCTGCATTGCTCAGTGCAGACATTATTTGGTCTAGAATTCTAAGGTAACCGAAAATCTCCCATGAACTTGTACTGCCTCTGCCCAGGAATGAGCCTGGAATCACAGCAGAGTTTACAGAGAGGGAAGTTCCAATTCTGCTGAAGAGAAATATTTATTGTTTTGTAGACACTGGCTGAAAAGTCTGTCCATTCTTTGGACAACAGCAGAACTGTGAGTTGAGCTGATATCCTAGGAATATCTAATCACAAATCTCTACCACATCATACAGTCTACTTTAAAAATTGGGGGGTTTTGAGACTGAAAGGCTTAAAAGGCAGTGCCCATTGGTCCAGCACAGGAAACACCGTGGGATACTCCTAGATAGCAGTGCTCTTACTGCTTTCTCTGTGATGTGGCCAAGGCAAACAAAGCAAAAAAGAGGAATCAAAGTTTTGTGAGGAGGGTTAAATTCTTTATGTTATTTACTAGTGCTGGTCCATCAAACATTTGAAAAACAAGTTCTGCATTGCTGCAAAGATTCTTGAACCTTCCTGTTTACCCTTTCCTCCCTTCCCTCAAAATGCTTTGTCCAGCTCTAAACGAAACAGGCAGTCACCTTCACTCCTATCTCAGCAAGGTCAAAGTAATTGAATGTGCCTTAAAGATAGGAAAGTCAGCCATAGGAGCTAAAAGCAGCATCCACTGTAGCAATGAGGACTTTGCCTGCTATTGGCGCTGTCTGAAGCAGTTTCACAAATGTGTGTGTGAATCAGACTTTTATCATCAGTACTGCAGTTTTTATTGTGGCATAGTCAAACATCCATGTTGCTTTTCACAGGGACAGCTCAGGTGCTTTGCAACATGAACTTGTTTGAGTTTAAAGGACAGAGATTCCTGTAACAACACTAAGAGAATAGAGAGAAAATACATAATCTTGTGTCTAATCTTATCCTGCTTGCCAAAAATGCCTGTTACTCTGTTGGTTTTCTATTGCTGAGCAAAGGTTTGCACTGGTAGTATTTAATACAATGATTTTGTTTCCGTTTTCTTAAAGCTCATCTTGCTTTCTTTCCCTGACTTTTTAACTTTGTTGCAGGTCAGGTGCCATGCAGCCGTTTCAGAGCAACCCTGTGCTTCTGAGATAGCTTGGCTTCTTCCATGTTGTCTTCCTCTAGCCTATCAGCAGTTGATCCAGATTCCTCATACTCTTCCTTACTGTTCTGGACATTGGCCCAAGTGCTGCATTCAAAGGAAAAAGAGCTACATTCTGCTACATTGTTCAGTTCAAAGTTCCCTTGGTGGCCCTGAGTCTTGCATTTCCAGTCCTTTTGTTCTTTTCCAGCTTTGTGCTTAAGGCCTGATTATGAGTGCTCACAGATCTAGTGATTCTCATCTTAGCACACTGTCAGGCTGAATCACTGGCAATGTCCTCTCAACGGGAGTTTGCTGTTCAAGGACTGCCTTTGGATCAGGCGTTGCATGATTCAAATAAAAAATTCATATGCAAGTGTTTGGTACTGTAGTGACAAGGTGCTATTGCTGCCTGCATTTAGTGACCTTTTTTTATGAGTGTGAAGGACTTGCTGCCAGAGACAGAACCTCACTGTGAAATACCACAAATGGAATCCTCTCAGAGCTGTGGTTCTGGGGACTTACACAGCAGAGCAGCCCTGTGGTGCCACCTTTCTTTGTTCCTGATCAGTCCTGCACAGTAGCCAGTCCTTTGATGGGATCTCAGTTTATCCCTGACCAATCCTGTACCCAGAGCAGCCCAGAACCAAGGAATGATTTACACTGAAAAGGAGGTCTGGAGGACACCCAATTGGATATGACTGAAGCAGGTTCAATCAGATTAGGTTGCTTATGGTCTTTCCTAGCTGAGTTTTAATGTTTACAAGGATAGCAGTCCCACTTTCCTGGGCATCTAGCTGAGATTTATAAACACCATAATGGTGAAAAAGGTGCAAAACCCACCCTCATGTCCAACAGGACTTCACCATGCTCCAGTGTCTGCTGCCTCCTGTGCTGTTACTGTGCACCTTCTGAGAGAAGCTGGTTACATCCTCCCTACATTCTCCCATGTGGCAGTTCTAGACAATGGCAATATCCTTCCCAGGTCTTTTCATCTTAAGACTGAACAAACATCACCTCAAACATGATGTTCTCCAGCCCATTGACCACCTTAGCAGCCTTCACTGCACTCAGTCCAGCATGCCCCCTCCATCTGCTTCTGACTGTTAAGAGTATGAAACTGCCAAAAAGCTTATAAGATAATTTTCCTGACTTCCCTCTCACAATTTCTGGAGGGGTTAGAATCTGCCACAAAAATCTGCTATAGATTTTTTGCACCAGGTAATCAGCATGTTTCTGACTGAAAGAGAGGAAAGCAACATAGGAAAATAGAGACCAAAGCAAGTTTTAATTACAAATGTGAAGTACTGTCTAAGAGTTGCAGAAAAAAACAGAGTTCAGATTATTTTTTCATACAGATAAAGATAGGAAGAGGTAGCCTAATTATTTATTTTGGTCCTTTTTACAAAACTTCACATACTAACAGTGGAGGTGTAATTACTGCTTGGTCACTTTAAATTCCTATAATGGAATCTGATTGGTGGCAGCATCTTGAAAATCATTAAAGAATTTTGAAATTCATTAAAGAATTAAAAACAATCTTATTACTAAGAACAGAATATATTCAAACTCTGTAACTAATATGCAATTCTCCTGAAAAGCATATTAATTAATGCCTAACAGGATTTTTAATTTATATTTTTTGTGCTAGACAGATACTTGAGTAATAGGACCTTGACTGAGCAACTGAATAATCAAAAATTATTACAACCAGTGTGCACCAGGTCCATTCCGATCCCCGAGCTGACAAAAAATAAAAAATCATTGACTTTATTCAGCTGGGTTTTTTTAGCTAATTCTGTTTCCTGGGTGCTTATGAGGAAGCAACAGCCCCTTCCCAGTTCCTGGGAATTAAACACAGGTATTTTAATATGACCTTTTTGGGTGTTGACAAAAATGTTTTCGGTAGTGTCACTTCAGTGGATTTAAATGGAATAGCTACAGCAAGGAATCTTCCCCTTTGTTTTGAAAGGGGAAATTCTTTGGGGATTTGCTTCTTCCCTCTTTTTCCTTTGATTAGTAAATCAGCAAAGGGCTGTGTTTCGAATGGATACATGGTAGGCACTTATTCTGGAAGTACTACTCTATAATGCTTTTTCCTGAGGGCAGACAGCATTCGAGGAAAATGCATAGTATCAAGTTAGGTAAGCAAGGTGGGCTGCCTCTCCTACGGATACAGAGCCCTGTGTAAACAGGAACAAATACGACACAAAAAGATATGTACCATTTTCATAAGTTCTAACTGAAATTGTATAAACATAAGCATAATCATATTTGCCGTTCCCCTTGGCATCACTTTGTGGTTTATTTGTTTTCTGATATGCCCTTCATCATCGCCTTTCGTGCTTTAGAGATGTGAATTGTCAGTAGTTTCCTTAGCTGCAGTTGTACTCCTAAGAAGTATGGGGAAGCCCTTCATTGCACAGAAGATCATTATGTAACAGATAACGGGGGGGTGGGGGGGATGTCTCTGCATCAACTGGTGGCATAATCCCCAAGGGAAAACAGACTTTAGTTGAACAATCAGAAAACTGGCTTGCTTTATGGTGTTTACACTGCTGCTTGCTAATGGATCACCATAAAGGAAGCAAAAGGACTCTTACACTATTGAGTATGCTATCATGGGAGTCTTCTGAGTGCGCCTTTTTTATTTGCTGCAGTCAGGTTAATGAGCTCACCAGCCCACTTGATGTCGAGGACTTTGTAACAAAGCAATCTCTCATTAAATGCTGCCTGGCACCACTCTCTTGAAGCAAAGGGACATTCAGATTATTGAATGCCTTTGTATTCCTCGTTCCTACCAGGCTATGGCGTCCAGCAGTGGCATCAGTCCCGCACACTTACTGGCAGCCATCCAGTCATGCGCCTGCCCTCTTCAAACTGCATGGGCATTTGCCAATCTAAGCAGCACTAGTAGGCAAACAAGCATGGCACACGACTGCTTTGGCTGGTAGCCAGATGTGCAGCTGTACCATCTCACTTCCCCACTACTGTATGGAGAAATGCATTCTTTCACCATTCTTTCCCATGCCGTTGATTTACACAAGGAAGTTTTGTTGCAGTACAAAGGAATGTGCATTTATCTGCATTCTCTTTCTGCGTTAACACCTTTTTTTTGGTCTCACTAGTGCAGGTCATGAATTCATCTGTGGCTTTATTTAAATACTTCCTGGCTGACAGTTTCTTCAATGAAATGACCCAGGAGTGTTATCAGCTAGCTAGCAGGTGTGTCTCTTATTCAGAATCTTGCAGGCAACAGTGCATCCTGGGTAAAGAGCAAGCTATGCATGATCCAGCTCTTCCCTACATTACTCAGGAGATTTAATGGTTCGCTGTCATGAAAGCACTTACAAAGATTATTTTTTTTTTCTAGACTGGTTTTCTGCTGGGCTTTGTGCCCTGAGATATTTTGACACAAACACATAAAATGATAAAGAAGGATTTTTTATGAAAGACTTCATCTCATTCAAAAAAAAAAAAAATCAGCCTTGGTCAGGCCATTGTTTTTTAGTTGTAAGATGCTAAACAGATATTTAATAATAATGTAGCTACTCTGTCTAGAGTTCCACTAGTAAACAGCCTTGTAAAGCATCGTGTCCCTGTGTGTGTCTGTGCACATACAAGTGCACCCTTTTTCTATTCAGCCAGCCTCTAATGTTGAAGAGATCCTCAAAGTCAGGTTACTAGTGGCAAGAGAAAAGCAGACTAAAAAAAAAATGCCTTAAAGAATAAAGTCAAGGAGGAGACTACAGACAACAGAAGGAATCCCCTTGTCCTTCCAAGTATTGTTATGCTGTGTTTAGGACAGTTTCTCAAACCTTTCCTTTTACAGGGCTACTTCTTTGCCTGCCTTGCCATGGAGGGAGAGGGAAAACACAGAGCCCAGCAATGTTTTCAAGGCTCTTGCATGAGTTCAGGATAGTCTGGGGAATTGTTCCCTGGGGCACTCCTCTTCCCCAGACAAATATCAGATTTGATCATACCAGCAAACACTCAACCAATGTTCAACCATGCTATAAGTCAGTTTTTCCTTCTACCAGCAGTGAACTAAGAGGAAGTCCAACCCAGGTGATATTTGTGCGCTCAGAAATAAAAGTGATAGGCTCACTTAACCTTTCTTGAGAAAGGATTCAGAAAATTCAGTGAAGTTCCTTGTTTGTCTGTCAGTAAAAAGACATGAAAGGACAATAAAGACAATGGAAATTAATTCTATGCTGACAAAGTCAAACGGAGTTTTTCTGGAGCACAATCTGACAACGGTTTTGCTCCTGCTTCCATTGAAATTAGCAAGCAAGCTCTTATTGACTTAGTGAGCAGGACTGTGATTCACAAATTTGGCTAATCCACTCATATTTTCAATATGAGATTTTGAAAAGGTCACAGAATGCAGAGTCAAGACCGTTGTCCCCAGAAGGGGGTTGGCTTGAGACCAGGCAAAGATAATAAAACCAGTTGTCCAGCTTTTCAGTATTCAGTACATACCAGCTGCATTGACTAAGATGATGCTGGGCTTAGGAATGCTGGAAGGTCTTTCTTTTCAGCCTTCTCTATTCTGCCTTTACCAAGCAGATGATTTTTTAAGTAGGAAGGATGCTAACTTGGTTCAAAACCAGAAGTCCCAATTATATGTGCTTTATTTCAAAGTGGAAGAAGTACATTTATAGAAATGTGCTATTTAAAATGTCTTACAGAATATAATGATAAGGGCAAAATGTGAACCTTACTGAAAAATAAATACGTTGCTGAAAATTCAGCAAGGCTTCAAAATCCATTTATATGCAAAAATAGATAAAATTTTAAAACAGAATTCAGTTCTTTAAATGCAATCCTACTAAATAATTTTGACTCTGTTCTTGGTTTTGGTGTTGTGGTTTTTACTATGACAATACTTCTCTAGTAATTCTTCTGGAAGTTGGATACATTTTTAGTATCCAAGTATCTGGGCTAAATATAAATCCATCTTTCAACCACCAGTTTTCTCTGAAACCTATGACATGCAGCAAGATCTTCTAGCCTGTATTCTTTGCATTCCACTCAACCAATGGGGCAAATACTACTTTGTCCATTTTGCAGAGAAGGTATATTGGATTTATCTCGTTCTACCATTTTCCTACTTCCTCTCTGTTTCCAAGTTGAAGCATCAGTATTGACCATTTGAAAAGACCAAACATTACAGAATCACAGAATTTTTAGGGTTGGAAGTCAGCTCTAGAGATTATTTAGCTCAACCCCATCCAGATGACCCACCAAGGCAGGGTCATCTAGAGTAGGTACTCAGGAACATGTCCAGGTGGGATTTGAATGTCCCCAGAGAGGGAGACTCCCCAACCTCCCTGGGCAGCCTGTTCTAGTGGTCTGCCACTCTCAGTTTAAGGAAGTACTTTCTCATGTTGAGGTGAAACGTCTTGTGTTTCAGTTTATGGCCATTAACCATAGCAAAAATATTTCAATAAACAGCTGCAGCTTGGTTTTGGATCATGTGCATGAAGATGCTCAAAAGACATTTAAGAATACAACCTCACTGGTCTCCAGCCCTAGAGTAAGCTGTAAATTTTACATCCAGGATCATTAATAGATCAGTTTCTGTAGAGAAAAAAAAAAACACATTTCAAAGTTCCATACATCAATAATTGCACATACATTTTGCAATTCATTTGCACTTCCACTGCTAAGGGATATTTGCATATATTGAGGCCAGCATGAGTTATTATGGTTCTCTGCTCTAATTCCTCATACTACACAGGCCATAGCATTTCACTCTGATACCCACACACTGCAATCAGCACTGCACTAAGGAGAGAAAACTGCTGGTCCCTTCTTCCCCACCTTCAAAGAACTGTCAGGTTTCTATTTCTAGTGCCATTAACTTTTCTGAAAAAGAAGCACTTTCATCTTTTTTGTTGCCAAGCAGTTTCAGCTCCCTGTTCAAATCAACAAGGATGGGGACAGTTGAGGTTTAATCCTTTGTGGTGCTGAGCCAAGGCTTGTGCTCAGGAGTGCTTAAGAGCTGAGTGAGGCTTATGGGCTGGGTGAGACTCCCCTTCCCTGCTTGTTTCCTACTGGGAAGCAACCCAGGGACAGCAAAGGCATGGTAAGCAGAGCCATAATGGTTACCTATAAATGGAGTCTGAGGAAGACATGTTTTTCTTCAAGTGGACTGGATGTTATTTATGTTTACAAGTGTATTTTTCTTTGCTTTTCCCAAAAGAACTGACATAATCACCAAAACTTCACAAAACTTGCAGAAAGCACATTTTTATCCAGACAGTTTCAATATTTTGTTTTGTGTTTTGCAGCTTTTAATGCTCCTGTTCCTGAAAAAAAAAAAAAAAAAAAGCACCTATCAAGAAAGAGGTTATTTACAGACGAGGTGGATGATGTTTTTCTTTCATCAGCTGTCTTAGAGGATTAATTAAGAAATAGAGCAGCAAAATGAGAATCAAGGAAAAGTAGGAAGTGCGCTTATTAACAGTGCTTTTGTTTGCATTTCTAATTGCTTCCTTCAAATACTTTGTCTCAGCTATTACAGCCAACGAGAGCCCTGGTGTAACTCTGTCTCCAGTTCATGGTGTGTTTCATTCAGGGGGGCAACTGGGAGTCTGGCACATGGGGAATTCTGCAGGTAGGGGTGATACTGAGCTCAGCAAATGTGCCACATCAGCAACATGCCAGGCCTGCGCACCTCATGTGGCAGCACCGACCCTTCCCCCTTGCTCCATCCCTCGCTCCTATCTGATCACGTTTCAACAGCTAGAGAGATGATGAATGATGAATTAATTATCCATTCCAGCACAATCCTGAATGCAGACATGTATACCATTCCAAATTTTTGGTTATTCAGTGTCAAGCTCCAAATATTAGGAGGAAGAATTTGCAGCGCAATATTAGCAGGGTGGGAAAAAAAAAAAAAAAAAGGGGAAAAAAAAAAAAAAAGGAAAGAAAAAATCAGCCTGTCTCGTCTGCTGACGATGAGAAGATTGGCTGCTTAAATTCTCCAAAAGCAGCCTTCAATTTTTTATCTCGCTATTTATAGAAAAGTGCAGAAACAGCTGAGCTGAGTGAAGTGATGTCACTTTTGCTGGGAGGACGGCTCGCTCAGCAGCATGCCGAGGCGGCAGAGTGTGCTGGAGGCTGGGACCGCAGCCCCACTGCACGAGGAGCTGGAAACACGGGCATTTTTCAGCTCGGCTGATCAATACGGCATTGATGGCTCTCGGCTGACCTTCAACCCCTCCGGAATAGCAATGGGCAGGCGCTGCATCTTGCAGGCTGTGAGGGCTGCTGCGTGTTAGCTACCAATTTTACAATCGATCAAAAGTCATCTTTGTCAATAAAGCTGGAGATTTCAAGCAACGGCAAGCAATTTTGGAAAGGTCAGGGCTGGGTTTTTATTTGTCCGACCTCTGCTTTCAAGCAGAAGCGTGCTCCCTTATACCCATTAACAGTAGTAAGAAAATTTAAGNCATGTATTTTTAGTAAGCCTTTGGGCATTTTCCCTGTCCCTAAAAGAATACGGTTGCGTGGCAACGTCCCCGGTTGCCATGGCGACTCGGTGTGTAAGCAGCTGCCGCAATCAGCATTAACTCCAGGCTCGCAGGTTTGTCATTCCAATGCATAGGGAGGGGGAGACAAATAGGACAGCAGCGCAGCGCCGTAAAAGGGAAGTCACCTAGATAATGTCACTCACAAACATATGTTCCCCAATTATTCTTTCCACTGTTTTATTGCCGCAATTATAGCTAAACTAAGATTACAAAATTATATGGTTTTAATTTGCCTCCGTCGACTATGTTTCACTTCCATTAAAATGAAGTCTAAACCCATTTAAGTAGCAAACTGTTGGCTCTGCAGAGGATGGGGGATTTTGGTTTACCATTGGGTATTTCGAGGACTAGGTAAAAAAGATTCCTCTAGGAATCTTCATGTCTAGGCACAGTGAGGCACAGCCTCAGGTGCTGGAGTCGCTGTCTCTTTTGTGCTGCCTTGAACTCCACAATGCAGCCACCACCAGTGATGCTGGCCAGGATTATCCTCCTACTCTTCCTCTCCCTTACGCCTCTCCCCTCCAAAAAATATTTGGAAGTTTTATATTCAACCATCTGAACGTCTGGCACTGGGCTGAGCCCACCGGGTGCTGCAGCATCCTCCAACACATCCTTGTGCAATTGCTCTGTTTGAAGACCCCTGCAATAAACAGACGCAATGGAGTTGACTTCAAAATGAAGTAACGCAGCATTAACCCTGAATTTCCTTACATCGGCAGTCTTCAGACTATCCTTTCATGTTACTCAAGCCTATTTTATTATCTTTGTTTTAGAAGAAGTTCCATTTTTCTCTGTGGCTGCCTGGCTGCTCCTGATCTTATTAAAAAACAAAAGTAAAACACATTAGGAAGTGTATGGCAGATGATGAAATGCACCTCCACAGCTATTCTGCAAAAACCTACAGTTTGTGGTAGTAAGGCACTTTGGTTTGGATTTTTTAATGTATAGGTGGAAGCATTTAATCAGTGTTAAATACACACATTTGCACAGCTGTGCTGATTCAGTTGTGTAAGCAAGAATCTATTAATGATTTAAAATATTAGGCCACAGAGTGATGCTGGCTCCCTCAGAAACAATTCCACATTATGGGAAAAAGTGGTGTAAATGAGTAGATAAACATAAACTCGACATTCAGATCCATATGATTTATTTACCAACCTCTTCCAACAACCAGTTTTTGACCCTGTTAAATCCTTCCATTATATAAGGGCATTTATTACTGTGGATTTGCATAATTAAAATATACATGCCCAGTCACCAATGTTTATAACCTATGCTTACTCAGATTCTTATTAAGACTTGCATCAGAAACACAGCTCTTTTAAGGATCATTTTAATTAAAAGATAAATATAGCATGGTATCTTTTTTCTAAAGGAATGTACTATCAATACCAAATTGTACCTGAAAATTCGTTTTCATTTTTCACCCTGGCAGAAATGGCTGAACATGTGTCTATTGAGATTTGCAGGGTAAAAACCATGTTCCTTAGAAGAGACCTTGCATGGCAACATTTAGATAGAAACTTGCTTTTATAATCAAGTTACAGTCTATAAACCCCTGAAAATAGGGGTTTATAATGAAAGTACAGCTAGACCCTTCACTACAAAAATGCTAGCAGGTGCTGTTATAATATACAAATCCAGATAGCATACAGTGACCTATTTTCAAAACCAGGGCAGGCAAAATGACATCAAGAAATTGAATTCCTTGCCCTTACTTTAATAGTGTCTTGTCATGCAATCTTCAAATCAGGACAGGTGATCATTGCAAAACAATCCCTAACCCGAGGGACAACAGGAACCTTCCCAGCACTAATACCTTGGGCCCATCACACTGCTTACAATAATTGGATGATTGCAGAGGGCAGGTATAGACCATTCAAATCAAAAATATCCTTGGACAAGAGGGTATTTTGCCCTTTTTAAAGTTGGAGACCAAAATAAACCTTAAAACTAAATTCTGCCCTATTTTGTTGTGTCATCAAAAATAGCTGGCAACTGGAACAACAAACTGCGCTGCTAAAAATATGATGGTAGTTATGCAGGGATATTTAAAATAGATTAGCATATGGATTAACTCAAATTCAGAACTGACTTTAACCCTTCAGTGACTACAATCCTGTCTTCAAATAGGGCAATTTTACAGCATTAGAGACAAGCTTAGCTTCTGAGTGTCAAGAAAACATTTGTCTGGTAAAAGCAAGTGTGGCTGCTACTGTTTCCATTTATAGTGGGGATTCAATGGTATCTAAACAAATTTAGGCAGATCGAATAGTTTATGAGTTCTTTTACTGTATTGTCACTTGGGGTTTTTTTAACAATGTCCATTTTAGAAGCCTTTAATTTATTGCTCAAAGTATGCTCAGAATCACAGATTAGGGCCCTAGAAATTACGACAAGGGAAATATATAAGACTGCAACTCTGTGTGCCTATACTTAATCTAACAGAAGTGAGCAGAATATTTTCAAAGCAGTGTAGAAAGACTCAAAATCAAAAAAAAATCATTATGTTACAGAAAATAAGTTTTCTTAAAGTGAATATATTTTTTGAGCAACAAACACCTATTTCCCTGCTGAAAAAAGCTTATTTTTTATCAAAATAATCCAGTTCTCTAAAATAAATTACCTTTGCAGCAGGCACTCAGAATTCATATTTTATTACATGTCATTTACAAAATCCGATATTTTGCTGAATTTATTGAGAAATCAGTTTTTAAGTACGGTCAGAAATTATATGAAATGGATAGCCCAGAATTTAAAATGTCAGGTTTGCAAAATTCTTCCTCCAACCTCATTTTTTGCCAGTTGTAAGATAGCTGTTTGTGATTTAAATAACTGTAATACTTAAAGCAGTTTCCAAAGTTTTCTGTTCCAGCCAGACACAACCATTTCCACTACATCATTCAAGGCACTCTTCCCACAGTGGCCTTACTTTTAGTCACCACAGGCTGAAAACAAAGTTTTGGCGTTTACATTTTTTTGGTTGTTTTTAAAAATGGATTCCCCTAATTAACTGGTGGGTTGTGGGGTTTTTTGATGCTGAACGTTTATGTCTTGTTATATGAGAGAAAGATATTGTTTGCTAAATTGCAGAATATTAGGTATTCGAATGCTTTGACCAAAATATTTGTATTAAAACTGCTTCAGTCATAATAAGGCTTTTTGGGTGTGTTTTTAAGCCAAATAACTATCACTTAGTCTCATGTTTTCCAATAAGATCTTTTGAAATAGAAATGTACTGAATTGCTAAAAATATTTGAGAAAAAAAATAACCTGAGAACTACAAGCAGCATTGCTTGGAAAATCTGTTGTGCACAATGGCACATAGCTTGGAGTGGTGGCCCTAAGAAAATTTGCCAGAAATACCCAGTATTCCTCCTCAGGCCAAGCACAGGGAAATCCTGTGAAGGTCCTAAATGAGAAGCTAAATTCCCTCCCAAGAGGTAGAAATGGGACTGTGACAGAGCGAAAAGAAAAAGGAATGAAGGACATTCTCCTGTGTGTTCCTTCTTTCTGCTGAGGTCCCCTTTACAAAGACAGGTAGAGTCCCGTCTGAGGCAAAATGCTCCCACAAAAAGCAACCGTTTGGCAAGCAGAGAACTGCATACAACTCTACCCACAGTTCCTGCTGACCTGTCATCCTGCAGACAGCCAGAGAGGGAGAAAAGTTACTGCCAGAGCTAGTTGGTAACTGCCTTTGCAAACACAGGGATGAAAAACCTTGTTTCTGCAGGGACATAACACTCATTTCTTTGCTCCTGTGCAGAAACATGCCAGGCAGAATTCTTTCTGGAACAAATATTTTCCTGAGGTGAAATGCACATCAAAATCACTGGGAAGAGTAGCGTTTCAAAATCTACTGTGGATGGCAGAACCTAGGTACTACTGACCTGTACAAAGACACAAGAAGAAAAGACATAAGTATGGCATCCAGTATCACTAAACCTGTCTCTTAGGATGTTCTGTGAACTCAGGTTACCTCTCAAACTACTTAAAACAGGAGAGTGAATTGCCTGAACTGTTAGCCTGTAGATGCTGCATCAAGATGTTAGCATGGGAGGGAGGTGGCAGGGGGCAGAGCAGAGAATTTCTGGCAAAGAAATTTAATGGTTATCATTTGTTCCCTAGCTTCAATTTAAATATATTTTATATTCTAGCATGTATGCTTAAAAAAAGGTTTCTGTTCTCTAATGAAGCTTTTGGTCAATTTGGAAGGGAGAAATCTCATAGGTGTTATGTATTTCATTCAAAGTCAGTTAATAAAACCTCCTTTCTTCAGTAGCATTTTGGCATAATCAGACAACCTTATATTGCTATTATCAGATGAACCTGCTCCAGTACAAGAATTTTATTACTTGTACATAAGGTTTCGGGGAAAATATTTTGAGAGACACAATGATTGCTTAAATAGATGTGAAACATAAAACATCTGAATGTTGCTTCATGTAAAAGTCACCGGTATAAAAGATCATAATTAAAAAAACACATCTTCCACTTACATAGCAAAAGAGCTGTAATGCTCTGACATTCTGGGATCAGCATTCATATTTTCTGCTTTCAGAACTGAAAGGAGAGCCGTGGGTGTTTGCCTTGTGCACACGCGTATCTGTGCGCACCCAGCAGACACGCGCACGCCACGCGCACCGCAACGCACACGCACCGCAAAGATGCTTTTGTCTCCGGGGCCATTTCTGCTTTTCTGAGATCATAAGATGCCTAGCTGATAAGAGGAGTATAAAGAACAATTATAATACTTAAAACAACCGTTTTCCCTTTATATATGTTTGATGGCAACTGATGGCCTTTAAGGAAAAAAAAAGACAAAATATGGTTTTTATAATTCAACTAATAAGTAGAAATAAAATCATATTTTTTTTTAATTCTCTCTCTTTCTCCTCAGAAATAAAGAGCATGCAGCTGGCACTGAACATTTCCACCAATTCCTATGCTGTATTTAACATGGCTGTTAGCAGATTAAATCATAAACACAAACAAAATTACAAAAAAACTCACATTTAGTATCTTTTCTTCTTTTCCTTTCTATGGATTCTGTCTCATTTTTATTTGTCTGGAATTTTTTTCTAGTTTTTGAAAGCAGCTATGATAATATTCTCTTTTATGCTTTTATTGTGTTTTTAGAATCTATTCTCCATTATCAAAGATGCTACCAAGGGAAGACACTTTACAGAGATTATTAGATTTCAAGAGTAGTCCAACATTGTTCAGAGCTAATAAAACAACAGGACAAATGCAACAGCAACAATACTTGGGCTTCATGGGAAAATGGTTTTTTAGTCTGTGCCCTAAGCAACACCAGTCATTCATTCATTTAGTAATAAAGGTTACATTTTAACATTGCTGTGTACTAAAGAAAAAAGAATATTAAGAAAGATTGAAAAATTCTTTCAAGGGCAGAAACAAATCGCAGTTCCAGTTCAAACTTATATTTCAGGGCTACACAGTTAAAATGTTTACATGTGTTATCACAGCACCTTTGTAAATTGCTGCACAAATATTTCACACAGATATGAATCTGCTGGAGAGAAATATTGTATGTATTTGTATATATGAGTGAGTGAGAGATACAGATGCTGATGCTGAAAAAGTCAAAAAAAGTTGGGTATTGAGCCTCCCTCAAAACCATATCAGAAACACCTATTCTGTACCCATTTTGCAAGTAGGTAAATTAAGGTGGGGCATGGTTTGCCTTGACTGAGGGTCAGTCAGTGAGCAACCTCTGGAAGTGGATGCACAGCTGGGAGTATGAGACACTCCACCTCCTCACAAGGGAGAAGAGAGAGAAAGAGAGACATCACCAGTGATGGGGATTTCAGGAGACAACCGTTCCCTCTGTGTCCATCAAGCAACAGCTCACTCCAGGTAAGGCTGGAAAACTGCTGCCTGCCAGCAGTGAGCCCACAGCTATGTCAAGCTGCTCAGACCCTTCTCACAATTTTTGGGGGGCTATAGTAATTGTTGCACCTTGGTATTTCATAAGTTATATTTTGGGGAGCCTCTAATGACTGCAGAAGACTTCCATGCTCATGTGCAGCATCCTTAGTAAGCAGCCTAGACAAATTAAGGCAGATGAATAGCAGGGTGATACTGACCCAAATGTATCCTTATTTTTGTATTTTTTTACAGGAGAAGCTTAATCAGATTGAAAGCTGCTTTTGTAGGCTTTCATAGTAAATGCCTTTTAACAAAAAGGGGAGGGGGATATTCATAGAGCAATGGCAAGAACAGAAACTGTAGGTTTGAAAGACCCACCAGGAGAGGGAATTCAGCCCACTTCTATTAAATCAGCTGTTATTTTTTTGTCTCCTCCTCCTCCCCCTCCCCCCAAGAATCAGGTACCCAAAAAGAAAATGATGTGAATCCATTTACAGTACTGAGTTCTTTTAATCCCACAGATCAAAACCATTCTACAGTTTCCAAATGCTTTTTCATTCTAAAGGTAAAACATTTCACAGGAAGATGTGAGGGGTAAGTCTTTCCAATCAGGGATTTTAAACACAGTTCCTTGCAAAATATAATGAACTTCAAAAAAACCGTAAAGGCCCTAAATCTTGAAGACAATGGGGGTTTTGCCATTAATACCTAAAGCAGCGGGATTGTGCGCAGTGTAATCAATTGCCCAACAAGGCCCTGGGAACACAATCAAGAAAGGAGGCTACAGGAACATACAATATTTCACATTTAATAAATGGTCTTTTAAGATTACAGCTGTAAAGAGTAGCAACAGAGAGAAAGGCTATAATGCTAAAGTAGGGATTATACACATCTGTGAGTCTGTGTGTCTGCCTGTCTGTCTGTCTCTCTGTGGGTTTTAAATTCAAGCAATCATTTTCATATAACCTGTCAATAATAGGCATGCTTTGGCACTGTCACGGTTTGCTTCCATTTAAATCCTCATTCCTTAAAAGCACTGTAAAGGCCATTCTACCTTCAGGAGGGTGGAAGGTGGGGGAGAAAGAGGCAGCGACGTGTCTTCGATAGACTAATCAGACGGGCTTCTAACAATACCTGTCTTGGGAAAGCTGAGGAATTACAATAAAACACTTTAAGTACGCCTTCACTGTCAGATACCATACTCTTTCAGTATTTATTTTACTAACATGTTATTTACAGTAAATTTAGTAAAATAAAATTAGACCAGTTTCACTGCTGCATGTTAATCAAGTTTTAGCCTTAAAATAGTGCTGAAATGGCTGTTCCTTAATAAGCAGAAATACTTGCAAATGGTAAAATATCTGCAGCACTCTCTCTCTTCCAAATTCAGTATACAACTATAATCTTTTAATAATTACAGCAGTCAAAGGATTGTGTGCTCAGGCAAATCACACTGGAAGCAACGACTGAAAGAAAAGGAGATGACTTTGGTTTGGTTCTTTCCACTACCTCCACCCATTTTTGTCAGATCCTTCCTTTTCCTTCTCTTTTTCCTCTACCTCCCCCTTAAAAGTCCCTAAACCCTCTGCTTCTCTTTTGTCACTCATTCCATCTTTAACTCAAAACCAAATTTGGATTGTACCCTCAGATTGGCCTCAGGGTGGATTCACACAAGATGCTAGGCACAATATGTTCATGTAACAATAAGGGAGACTGTTTCTACTTTTTATAATGCTCTTAGCACAATGTCTTAGGCTCCCAATCACAACCTGTATCCCCTTGTCATTTTTAACCCAGCAGCCCACTCATATTTCTGTTCAGTCTCAAGAAATAAAATGATTGTCTCACTGTTCTTGATCACGACAAATTATAATTATTAAGGCTCAGCTTTGATTTTATTCTCATAAAGTATCTTATCAGTGGGCTGCAGCTGCTTTCCTGAATGCAGAGAAAATACCAGTTATTAATTATAGTACTATATATCAGCCATATATATGATCACGTGTGTCTGTATCAGTCTGCCTAGGTTACAGTAACATGCTGATTCTCTGAGCCTGTGGGGAGGGGGTAAGTGTTCATGGGAAGGGGGAAAAGTGTGCATCTGATGTGATTACAGTTCTGATTAGCATAGAAACTATGTTAAGCTCCTTCTACTACCTTTATAAAATTAAGATCTTATGTCTTGGTTGCATTTTCTCCTTACACCTTTGCCTGGCAAATAACCTGAATGAGGATTGATTGGTAAATAACTTTTTTCAAAACAGAAAGGTTGCTGTTATGCTTTCCGGTATCCCACACATACACATTAGGTAGCTTTCTCCCCTGGAGTGCCAGAAAAAAACCATGCATTCCTTCTTGCTACAAATCTGTAAATCTGAAAAGAAGAGGCCACATGAATAGGAAAGCTCTTTATAGAATAAAAAGCATGGGGTGTTATTAAGCAGGACTTTAAGCCCTATTCTATTCATAGTAATTAAAGGATCAGATCAGGTTAATGTGAGGACCTAGGTCAATAAAGTACTGTAGGTTCACCCTTTTTAATCCTTCTCAATCCTATAGGCTGGGTTTCTGACTGCTCTGTTTGATGCACAGAACTGTTATAGGTGACAGAGATGTGCAGAGATTTGTCGGGAAAAGTTGAGGTTTGTATCAATCCCACCATGCATTATTTTTGAGCAAAAGTGGCAGGTGGCTCTTGGGGTGAGGTAGATGGCAAACTTTAGTGCTGTACCATATTCACTGTGATGGCTGGTAAAATAACTTGCCAACTGAAAAAGTTCAGAGAATATTTTGGGTTTGAAGAGTAAATCCATAGTGCTTTAGAAAGGTTAAAAATATTTTTGCTATCAGATTTTCTATATGTGCATGTCAAACCTTTGAAATCCCCTCCCCTTTTGTGGCCCCCATCAGTGGGTGCCTATTGCAGGACATGCCTGTATCTGAGCTCTGGGGCCACAAAGACCCAGCATTTGAGAGCAGAGGGGTGAAACCCAGGGCAAGAAACGCTCCTGCCCCTGCCCTGCCCAGTGCAGTGGAGGAACACACATGGGCAAGTTAAGCAAATTTCAGTGGGGACCATCCACCAGAGCTGAATGAAATAGAATTGGAGAACAGAGGATACTCTCCCTAGACATAGCTCTTGAAGAAATCATCTGGCCTACGGCAGCCAGCCAGCATGAATGTCTGCTTTGAAGTAATCTGGAGGATTCCCAGCCCCACACGAGCATGTGTCAATCATGCAGGTCAAAGCATTGGTTGGATTTTGCAACATGTTAGAGATTAAGATGATGGCTTTATCTGTAGGTTCAGTCCTGCATAACAAGAGCACCCCGTACTCCTCCCTGAAAAATTCCAGCAACTCTCAGGTCCACAGTAAAATCTCTACTGACTTCTGTCAAGGTAGGGTTTGCCATCTCTTCCTGTTTTTCTGACCAATATTTTGATCCAAATTTTGCCTGTAGTGCTGACCATCAGGAAAAAAATCTTACCACACTTCTTCCTGTCTCCTCTGACCCTACAAAGCCCTCATTATTTAAGGCAGGAAGTCAGTGAGGAACTGTGCCTTACAAATTACTCGGCCTAACAAAGAGGTGGATCCTGACATTCCACTTAAGAGTTATGGCTGAAACTGAGTGGAAAGAAAGACTTTGCCCACAAGTGCAGATCTTCTTTTGCCAAAGGACTGCTCACCTTTTATTTCTTAGTATATATTCAGATATTATGTCTCCTGAAACTTTACTGAAATCTCTCCAAACCCACAGAACTTAAAAGGAAAACCCATGCTCATTAAGTCTTTTAAATCTTCCCCTAAAATATACCTAGTCTGGTTTAAAAGATCCATATGTGCCCATCCACACATGGTATGCCACTCCCTATGTATTCTTTCTTTTATATATATATACATATATGTACATGTACATATCTATATATGTGTGTGTGTATATATATATATATATATATGAATGTATGTATAATGGCTCAAAACAAATAGAAACAATTTTTCCGGTTAACTTCCAGAAGTTTTTTAGGGTCATTTCAGTGTAAGTATTGCTATTATCTCCATTAGCTTTTAATGAAATATCTCCAGGAAAGTTAGAACATTGGAAACTTAAATTATTTGCTCTACAGTCCCTAGGAAAACAGGTAAATTGAAGCCATGGAATTTTAAGGATTCCATTTTCATGCGAGATTATGTATTCTTTGTTCACATGTAACAAATTAGAGGTGCA